>BTHU01000018.1:51010032-51090032 GCA_036184795.1 Tokudaia tokunoshimensis | reverse complement strand
AAGAAAAAGAAGAGGAGAGGAGAGGAGAGGAGAGGAGAGGCGGCTGGTGCCCTAGTCACCCACAGGAGGAGACCCAGGGTACAGAACAAGGGACCCTCACTCTTGACACCTAGGCCCCTCCTTGAGCAAGCCAGGAAGAGGACCTGCTCCTTTTGCAGAGGTAACCATGGGTGCCTGAGATATATTATACAAAATTTACCAACTTAACCCCCTTAAAACAATTTTAATACTTTTTTTATATTTATTTTATATGAATGAGGGATTTTTTTTTCCTGTGTGTATATGTGTACTGCATGTATGCCTGGTGCCCACAGAGGTCTGAAAAAGGTATTGGATACCCTGGAGCTGGAGTTACATACAGTTGTGAGCCGCTATGTGAGTACCGGGAGTTGATAATTGGAATACGGAGCATCAGCCTCTGTCTCTAGGGGTTTTATTCTTGGGGGACCTCGCACATGTGGGTCACGTGGCACCTGTCCTCTCACATCCAATCTCTGGTGACTTCATCCCCTGTCTAACCATTTTAACTGTGGCAATTTATACATCATCACCCCTCAAAGTAGACAGCCAGTGTGGTGGTCTGTATATGCTCCGCCCAGGGAGGGGCACTATTAGAGGGTATGGTCCTGTTGGAGTAAGTGTGTCACTGTGGGTGTGGGTTTTCAGACCCTCATCCTAGCTGCCTGGAATTCAGTATTCTACCAGCCTTCAGATGAAGATGTAGAACTCTCAGCTCCTCCTGTACCATGCCTGCCTGGATGCTGCCATTTTCACACCTTGATGATAATGGACTGAACCTCTGAACCTGTAAGCCAGCCCCAGTTAAATATTGTCCTTATAAGAGCTGCCATGGTCATGGTGTCTGTTCACAGCAATAAAACCCTAACTAAGACAGTGGTAACATCACTACTGTGCAAACAATATTCAAAAGTCTTGCGTTTGAATGCTTTTTTTTTAATTTTTAGATTTGTTTTGTGTATGAGTGTTCTATCTACAAGTATGTATGTATGTATGTATATGTATGTATGTATGTATGCATGTATATGCACATGGAAATCAGAAGAGTTAAAGATGGTTGTGAGCCACCATGTGGATGCTAGGAACCAAACCCGGGTCCTTCCTCTACTAAAGCAACAACTGCTCTTGACAGCCAAGCCATCTCTCCAGCCCTTGATTCTCTTTTAATTACATTATTTATTTGTGTACATGTACACACACACACACACACACCATGGCGCACATGTGGAGGTCAGAGAACGGTTTGGGAAAGTCAGTTCTCTCCCTCAACCATGCAGTTTCCAGGATCAGATTCAGGTTGTCAGGCTTGGAAACAAGCGTCTTCATCCTCTGAACCATTTTGCTGGTCCCTGAATTTGGCCCTTTAAAAACTTATTAAAATACAAAAGGTAGCTTCCAATGGTCCCAGACATATTTTGATCTCCAAACACATGGCCAGCGACTGCAGGAGAGAACAGCAAGCCCACAGAACACCTCCACCAGGCTTCTGAGACTCCCAGGCAGGACTCCCAGAGAGGTAAGAGGGGATGGGAAGCCTTGGAGGCCTTCACCTTCGGAGACTAGCATCTCCAAATACATAAATGAGAGCCTGAAGACCGGTAGGGACCCCTTTGGAGACTCACCCGACAGCGTTTACATGGAAAAGAGAACATCACAAATATCTGATTTTAAAAACCAGGAGCTTGGGGGGAAATTGTCTCTAACAAGCAAAGGGCATCAAGTCCACTCAGGGAACCAGTCTCCAAGCACAGATTTAATTGGATGCCAGTGCCTTACATTGTACAATAGCCCAGAAGAAAAAGAAAGAAAGAAAGGGGAAAAAAAGGAAAAATTCAGATTTTCCCCTGATCTAAGGCACCCTGGCTGTGTGTTCTGCAGGGTCACATAAGAAATGCTGGGCAGGCTACAGCTGCTTTGTTCTTACAACTCCGTGTCTGATTTCATTTCTAGATGTTAACCCCCCCGAGGAAACAGACAGGGCACAAATAACTGTGGGCAGAACACCTGCCACGCACCATGCACACGAACAGGAAGGGGTCCAATCACAGGGCTGCTTTACTCCAATGCAGCCTCAATCAGAAGGGAAGGAAATTATTTTAACAGTGCTGGGGAGGGAACCAAGGGCCTTGAGCATGCTCAGCAAATGGCTATGCTACTGAGCTGCACCTCCCCAACCTAAGACGGTTATTATTAAAAGAGTCCAGTGCTAGGCATAGTGGTGCATGCCTATAACCCTGGCACTCAGGAGGCTAACACAGGAGGATGACCAAAGGTATAAGGCCAGCCTGAGCAAGGCAAAGGTGAATCCCTTGTCTGGGGAGATGGAGGGGGGAAGGAGGAAGGGAGGGAGGGAGGAAGAGAAGGAGGGAGGGAGGGAAAACATTCTGACAGACTAAAAAGCTAAATAGCTTCAGACAGAGATATCCATCTCTCGAAAGAAGATGCCCATGTATTTAGGGAGAAAAAAAAACAACCCATTACACAACAGCTGTCCGGTGTGATCGACTGTTATTAAAGGGAGTGTGTTGTTTTATGCATGAGCACTTTGAAAGAGACCCAGGCAGAGTTGGGGGTGGGGGACGTCAGGGAGAAAGAGAAACAGCTTTTTACTTTAGCTTCCCTAGCTTTAGGAAATCTAAAGTGTCACACAGCAAGCATACTGCATGAGCAAACAGACAAGAATAAGAGATGCATTTGCAAATCATGCACACGCATATGCACATAGACACACACACACACACAAACACACATTCACACAAAATCCACTCTGTGGCGCAGACTACACTGCCCACACCCAGAATACCCAGGGGAAGTGCTTGGAACAAAGCCCGGGGTGCAGCGCCCTCGGGGTGATAGATTAGGGCAACTTTTGTTTATTTTCCTTATCTTCATTTTCAGACATTTCTACGATGAACCTGAATTACTTTTTTTAATTAGAAAAGCAAATGAGAAGAACTTAAAGAAAGAGAAAGCAAGAGAAGAAAATGCCCAGGGGTTTAGAATGGATCAGCTGCATATTGGGGATCTCTGCACCAAGGACTCCGGCTCAAAACTCAACCACACAACTAAGCCAGGGGGAAGAATTCAGTTGGGCCATCAAGGTGTGTTGGATGCTTAGAGACTGTCACCACCACAAGGGCACTCTAGCTTGAGGAGGGAGTGTTTGAGGTAAAGATGGCAGAAGTGTTTTGTCCCTAGTCCCCAAATGGATGATAATTTTATTACTATTCCTGTAACTTGTAGGACCTATAGGGTGGGGGCATTGGGTTAGTGTCACAGTCCCTATGTAGTCCCTTGCAGGAGCCAGTTGTCTCCTTCTACTATGTGTGTCCCCGGGGATCAAACTCGGGTTGTCAGGTTTGCTTGGCAATCACTTTTACCAGCTGAGCCATCTCGCTGGTCCCAGGTTAGATGAGGCACTGTGTCCATATTGCTGTGGGATCAAATGTGAGGCTGCCATGTCTCCACCACTGAAACAGAGGGCACAGAATGTTCTAGTCCCAGAGACCCTCATGACAAAGGGCCTGTGGCAGGGTTGGATGGAGTCTTGGGGGTGGGTGCTAAAAGTTGAACTGTCTATCTCCAAAATAAGCTGGAATAATTCTAACCCCTAGACCCTGTGCCTGTGACTTCCCTTGTGTCTTTGGGGTGGGCTCTATCCCAGCATCCTTGCTCTCAGGCATCCATTTCTAGACCCTAACTCTGGGAAGCAGACGGGATACAGAGAGCCTTGTGCAGCATGCAGACACAGATGCAGACACAGGAGGAGGCCACAGGAAATGGAAGTAATACATCTACGGATGCAAGAACACCGGAACCTGCCTGCAGAAACGCAGCAGAAACCACAGCGAGAGTGGGAAGGAGCCAGTCTGCCCACGCTGTGACTCTGGACTCCCACCCTGTAGAGCCCCTGGCTTCAGCCTTCCGTCTCTGGCTGCCACAGTTACAGGAAGCTAGAGAGGGTCTAAGCAGCCAGCTTGGTCAGGCTGGAGCTCCTCTGGAGAGAAACAAGGTATCCCCACACCCCACCTCAGTTGAGAGCCGCAGAAGCACAGGCCAGAGGGACCCTCCACTGAATCCCTGCTTACCTGGGTCTCCAGGTCAGTCACCTCCAAGTTCAGCTTATTCAGGTGTTTGTTCACAAACGTGATGAGAGACTGTCAAGGCAGAGAGGCAAAGGCAACATCAGCAACTTTCTTCTCCAGAGCCCTCCTCCCACCCGAGTCCCCCAATATGGCAGGCTGGCACCCTCCAAACCCTCCTCTGATGGCTATCGCAAAAAGGTTGTGTCAAACTCCACGCTTTTAAGCCAGCCCTGGTTTCAATGGCACGGCGCCAACAAGAACCAAGCTGCAATGTTCGGTCTGGTCTACACAACCCGACTGTAAGAGAGCATCTCCACAGCACACATTGTTGAGAGAGGTCTCAATACACAAGGCAAACTTCACAAATTCCAAATGTCTCTTTCATCCCCATCTCGGCCTGCCTTGGGTCTGCAAAGAGTCTACACAGAGTCTGAATAGGCACATGTCCCATGGGGAGCAGGGCAGTTTGGGGAGTGAGGTAATCTACCTTCTTCACGAGGTTGAGCTTGTCCGGGGCATGGTCGAAAAGCGTGTCAAAGGCATCCCGCTCTGCATGATGTGCGAGAGAGAACACAGAGAGTTCTAGAAAGGGCTCGGCTGCCCTGACCCCAACCTTCAGCTATCAGTTCTAGAAATAACCCTCTCAGGATGCTCTGCCTTGGGGTCCCAGCCTGCTTGATCCCTCTGGTTTCTGCCAGAGGAGAGGAACCTATAGGCTGGCACTGCCCCCAAGTATGAGTAAAACAGGAGTCATAAGCTGCCTTATGAACAAGGATGGTGCGGGGCTTCCTTGACAGCGGTAAAGCTTTGGGTGCAGGATATCAGGGCACACTTGGGTACCTGGATGTTCTCAAGGAGCCCTTGAAGCATCCTTTCCTAAGTGATGTCACTAACTGTGACTCCCCCTTCTTCTACTACTTGTCTAGCTCTGCTGCCCCCATGCCTGATCCTCCTCCTCTTACCTCTGGATGACCACAGCCCCTAGCTCTACTGGCCTCCCCCCCCACCCCCCAGCAGCCAGAATCTCTAAATGTGCGACTGGACAACTTCTCACCACTGGCCCATCAAAACGCTACCTCTCATCGCTCTTAGACTGTGGTCCATCCTCTCTCTGGTGGGTATAACAAGATGGCCACGCTCCCACACATCTCCCAGCCTTTACGAAGTGGCCTCTCTGCACACCTGCATCCCTCAAGCACTAACATGCCTTTGATAGAGCCTCACTACTCCCCAGGTCGCTCTCCACAGTCACCTCTTCTGTAGGGCCCAGGCTTGTACATAATACATCTTGAAAATATAGTTTCTCCTTGCAGTACTGTCTGCTGGCCCTTCAGCTCCTAACTCTCCAGGAGAGATAGATGATTCTCCTACTCCTGGCCCTGCCTCTGACTCCTGCGACAGGGAAAGCTCTGCAGAGGAGCACAGGGTGAAGGCACCTGAGCCTTTGGGGTCCTCTGCAAGATACCTGAAGGCTGCTTATTTCTCCGAGGTAGCCCATGACCTCTGTCTTCCCTGGTGAACCATGACCTGCTCACTCTAACTGCCAAGTATGTGCAAGCTGCCTCCCAAACAATCAACATCGAAGTCCCCATCCTCCCCGGCACTAGGCCACCAGAGGACAGAAGGCCTCTGCCAAATTAGCATCTGAAAAGAACAAGTTGGCAAAGAGGAACCCTGGAACCCCCAAGCCCCTCCCTAACCACAAGGGACACCCCCAGCCCACCAGGGCTGACAAAGAAAAACAAATTAGATCTGAAAATCTGCATGGGCCTCGGGCTCAGGACACATGCACTCCAAAGTGTCTGTGGGTGGCCTGGGGCTCATTGTAACAGTGAGGCACACCCCTGGGGCCAGATTTAAGATGCTAGTGAGACATGCTGACACATGAATATGTGTGAACTACATGTGACAAATAGCACACACTCGGAAAAGCCTACTCTATGCAAATGAACCAAAATATCCTTGCTATGTAAAGGAGGGGAAGCCAACTCTCTAAGGTAACTGGGAAAGTCTAGCTCTGCAGTTGGAGGCTGTCTCCCTCAGAAGCTGATGTTCCTCAGTCAGCTCTGGCGGTGACTGTGTGACTCTGCTCCGCTCTTTGTCCAGGGACACAAGAACCTGGAATCCCTCCAGAGGTGCCCTCTGAACCCAAATGTCTGTTTACATCTGGAAGAAGTGGGAACGCAGAAGTTGTTGGGAGAGATGACTGTAGCCCAGGTCAAGCAGGGGCCTGGGGGCTCCAGGGCCAACAGAGTGCTGTGTCGCAGCTGCAATGGGAGTGAGGCACTGAGAGGGACCTGGGCCCTGTCTTCTGTCTTCTTGGTTCTTGGGGAATTGTACGCTTCTAAGAAGGAGCTAGCAGAGAGTCCTTCCACTTCCATCTCCAACACAGAGTTCTGGCCAGAGGGGTAAGGCACTGGGAGACTTCTCCCGCCTCAGGAGGTAGGGACTGCTGAGGAGGAAGGAGAACAAAGAAGGCTGAGGTGAGCTGAGAAAGCCAGGATCCCTGGGAGAAGAGCCAAACCTGACGGTCTAAAGGAAGTCCCTACCAACCTAGCCCCAAGACAAAGGTGTCAGGGGTCCCAGCCAGGGTCCGGAGGCAACTCCATCCAACCTGGGGCCTCTTCCTCAGTCTTGGGGAGGGTGAGAGGCTAACCAGAGAGAAGGGACCTTTTGCATCTGCATGTGTTCAGGAGCATGTGTCTGGGGGTTGAGGGGAGGCAGTGCCTTCCTCTAAGGACTGGTGGGGGACAAAAAGCCACCCTCAGTTAGCACCAGATGTCACTCACTTCCATAATCAGCTAAATCAGATTATCCCCCAGAAAACAATCTGTAAAGGGGCAAAAGGAGCTTAGTCCTCTCAAAGAAGTGCAGCCCTGCAAAGCGGCTTAGGCAAAGCCCCAAGAGCTCAGGCTCTTGACGTCACTGGTTTATTTAGCTAGGCCACTGCTGGGCTGGCGGAGTGCTGTGTGGAAGGCTGCTGGGTGCCTCCCACACTGGCTGCTTACCTGGGCCTAAGAGGACACAAAATATGGCTCCATATGGGCGGATGTGGGATGGTGGGGACAGGGCAGAGCTGGGTTCAAATCCTCACCGTGTGACTACAAAGCCCATAGACTTTAGGTCATTTCCCTAACCAAAAGGCTCATCCTCTGTAAACAGGAATGACCATGTCTGTTCTCTACCACCTCTGGGAGCATCAAGAGTCAGGGTAGGAACATAGGGGCAAGTCCAACTCCCACGCATGTCTGGGTCCCCATCAATTCCCCTCCTGTACTGGAGAAGTCACTAGTTTGGAAAGACCCAGACAGGAGGATCCCAGATCTGTACCTGGAGCCTAACTCAGCCTCATTTACACTAAAAAGTTCTCCATAATCTACATTTCTGACTCCTCTTGAAAGCAGCGGAGGCTGGGGCCACAGTGAGCTACCTAGCGATCTTGCATCAAGGTGCCACCCCCCCCCAAGAGTGGGGGCCCCTATTTTCCACAGGTTCCCTCCCATAACCTTCATCTTCTGGGGTTTGACCGATTCTGTCAGGCTGGTCTCTGGCAGTACCCAAGTTTGCACCCATGGACAAGAGGCTGGAAGAAAGAGCCCTGAAGTCTGAGCCAGGCTGGCTGGAGAGATGAGAAGAAGGGCATTGTCGCCAGAGTGAACAGAACATGCAAAGAGAAACACCGAGCCAGAGCGGATTCAAGAGCAGGGTGGCCTGGGGACAGGAGAGGAGCTGTATCCTTTAGAGACTGGGTCACAGCAAACTGAGCCTGGGACCAGGAAGGGGCCTCCGCCCTTGCCCACCCAATCCTGTCAGCACCAGAAAGGGCTCCTGAATCGGGTGGGTTCGGGGGGTGGGGGGCAACCAGGGAGGAAGGGCCACTAGCTAGAGAAAAGGCAACCAGCGAAGGCGTTGCTATGGAGATCAGGCTCTAACCTCCCAGCTCCCAGGAGACTGGTTTCCAGGGAGAGAAAAACCTGCTTGTACCTCATGCGGGACAAGATGCTGATGGGAAGAGCCCGGGCACCTCTTAACCTTCTGGCCTTAGGGAAGAGTGACCAGAGAGGAGACACTCCACCTTTGCACAGCACTTGAAGGCCAAGGAGGCTGAACAAACCCGTTCAAGCAAGGCCCAGCCTAGGAGGATCAGCCTGCTGTCTTGGAACCTCCTCACGGCCTCACAGTGGTTCAGGGAGGGTTGCTGAGATCATTCAGGCTTGGGGTGAGTGGCTGCCTACAGGATACTTCGAGAGCCCTGAACAAAGGAAGAGGCACGGATGTGCCTACAAGCATAACACTTGCACCAGTGTCCCGGGGCGAGGGGAGCACACACACAAACCCCGAGGCTCCTGGAAGCGGGGCTGGCTCAAGGTTTGTCAGATGATTCTAGGCATAGCGAAGACAACCCGAGGGTAGCAGGGCGGGTGCATACTGGTTTGTGGCTGGGGATCCCTGGTGAGTGACAGTTAAGCCAACGCTGGAGGGAATCCTGGGTAATTTAGCAGGAGGGCATCTTAGGTTGAGAGTGGTGGAAGTGAGGGGGTCCAGGGTTAGGCCTGGACATTCAGAAGGTGAGAGATCAAGGCCACTGGGGATGTGATGTCTGGAGCATCCTTAGAGGCCACTGTAGAGACTGTGGACAGGAAACAGACATGACCTTCCTCCACAGCAATGTGTACTTAAGTTGAAAATAAATGCTTGGGTGGGAAACAACCATGCCCCGACGGTAGTAGTGTGACCAGACCCTGGCAGGGCAGCGAGGTCAGCAGTAACCAGAAATCCTGGGACAGCCATGTGCTGCTCCCCCAAGAGGATGCCTGGCAGCCCAGGGGCTCACTGCACCAAAACTAAGGCTGTCAGCCGCGTAACCAGGAGACCTCCTTGCGTCAGCAGAAGTGCGAGGCGGGGGCGGAACTAATTGCCTGTCACTAGCTAATAGCCTGTTTCATCTTACGCCAGAGCCTGCAAGAAGTGAAGTGAATACAGCCTCAGAGGAGGCTTCTGGTGGCCTCAGATGTCCCCAGCACTGTGACTGAGTCCTAGTGGCAGCCGGTTCTCTCCTTGGGGAGACACACCCTGTGTACCTGACCAGGTGTTCTTCCCAGTTGTCAGGGTTCCCAAGATACCAACCGGGCCCAGGCTCACCTCCCTCCAGCTGAGCCAACTCTTTTCAAATCCTCTGAACCTGAAAAAGGGCCAACCCATACACAGAAGTGCCAACGGCACACTCTTGGGTCCCCATTCGTCATTCTCCGCCTCTGCGATCCCCAGGGGTTCAGAGCATCCTCTGTGTAGAGGAGGTGACAGGGAGAGATATGTCTCTAAACCAGCCTGCACCTGGACACCCACAGGGGTCCCACATGACCCATGTCTGCCACCCTGTCTCCTCCTGGGAATTTTCCCAGCAAGCATAGCATAGCACCTGTCCATTAGAAAGGTTCAAGGGGCCAGGCGGTGGTGGCGCACGCCTTTAATCCTAGCACTTGGGAGGCAGAGGCAGGCGGATTTCTGAGTTCGAGGCCAGCCTGGTCTACAGAGCGAGTTCCAGGACAGCCAGGGCTATACAGAGAAACCCTGTCTCGCAAAAACCAAAAAAAAAAAAAAAAGAAAGGTTCAAGGGCCACGTGGCCGCAGCTTTCTCTCAAACTCAAGAGCTTCCCAACCATCAAACTGCATGCTGAGATGACTCATCCTTCTGCCTTTCTTTACAACCTCCAAGTCAGAGAAGGGCACTGGGTTTTGGAGGCGGCACTTGCCCTTCCACACCCAAGGATTCCCCAGGGTCAGACCCGCATCTGGAAAGGAGCTGGGAATTTCTATCTGGCTTCCATTTTTCCTTTAACAGCCTCTTCCCCTTCCCGCAGACTGGAGAAGGCTGGAGAAGACTCTACCATAGCTTAAAGGAAGCCACAGGTTTTTTGATCCCTTTGTCTGCTCTCTCTTGCCCAGGGGACAGGATCAGGTGAGAGGGTAATTACCTCCTTTTCTCCCTCCCTCCCTGCAGGTAAGCTAGAGACTTTCTCCAGGCTGGCCCCTCCCTTCCTACAACCTTGCTCCTCCCACCCAAGTTCACAAGGTCACAGGTATGACCTAGAGAACCCCAGAGCTTTCAGTGTTGGACCATGCGCACCCAGGGATCTCACCTTGTCCCACTCCAAGCCAGAGTACTTACCAAATCGGCCCATCATGATCCTGTAAACGAGAAGAAAGGGTCAGATGCACACTTAGACCAAGTCTTGAGAAGGAGGCTAGTAGAGCCAACCAGACCCTAGCACCCAGCCTCACAGACCTCAGTAGGAATGAACACACACACACACACACACACACACACACACACACACCCTGCTCTAACCTAACAGAGGTGAGGGGCATGTGCAGGTGACTAATCAGCAAAAGAGTGACAGCAAACTGCCCTCATTCCTGACACAGTGACCACCCTGGTATATCATTTGGAGGGGACAGACAAAATGGATCATGGGAACTGGGAGCATGTTGATTCTGGCATCCACGCCCACCAGATAGAGCAGTGCTTCTTAACTGTGGGCTGAGATCCTTCTAGGGGTCAGATGACCGTTTCACCAGGATCGCATATCAGATATCCTGCATATCAGATATTTACATTATGATTCATGATAGTAGCAAAATTACAGTTGTGAAGTAGCAACGAAATATAATTTTATGGTAGGGAGGTCACCACAACATGAGGAACTGTATTAAAGGGTCGCAGAGTTGGGGGGTTGAGAACACTGAGATAGAGGGTGAACGTGGGAGGAGTCTGGAAATGGCTAGAAAAGCCATTTGAATGCTTAAAGATGAAGAGTATTTGTGAGAACTTGGAAAACAGGCTGGGAAACCTGGGTGGTGAAGTTTCAGAGGGAATTTTAAGAGTCCTTCAAACACTCTACGGGGCTATTCCTGCGATATTTTAAAAATAATCTGTGGGTCTGGTCAGCTGGGACTGAAGAATCAGTCGTGATAAACAAGACACCAGCATCATTAAGGTGAAATCTGGGAAGTGTCTCCTGAGGGCCAGCACACAGAAGCTGTGTTCTAGAGGATGCCTCTGGGGCTGGCAACTGACCTTGGCAATGTGTAAGAGAAGCTACCTTGGTCCACCAGACTCTGGGACGCCCTCAGATGTACATAGCACAGGACCAGGCACAGTAACAACTGTCTGGTTGAACCCATTCTTATGGCTGAATGCGGACTTGTGAGGAAATGAGATGACTCAGGGGCAGTGTCTCACGAAACGGGCCACCAAGTCCCCACCCCACACTCCATTCCTTGAACTCACCCTTCTGCAGCCATAGGCCCATGGTGTTGTCTCAACAGACACTGGCCTGTCTCCCCCCAACCTTATTACCCCCCCCTCCAGCTATCTGCCTTTCCCTGAGGGCAGCATGAAGCGGAACACACACACACACATCACAGAGCACACTGCCATATCTTCAGCTTATCTGGCAGTCCACTCACCGTGCCTGAGTGGGCCTGTGCCCGTCAGCTACTGAAAGGCCATACTCAATACACAGCCTTAGCGTCTCTGTGAGCTAGCTGACACCATCCACGTTTTAAACATCAAAACTGGTTTGGTTAGGAGAAGCAGAGGTGTTGTGTTCGTTCCTAGGGTCCATCCTGGGCTATCATGGGGTGGCACACATGGTACACTATCCCGTTGGCTATTTGGGCCAAGTTTCACTAGGCTTTTGAAGAAAGTCTGGCTTTCTCAAAGAGATAAGAGGACTCAACAGTGTCCACCTTGGGTTCTGACTGGTCAGATGGTTCCTCCCTCAAAGAGAGCAACTGTTGATAGACACGAGAAGAGGGAAACCAGAAAATAAGCAAGACATGACTGGCCTGTGTGAGCTTGAGCGCCTCGGTGGCCATCCTGAGCTAACACGCCTGATATCCCCTGACACACTTTTAAATTTTTTAAAAATTGTGTATAATGTATGTGGTGTGTGTGTGTTTTGTATGTATTTGTTGTGTGTGTACAAGTAGAGGCCAGAGACTGACTCTCCACTTTATGTTTGAGGCAGAGTCTCTCACTGAACCTGAAACTCACTGATCTGGCTAGAAAGACTAACCAATGGGCTCCAGAGATACCTCTGTCTCTGCCACCCCTGTGATGGGGTTATAGATACATAACCCTGTACCTGAATTGTTTTGTTTTATAGCATAGGTGCTGAGGACCGGGTCCTCATACTCACACAGTGAGCACTTCACTGACTAACCTATCTCTTCAGTTCACCTCCTAAAATGAGGAATGAGAGACTCTCTCTGAGGTGAGAGACTGACATGGAAAGCCTGGGAGGAACCATGTAGAGAAAGAAGGCAGGCAAGTCCCTCCACAAAAAAAGTACACACTAAGACTAAAGAGTAGGGAAGAATACAGGCCCCACCAGGCTAGTGTCCCTGGCTGAAGCCAGGGTCTGGAGCCTGGGCCTGGGGCCTTGCATGAGGCATGGGTCCCTGAGGTACAGAACCCTGAGGAGCAGCCGCCATCCACTTACTCTGTAGTCGTGGTCAGCTCCTCTGAGATGTGGCTGGAGTGCAGCAGGCCTTCCCGCTTCTGAAAACCCCAAAGCAAACAAATCATCAAGACACAGACCATGGAGCAGGAGCAACATAGAGAACACATATTGATCTCGTGGGAAATCCCATCATGGGTGACCCTGGGCAGGACGCCAGCCTAGAAAGGGCCACATACCCCAGTACACACGTCATGCCTGGACAGGTATACTCCAGGTGACCACAAGGGAGACCCTTTCAGTGCCTGGGACTACCCCCAAATTGTCCTCCGCGGTACCCTGGGATATGGTCACTAAGCAAGGCTTGAGAGAAACATCTCAGGTGAGAAACACCAAATAAAGACCATGTTCTGCAGTTGAGGCAGGAGAGATGGGTAGTTCCCAAGTCATGCTCGGGAGAGTCCAGAGAAAGAACATGTGGGCTCTTGGTCAAACGGGATTCCCCAAACATGTCTACCCAGGACATCAGAACCTGCTTCTCCTTCTCGGCTTCCAATACTAGTTAAAAGTGGCCACATAGGGATGAGCTATGCAGCTGGGGTGCGTGGGTCACCCCGAAAGGAAAGAGCAGACACAGAGGGCCATCACCGTGAACTGAACACAGCCAGTCTTGGCAGAAACAGAACAGGGCATAGAGGGCTGCTTTCCTGAAGCCAGAAGTGCTGGGAGAAGAAATCCACCCGTCACTGGAAGCTCCAGTTAGTGGTCCTTCACCCTGGCAACCCAGGCGGGCACACAGGGGCAGCAGTAGGAGAGTAGAGGCGAGGAGAGGCGGCAGCCCACATGTACCGGAAGTCCCCAGAGGCCAGCCAAAGTAGCCATAACCACAGGTCCCTGCTTGAAGCTCCTGAGGGACAGGAACCTGAGTCCTAACCAGGCAGCCCTGTCACCCTTCCCTGAGCTGGTCCTAGGGATCTTGTAGACTGGTCTTTGTTAACAAGTAAATGCAGCTGGTGACTTCGCATGACTCATTCCCTATCTCATGCCGACTGGCACTCAATAGAGCCTGCCAAGGAGGAGGACTCTGGGTATTTGGTTCACTTATTCGCATAAGCGTGAATGAGGTGCCTGTTGGTTGCTGGGGATTGGTGAAGTCATTGGTAAACTAGGAGCTGGATAGTTGAAAGGTTGGCAACATCACTTCAGGAGTTTGTAGGCCAATCACTGCAGCCCTGAGAAATCGAGAGATCTGCCCACTGCTTCCAGTGCTGGGGGTTAAGCAAGGCTTGGCTCTCATGCCTTCCAGCCATGAAAGCCTCACCTTGCCGCATCTCAAATAAGCTAGTGGGTCACCTGAGCAAGCACACAGACAGTCCGGAGGACCTCAGGAGAGGCAGAAAGAAGCTCTGAGTAGGGACTTGGGGGCGGGGGGGGTTGCTGAGAAGCTGCCATCCAGCTGGGCCTCCTTGCCCAGTTTCTTCTAGTTTAGGCTCAGCGCAGACAACCCAGGAAGCTGAGTCAGGGCACCCCACACTGGAGGGGGCTTGCAGGGGCAGTCAGATTTTCCAACATCCCAAGCTTGTCTTGGACCTGCATGTAAGACTGAAAGAAAATACCCAGATGGCGAGCCCGCTCAGTACTCTTGAGGCCTGGGCTGACGTAGGTAGGTTTAGGAACCGTTTTCCCATGTGTCTTTGGGAAGCCTTTCCCGGCCCACTGCCTAGGGGCCAGCAGCCAAGTCTAAGGCCTCAGGAATGGTCCCCCTGAGTCTGCGTCACTCTCGCTGACCACAAATATCCTGATTGGGAAGGAAGCAGGGAGAGATGGCAGGTGACCTTCCACTTAATGTCAGACAGGGCTTTCCCGGCAGGGTACCACTAAGCCCCCAGGGCAATAGAGAGGTCGGAATGGCCTCAGAAAACAGACTCAGCCCACAGACCACAAAACAGATAAGTTAAAAATCCAGAGAACAGAGTGTAACTGAGTGTCTCCAGACACGTAAACACCGACATACAGGTCCCAAGTGTGACCTCAGCCCTTTGGCAGATAGGATGGCTCTTCCAGGCCAAAACGGGTTATCCTCACTCAGGGTCCCCAGCAGTCCAGGCAAATGCCTGGCACTCAGTAGGTGCTTAAGACATGGTTCCTGGTGAAATTGTACACAGGAACCAAGCCTGGCCAGCACCTGTATGCTTGAATTCTAAAGCACAGGGCAGTCCGCACAGCACATCCACACTTGCCCCCCAAGCCCCATTAGCAGGACCCCAGGTCCTGGCTCCCTTCTCTGAGTAAATCAAGAGAAATGAACCTAAAAAAAGAGATAATGGGGGGATGATGGCTCATAATGCGGAGCGAATGTGGAGAGCCTTTAATTTGGGCGTATATTTCATTCTGCCGGTCACAGCCTCCTCCAGCGAGTAATGAACACGTTCAAGAGGATTGAATTCCGACTCGGTGGCTTTGGAGAGAAATGAACGCTTTCTCCAGAAATCTGGGAAATTAGACCTCAACGCCCGTGTGCCGCTCTTGAAATCAACGCCATTGTCCCTGCTCCAATCATTTCTGGAAGAACTGGGGTAAGATATGCATTTTATCAAGACGGAAAAATAAAAGGTAGGCTCTTGGGATGCAGGGGTGAAAGGAAAAAAAAAAAGACTGGAAAACTACAAGAAGAAGGAGTTGGCTTACCCCACCAGCAGAGATGGGCAAAGGGGCGGCCCGGCGTACTCACCCGGACGACCACCACCTGCACGGTGACATGCTCAGGAAGGTGGATGGGGGCCCTGAAGTGCATAGCCAGGGAGACAAGGAGGTGCAGAATGGACACCAGGTTCTTCCCGTGGATAGCTTTGGGATAGAGAAGGAGGAAAACAGAGGCCTCAGGTCAGAGGATGTATGAGCAAGGGACCCATCTCAAGGTTATTTCTTTTTTTAAAGATTTATTTATTTTATGTATGTGAATATACTGTCATTCTCTTCAGACACACCAGAAGGGAGCGTCGGATCCCATTACAGATGGTTGCGAGCCACCATGTGGCTAGGAATTGAACTCAGGACCTCTGGAAGAAGAGTCAGTATCTTAATTGCTGAGCCATCCCTCCAGCCCCTCAAGGGTATCTCTTAAGGAGACCTCTGGGGAAGAACAAAGAGACCTCAGATAGACAGGGGTGATAAGGTCACAGGGCACTTCTGCCTGCTGATGCCTGATTTTTCTCTATTCCTTTCCTGTTGCTCCAAGGTGACTTGACAACCATGGTTTTACTTTTTTGTTTATTTGTTTGTTTGTTTGAAGGCAGGGTCTCACTATACAGCCTTGGCTGGCCTACACCAGCTGGTCTGAAATTCACAGTAATTCACCTGCCTCAGCCTCCTGAAGGCTAGGATTAGAGATGTGTGACACCATGACGGGCCCTGGCAGCCACTTTTAAGAGCACTCTTTTAAAGAAGAGAATTGCAGGTTACAGAGAGAAGGGCATGTCACAGTCACATACCCACCATAATAACACATGACATTATCATTGGCACTGGGCTAACTTGTGCTAACTTCTACTACTAGGCAATCGACTGTCCCCATGGGGATGGGTGAGAAGGATAGGGACTGCTCTAGGCTGCAGTCAGTCCTGGCTGCCTGCCTTGACTCTCTCTGAATGTAAAGTTTCAGATTGCAGTCGGGCGGTGGTGGCGCACGCCTTTAATCCCAGCACTTGGGAGGCAGAGGCAGGAGGATTTCTGAGTTCAAGGCCAGTCTGGTCTACAAAGTGAGTTCCAGGACAGCCAGGGCTACACAGAGAAACCCTGTCTTGAAAAACCAAAAAAAAAAAAAAAAAGTTTCAGATTGGGTTGGAGCAAATCTTTGGAGAGATTTGCAGCTGGTGGGACATCTCCTACTCACAGACCCAGCACCTGGGGAGGAAGGATGGGTCTACCCAAAATTATGCCAAGAAATCAGGGGCAGAGCCAGCCCCATCCCATAGCCAAGATCTGGGTTCTCTATGCAGGTCACAGAGCCCTCCCTGGCCCTGAAGGGCAGTCTCTGGCACTGGCACTATACCACATCACACCTGCCTTGCAAAGAGTCAGAGGAGGTAGGGACATAGACAGGACAGAAGCCACCACCTTTTTTCAGTCAACTCATCCCCTCCTTCTCCCTCTGTGATGACACAAACCCCCTCAAGCCAGTGGACAAGTGACATTCCTGAGCTATCATGGGATCCTGGGCATCTGCCTCAGTGGGCCACCCCCAGATAGGTTCACTTTGTGCAACTGTACCGGGTGTTTGGTGGCTAGAATTCCTTGGACTAGACACATAATCCCAGCATTCAGAAGATGAAGACAGGAGAATCGGGAATTCAAGGTCAGCCTTGGCTACCTAGTGAGTCTAAGGCTAGCCTGGGCTACATGAGACTCTCAAAAACAAGACCTGGGAAGACGACTCAAGTTTATAAAATGGCTGCCACACAAGCATGAGGACTCCAGTTGGAGTTAAAACAAGCCAACAGTGGTGCCACGTCAGAGAAATCCCAGCGCTGGAGAGTTGGCAGCGATCCTGAGCTCGCTGGCCAGCCCCGCCTCACCGGTGAGCTGCAGGTCTCAGTAAGAGACCCTGCCTCAAAACAAACAAGGTGCATGGTTCTTGAGGAGTGCTGTCTGAGGTTGACCTCGTGACCTCCATACACGTGCACTCAGACCCACACAAAATAAACCAGTCCTAGAGCCGGCTCTCTGAAGGACAGGCGGTGGGGGTGGGTGAGGAGCACTGAGCACTGGTGTGTAATTGTGCTGTTAACTGGGTGCTCCCCACCCTAGCTCCCTCAGACCTCTCTTCTGCCACCTGGCCTCTGGCAGAACAGGTCAAAAGGACGCGTTGGTTCTTAACCACAAGACCACATGGGACCCAATGGCCACAGTGACAACTCCATGCAGAAGCCACTCACAGTCCACATTCCAACGCAGTGGCCAGCCGTGGGGCCGAAGCAGGTCTTGCACGGCTTCCAGAACTGTCTGCAACTTTTGCTTCTGCCCGATCTCGGACTGCGTCACCTCTGCCACATTCAGTTTGCAGTTGGCCAGCTTTTCTGTGGAGACAGGGACACTTGTCATTAGGCAGAGTGTGGGAGCAGGAGGGGCTGGAGCCACCTGTGCCCTGGCTGGAGCAGAGGCACTAGGAGTCCAGCCTCTTAGTCCAAACCCCTGGGCCAGTGGTGCTGCGCTGAGCCGGGAAGCTCTAGACTTGGGAGGCCATTTCTACTGAGAGAAAGTCACACTGCAACTGAAGAGGGTTTGGCTAAGGATGAAGCAGGCAGCCTATGTGCAGGAAGTAGAAATGAATCCTTCAAGATGTATCTGGGGACCAAGCGTGGTGACAGTCAGGCACCGGAAGCCACCGTGAAAGGAGAGAGCTGCTGACTCAAAAGTTGTCCTCTGGCCTGCTGTTAGCTAGGACCTTCTAGATGTGCCTGTAAACCTCAACCTCATGGTTGAGACCTGACAGTGACAGCTCCAGGTGACGTGCCAACAAGGGTGGAGACATCTCAAAGCCCCACCCACCCCTAGATGAAGAAGCACCGGCCGCTGAGAGAAGGAATACCAGTCTTCTCCAGGGAGAAGGAGCCCCCAACTGAGTATTCAGTACCGAGTGGTCAGCCCTAAATGCACAGACACGTGAACAGAAGGAAATGGACTCATTGGGTTGTATACACACACACACACACACACACACACACACACACACACACATACACACACACACACACACAGGCAGACAGAGAAGTAAAAATAATAAAGAAATATTCATGAACTTGAGAGGGACTGGGGAGACATGGAAAGAATTGGGAAGGTAGAAATGGTGTTAAGATAGTATAAAATTCTCAAAACAAAAACAAAACAATTTAGGCATGTGGATTTCTGTGACTTCAAGGTCAGCTTCAACAACATAGCAAAGTCTGGGTCTGTCAGGGTTACATAGTGAAAGGTTATTGAGCTGGAGAGATGGCTCAGTGGTTAAGAGTACCAACTGCTCTTCCAGAGGTTATGAGTTCAATTCCCAGCAACCACATGGTGGCTCACAACCATCTGTAATGGGGTCTGGTGCCCTCTTCTGGTGTGTCTGAAGAGAGCAATGGTGGTGTACTCATATGCATAAAATAAATAAAATCTTTAAAAAGAAAGAAAGAAAGAGAGAGAGAGAGAGAAAGAAAGAAAGGTTGTCATCTGACCTTTTCACATATACATACACCCCCTCAATACACCATACAATGGCACTACTACTGATAAAAATTTTAAAACAAAAGCAAAAAGTGCAGTTGGGGATGCAGGAGAGGAGGTTACTGGGTTGGCTGCAGGGGGCAGATGCAGGGGGTGTGGGAAGGGGAGGTGCCCCAGTGGGGTCCCACACTGCGGGTTTTCATTAACACAGTAAGAAAAGCTTAGCTCTGCTTCCCTGCACTCGCAGGCTCCCCTTCTCCCATCTCTAACATTTTCACACCGTGAGAAGTTTGATTGGAGATTTGCCGAGTTTGTGACTATGTCATTTCTAAGAGCGAGCAGGAAGAACTCTGGTGAGAATTGCCACATTCACTTGGAATTCAATTACCTGGACGAGACCCAGCCGCCTTCAATTTCCTTTGGGAACGGGGGAGGCAGCAGGTGAGAGCAGGTAGCCACAGATGCGGCAGCCAGAGGGCTGTGCTCCGGGGCTCCTGCTCAAAGCAGGGAGCCCTGTTCCTTCCTAGTCTTTAATTCTAAGATGTGATGTTTCCTGACAGGTCTCCTCTGCCAACTAGCAAAGGCCCACACCCAGGGTGGCTGGAGGCAATTTCCCAGAGTGTGATTACAGCGTCCTTAGCCACTGATGCACGCCTGCAGTCAGCCCCATTGTCACTGAGATCGTGAACCCCACTGAGGACACACAAAGCTCTGTCCAACACGTTTAAACCAGGCCCAGGACTTCAGTGTTCCTGTCCCCCGAATTCTGGCTCCTACAGTTAGAAGGGTCAGCTCTTCTGCAGTCTGCAGGATGAGATGACACATGACCACCTACTGCACACAGAACAGCCTCTCAATCGCATGTTCACTACACAAACAGCTACTGGGCTATCCGGGGTGCATGAACAAGAGAGACCCTAAGTGGGGAGACAGACAGTGGATGTGACGATCAAGGACCATAAACAGACACAGGACAGTTTGGGCAGAGGTGAGCGTGAGGGAGAAAACGTGGGTGATCCCACACTGTCTCTGGGGACAGGAGTGTCTGTGTCCTTGGCTTCTCACCACCTGTCACCTGTGTCATAGGGACACCCACAGTTGTCACCTGTGTCACAGGGACACCCACAGCTACATGCGTGAACAACATCAAGATACACAGCAAGCCAGGCCCACGGGTGTGCAGCAACCAAGGACAGAGCAAAGCAAGGCGTGGGGCAAGGAAACAGGGAAAGAGGAAGAAGGGTCAAAGAGAACCCAGAATGCACTCTTGTCCCACGCCACCAGCCATGTCACCTGAAATGGCAAGGAGGAGGCAGAGAAGGGGAGGAAACTACACCAGTCAGCAAGGGCTATAGGGAAGAATGGAGTGGTGGCCTCTAAGAGGCTCCTCCCACCTCAGTGACCAGAGGTCTGAGACAATAGTCTGTTGACTGTTTTCTTCCTGTGGCTTCTCCCTGTGTCCCCATTGTGTGCAGCATCTTCTAAGCTCCCACCCACACACTTCTTTAAGAGACCGGGTCTCCCTGTGTAGCTGAGGCTGGCCTTGAACTCTCAGTCCTCCTGCCTGAGCATCTTAAGCGCTGGGATTGGGTAAACAGCACCTCCCTGTCTAGTCTCTAAGGACTCTAGTCACAGCAGCATGGGTACGACGACCTCATTTCAAATTAATTACTTCTTTAAAATCTGTCTCTAAATGCAGCCACGATCTAAGGTCTGAGGGTCCGGATGTTGCCTTAGTTAAGGCTATTATTGCTGTGGTGGAATAGGCTTGAGAGGAAAAGGTTTATTCGCTACACATCCCAATCATAGTGCACCCTTAAAGGCAGTCAGGGTGGGATTCAAACAGGGCAGGAACCTGGAGACATTACTCACTAATTAAGAAAATGCCCTAAAGTGGTGGTTCTCAACTTCCTTGATGCGGCTACCCTTTTATCCCGTTCCTCGAGTTGTGGGGACTCCCAACCCCCGAACCACAAAATTACTTTCCTGGCTACCTCATAGCTGTGATTTTGTCATTGTTATGAATGGCAATGTAAATATTTTTGGAGCTGGAAGTTTGCCAGAGGGGTCACAACCCACAGGTTGTGAACCACTGCCCTGTGGCTTACCTACAGTCCAATCTTATAGAGGCACCTCCTCTCAGATGATTCCATCCAGAATCAAGTTGACATAAAAACTACCCAGCACTGATGTCAATATGTAAATATGGGATTAGGGGAGATGACCTAGCCCAAAAAGCCAGTCTTGTATTCCATTGTCTTGCCCTAGGTGTCCATGATGCCACAACTCCACAAGGCAGGGAAGAGAGAGCTCTCAGCTTATCAACCGCACAGTGATCTGACTGGGATGGCAGATGTGCCATGGCCTCATCTTCCAACCCGGAAGAGACAGAGAAAGGCTAAGGTGACCCTTGAGCACAGCATGCAAGTGAGGGTGTTAGTGTGCCTCAAAAGGACTAAAGATGTCCCAGTGAGTACCAGCTGGCCCAGAAGCACCTCAGCATCCTACAGGGGCACCCCACCTTGCCCACCCAGCCAAGCTGAAACCTTGGATTCCCCAGTTGTTCCCAGCATTTCTTCTCAAGAATAGGGGCTCCCCTCGGTTCCCCGGGCGGCTCACCCTTGATGAGTGCCACACAGCCAAGTCCAAAGGCCCATGCCATTCTCATCATCAACTCTCATCCACTTGAGACACCTCCTCAAGCTGGGGACAGGACTCAGCAAGTAACACTCTTACTCTGTGAATTGTGGGACCCTGACTTCTATCCCCAGAATGCAAAAAACTGACCAGATATGTCTGTGCATATATGCGTGCATTTGTGTGTGTGTGTGTGTATGTGTGTGTGTGTGTGTGTGTGTGTGTGTGTACATCTGTATCCCAGAATTCCTTTAGGAATAAGAATCAAGGTGCAGACAAGAGGCTTATAGGCCATTTAGCAGAAGTAAGCAAAGAAACCCTGCCTCACACACAGGGGAAGGAGAAATGACACCTGAGGTTTTCCTCTGACCTCCACATGTGCACCACAGCATACACATACCCACATTCACATGTACACACCCACGCAAAAGAAATACAATTCAAATAATTAAAGAACACTTCCTCCTCCTACTCCCACGTGACACTCCTCAGGGTCCCTTCCCGCAGGCTGATCTCTGCAGACTTCTTTGCTGGTTCCTCGTCCTGACCAGTCCTTTCCACTACTGAAATCAGCCTTGGCCCTGCTGCTCGGCCAGTACCACTTTATTTGCTCTAGCTCTGCTTTAGGGAAGCCAAGAGGCTACCACTTACACCAAGGTCACTTCAGGAATCTCCGGTCTCCAGGGCGGGGCTGTGTGACTTATCATTGCATCTTATCAGAAAGAATGCTGCCCACACAACCGCGCAAAGCTGCGCTGACGTCCACTCCAGCCCTGAATACTCTTCCCATTGTCCTTTTCTCTGTCCAACCCACTTGACATAAGAGGCTTGCAAGCTGCTTTTTTTCAAGTACCGACTGGAGATATTCAAATGAGAGGGAATAACAGGCACTTCACAATACAAAGACAGCAGAGCCTGGGCAAGCCTCAAGCCTCACTTTACAGGGCCTGGAGAAGCAACAGGGTGGGATTCACAGCCGCTTCAGCTGCAGACCAGTGCTGGAGCTTCCCATCAAGCAGAAGACAGAACCAAAAAGGATGTGCCCAAGAGGTCACCAACACCAGCTCTCAAAGATGGACCAGGGACACATCAATGTTGCTGATGATCAACCATGGCCAGTAGAGATGCAAAACCAGAGCGTGTCCTGTGATGCTGAGATGCAGCATTAACTGGAAGGATTGTTCCAATAAAAAGGAGTTGCCATGGTGAGTGGGGGTTGAGGGGGGGTGGGTCAGAGGTTGAGAGGGCTTGCTGCTCAGTCATGAGGACCAAGTTCAGATTCCAGCACCCAAGTCAGGTGGCTCAAAAATATCTGAACTCAGCTCCAAGATGAAAGTCTGGGATGCCCCCTGTAATCTCAGATAGGGGTAGCTGAGGAGGTGGAGACAGGAGGCTCCCTGGAGCTCACCGGCTAGTTAATCTTGCCAAACTGGTGAACTTTGGGTTCAGTGAGAGACTGTGTCTCAAGAAATAAGGTGGGGAGCAACTCAGGAAGACATCTGACACTGACCTCTGATCTCCACTCACACATGCATGCATACATGCACAAATACATGCACATACACACACTCTCTCTCTCTTGCACACACACACACACACACACACACACACACACACGCCAGCGCGCCTTGACATCACTATCCCAATCACCAGGTCCAAGAGTCAGAAAGAAGTTAAGTTGGTGCCACACTAAAAAAGTCCTGGAGAAGAGGCAGGTGGACCACCCAGGGTTGCCTCACCAGCCACTGTGACCCACCATTCAGAGCTCAGTGTGCTGCCTTGGCCTCAGCTGGGGCGTCTGTCATCTCAGATGCTCTGTCTGAACATGTGGTAAGTAGCTGGCAGCAGACAGAGCCACGCGTGAGTGTACCACGAATGGTTTCTAGCACACCAGTGCCTGTAGGAGAACACCGCAGAGTAAAGCCAAGTTCCCATGTTTTCACCATAAGACCTGGGCATCTACAAAACCATCCTCATGGAAAACCATCCTCATGGTCCAGTCATGTTCTTCTTCTTTTTTTTTTTTTAAAGATCTATTTATTTATTATATGTGAGGACACTGTAGCTGTCTTCAGACACTCCAGAAGAGGGCATCCGATCTCATTACAGATGGCTGTGAGCCACCATGTGGTTGCTGGGATTCGAATTCAGGACCTCTAGAAGAGCACTTAACCACTAAGCCATCTCTCCAGGCCCCAGTAGTAGTCTTTAAATCAAATTATTAACTGGGAAATGGTGGCACACCCTTTTAATCCCCTGGGATTCAGAACATCCACATTCACTCTTGACTATTTGGTATTCAACCCACTGAGGAGTTTGGAACCCCTCTCCAGGAAATGGCAGTCCCACGGTGCTAAACACCACCTCTGGGTGGCTGCTCTTGGTGGGAGCACTCCTGCCCCAGCAGCAGGCTCCACACAGGTAGACTCACCCCAAATCCTCACCCATCATTCACTAGCTGCTCAGCCCATATCTCTGACCTCCTCGCTCCAATCCTGTGGCAGCTCTACTCTCCAAAATACCTGACTGCATCTGCATTCCACTCTGAATGTGTCCAGCCATTTCTGAAGCCTGGGGCTCGGCTAACAGCACTCTGAGCCTCACCCAGATCCAAACCCAAACCCTCCTTCCTACCCACTCTACACCCAGAAGCCCAAGTGACCTTTGTAAAGACAGGTCAAGGTATGGCTTTGCTCAAACCCCCAGTGACTCTTGTGACAGACATGGAAGGAAAGCCTTTGTCTACCAGATCTGACCCTGTCTATCTTTCCAGCCCAGCCAAATTCTAGATCCCATCTCCCCCGCTGCTCCACAAACCTGCTCGCCTGGCCACAGACCCTCTGCCTCTGAGGTTGTATATGAACTCTGCTGGGCTGTGAACTCCCCAGAAGGGCTACCATGGCCACCCAGCCACTCAGAGCCCCATAATCTCGCTACCCCCTCCTTTGCCAGCCACCCCCTTGGCTGAGGATCTGACCTTCCCCATCACCGTCAATAACCTGACACTGCACGTTATGAAGTGGTGGGCTCTGCCCCAGTCCTGGCAAAAAGGCATATTTGGTAACACTAAGGAAAGCACCTCAGGGTTGAAGTGGTGACTCAGTGGTTAAGAGCACTGGTTGCCTTTCAGGAGGTCTGGGTTTAATTCCCTGCATCCACAGGGTAGCTCTCAACTGGCCATAACTTCAGTTCTAAGGGGATCTGATGCCCTCTTGTGGCCTCCACAGGCACTGCATGCAAGTGGTACACAGACACCTGGGAAACATTTATTACTTAAAATCAAAATAAATAAATTTTTAAAAAAGAAAAGTAGGAGCCGGGCAGTGGTGGCGCACGCCTTTAATCCCAGCACTTGGGAGGCAGAGACAGGAGGATTTCTGAGTTCGAGGCCAGCCTGGTCTAAAAAGTGAGTTCCAGGACAGCCAGGGCTACACAGAGAAACCCTGTCTTGAAAAGCCAAAAAAAAAAAAAGAAAAAGAAAGAAAAGTAGGGGCTGGAGAGATGGCTCAGTGGTTAAGAGCACTGACTGCTCTTCCAGAGGGCCTGAGTTCAAATCCCAGCAACCACATGGTGGCTCACAACTATCTCGTAATGAGATCTGACTCCTGGAGTATATGAAGACAACTACAGTGTACTCATATACATAAAATAAATAAATTTTTAAAAAAAGAAAGAAAAGTAGAAGAGTGATCATATGACTGACCTTGGTCCATCTTCTATAGGACAAGATGCCCAAGCCCTTCAAAGATGTCATAAGAGACAGAAGAGAAAAATTGAGGGGAGGGGTGTTGGGAGAAGTTGGAGAAGAACAGGGTAAAATGACCTGGATGAAAAGGCATCTGGAGACGCTGGGTCCCTGGGCCTGCACTTGGGCTGTTGTGAGAACCTGCTGGGGTAAGGAAAAGCAAGACCTGATCGAACAGGACTTGTACCCAAGGCACCTGAAAAGCCGGTGGAAACCCGAGAGCCAATACCTCACCACCTCCCCCAGCCACAGAGGTGGCCAGAGATGACAGCGTAGCCCACAAGACATGCTCGCCACCGTCAGAGCCGGTCTGAGGCTGTCATCCATTGTGGGTCTGTTTTTTTGTTTTGTTTTGTTTTGTTTTGTTTTTTTAAGAGAGGTTTTTGATATGTACTAGGCTAGCCTTAAACTAGCAATCCTCCTGCCTCAGCATCTCAGGTGCTAGGACGACAGAGATGAGTCACTGCACCAGGGTGAGGCATCGTGAATCTGTGACATTGCCACTCCTTGCCCCTGACTCTGTTCTTCTCCGTTCTCCTGACCACTCTTCCCTCATTTCCCCCCGAGGCTCAGACCCCAGTTCTGCTTGTAAGGCCACCCACTTTAGCCATATGGCCTTTAAATACCCTCGAGACCCACAGCATCCATCACTGTCTGCTCAGACAGACTGCCCGCCCCTGAAGGGCAGAGTAGATCGATGTCTGCTTCGTGACTCACTGACCTAGAACACAGTGTTTGGCAAGGCCCAGGAGCATTTGATGGAGAAGCTTCCCAACTGACCATCTTTCCTTCTACCCAGGTCTCCGGAGAACACTCTCAATCATCCTCAGCCAGGACTTGGGGACAGTAAAGCATCAGTCAGGACAATGACATGTTTCGAGTTGGGACAACAATGACATGTTCTGAATCAGGACAATGGCATGTTCTCTCACATGGGTTTGTTGGAAACCAACCCTCTGAGACAGCCCCCCCCCCAGCACCCCCATCTTAACAGTGTTTATAACTAGATGAAACAAGGCAGCCTGTATGGCAGGATTTTCCCGGTCCAATTATATTAGGGCATCAGGAGGCCTGTGATTGGGCAGGGAAAGGGGAGGGGAAGCTAAGAGTTGCAGACACAGAGAACATCTCAGAGGATAAAGGAGAAAGGCCAAGATGGAGGCAGACTTGAACCAGCTTGGCTTTAACCAGCCATGGGTGGTTATGATATCATACCTAAGGTTAGAATAATTGGGATAAAGCTTTTATCATTATCAATTGGTTCTGAAATTATTTTATAAGAATCTTGTAAATTGAGAATTCATTGATACATAAATCTAATTTGTTAATTTTTAAGGTTCAAGAGTTTTGATTTACTTGGTTACTAGAATGTGGGACCACCGATTGCAGAGTGGGAACCAGCGGCTCAAGGGACAAGAAAGCCAGACACTGTGGAGTTGGGGGGGGGGGAGGTGTAGCTGGAGAGGAGCCAGCAGGCAGCAGGAGCACGGGGAGTTGGTGGGTTCAGGGTTTGTTTTGTTTTGTTTTGTTAATATTTCCTGCAACAGGCCTGAGAGATAAGGAACATGACTCCTCTCTGAGCACTGTTTCTTTGGTCCATGATGGCATGAGCATCTGAGAGGACCTGCTGCAGCCCCAGGGCTGGGTACACACTGGCCAGCAGAGAAACCATGGAGACCGACAGCAATGAAACCACCGATGGGGCCACCAGGCGGTGTAAGCCAAGCTTTAGGTCTGTTTCCAAGAGCCCAGGGCAGGAAGGATGGTGCTACATGGTGGGGTCCCGGCACTTACCCAGAAGTTTCTGTAGCACCTGGCCATCGTACAGGTCCTCCTCCAACTGCTTCACAATGATGCGCTCCTCCGCCAGCACATCGTTGATCCAGTCCAGAAGCACCTGGGGCAGGAGAGAGGCGTTGTCATAGAGTTGCTAAATAAAGCCGGGGTCAGAACAGGTGCAGGTGGGCAGCGGCCCAAACACACACGGGCTACCAGACACCTGCCTGGTGGCCACGGAAGACAAGAGGTGTCTCTTGGTCCATGACCAAGGTAGGAGTAGAGAGCTAGATCCATGCATGGAGCTAGGACTTCCTAACAGCTCCCAGCAGACCCCATCAGGACCAGGCAGGCTGGGAACCTGCAGAGAGCATGGGTAGAGAGAGGATGACACCTATCTCCTGGCAGAAGAGCTCACAGATCCACCTTCAAGCAGTGGGCGCTTGAAGGTATATCTTTTTTTGTTTGTTTGTTTGTTTTTGTTTTGTTTTGTACACTATGTAAAGTTTACCCTTGGGTTATTCAAATCCTGATTTCTCTGCCCTCTGATATGGTTTCATTCAGTCTGGATGTAGCATTGGAATACTTCTACCAAGAATCTCCTGTCTCAAGTTTGTGTAAACAGTTCTTAGCATGTATCCTCTGCCTTGTCAATAAATGCTGAGCACCCAATGGCTGGGCAGAATTAAGACTAGGGTGGGACGGCCACCAAGTAGAGGAAGGAGAGAGGGAGAGAGGAAGAGTCAGATCATCAAGGAGGATGGAGGATTCAAAACCATAGGAAAGGGTTTGGTAAGAGATCGTGGAAACACACCTGAAGCCCCAATTGCCAGATCAATAATAATACGTGAGTATCATGGGGTGGGGCTGGGAGGTAGCCAGATTAGCATAGAAATTTAAATTACACCATTTAACTGCTCAGCTATTGAGGTGTACATTTAAATAAATATTTGTTTTTCTGTGTGATTATTGGGGAATAGTATAAAGAAATACAGCCACCAGATTCATTAACTGCTACATTTATATTAAAGATATTCCATTTACAGGTGCTAAATGAATAAATGCCAGGAAGAGAGAGGAAAGGGAACCATGAGCCGTTACCCCCACTTGTCCCCACTTGTACCCTCCTGGCCTGCACTTTAGCAGTCCTGAGTCCAGAGTGCCAGGCTCATACAAGAAGTCCCGGCATGGCTTCTGTTCACCACACTCTGTAGACTGTTTGGCTAATGAAGAATCAACACGCTGTACCCCTCAGATCCCAGAGCTGTGTGGTGGTCACCCCAATCCACTTTAAAATGTTTCCTGTCTCCGTAGAGAGTCCAGGCCTCCTCCCACCCCCCTCATCTCTGCCCCATTCCTTCTCCTGTAGTCAATGAGATTACCCAGAATGCAACTCCTCCCTCACATCTGGCTTCACCATTAGCGCAGTGTTTGAAACTCATCCCATGACAACTCCTATCTCTCCCTAACTTCTGCCTGAATGCTTTACCACCACATGACACAAACGTAGGTACATCTTATTTGCCTCCCCCACCGCCGGACCATTAGAGTCCTGTCATTTTCTGTCCATCACACCACTGCGAACACTCATGGTCAAGATGTCCGTTTCTGTTTTTTCCAGATCCACCTCCAGAAGGCTTTTCTTACCAGGTTTTCCCACTCCGCGCATTGGGAGACACGCTGTGGAAGCAAGCCACCTGCACTGTCGAGTGTCTCTTGGACAGGGGGCTTCCCAAGGACAGTATTCATTCACTGTCAACATCCAGAATAAAACGGGTGCCCACCCAAGGCTGCAGCCATAACTCTCAGACTGTGGCTTTTCCTTGCCAGCAAAATGAATATAAGCTACCTCATCGGACCCCTTAGCCTCTGAGAGGGGGAGGTCTGGGACCACTCTTGGAAGGATCAAGGTGTACAAAATCCAAAAGCAGTGTCTCATTACTCCCCGAAGCAGAAGTGAGCTGAAAAACTCGTAACCAAGTCCTGACCCATCAAGTCCTGACTAGCTTCCGAGTGACCACAGAAGATCAGCCCAGACGGTGCTCACAGGGAGTCCAGAGCCTATGACTCACACACATCTAGGGTAAAGGGCCACCCTTGAAGCCCTCGTGTCCAAACACAAGAGGCAGGGAGACAGAGTCAGGGCCCTTCCAGCTCTCTGGCTGACTGGGCTCCAGACTGGCTTGTACTCTCTGACCACTGAGCTGTCTCCTCTGGGCAATGAAAGCTAAGAGGTCGGGCCTGGCTGGAGGAAACAGGTTGCAAAGGACCATATCCTGGATGCCCGCTTGTCTCCTCATGCTCAAGGGTCTAAGGATTGTTCTCATACTGGGGGCTGCAGACCACAGCAAGGATTTCCCAGTTACAAAACGGTAAGATCTCAACATTACAAGGAATGGAGAAAAACAATGACGGCATGATGAGGTCACTTGTGGTTACTGTGGTGGCTGGGCTTACGTCAACTTACAGGACCAGAGTCGCCTGGAAAAGGAATCGCAAAAGAGAAAATGGCTCCACGAGACTGGCCTGTAAGCAAGCCTGTGGTACATTTCCTTGACTGATGATTGACGTGGGAGGGCCCCTCCCGTTATGAATAATGCCACGCCTGGGCAGGTGGCCCTGGGTGCAATAGGAAAGCAGGCTGAGCAAGCCAGTGAGTAGCACCCCTCCATGGCATCTGCATCAGCTCCTGCCTCCAGGTTCCTGCTTTGAGCTCCTGCCCTGACTTTCCCAGACAGTGACTACAAGCTGTAAGTCTTCCCTCTCCAAAGGTGCTGTTGGTCATGGTGTCCGTCACAGCAACAGAAACCCTCGAACGACACAGGGAAGGGTGAGTCTACTCTGCCTGTCCTCAAGAAGGGAAAGGAAGCGGTGCCCGACCTGCTGTCCTACCTCCAACTTTGACACTGCTGAGCCTTCATTGTCAGGGTCTCTCCTGAGGAGAAAACATGAATGAGTGTCCACGCCAGGTGCCACCCTGGGCAGTGAGGACGAAGAGATGCAGTACAGTCCCTGCCCACAAGGATGGCAACCTGTCATGGGTGTTAGGCTGAGAAGGGTGCAGATGTGGAAGGTGCACACGGTGGACATCTATCTCCATGTCTCTGGCCGCTCCCCTGCATGCTCACGAGGCCCTTGTCACTCTGCCCATCTCAATAATCACTAGAACATGCCAAGTACCTGTATGCCACAGGACCTTTGCACCTGCTGTTGGGCAGTTGGCTATGATATTTGCCTAGGTACTGACTAGGTCTGCTTAAATGCCACCTCCCTGACTTCTCTGCAGGGGAAGGCAAGAAGGGGTGAGGCCTGGAGGCACCCCCTTGCCACCTAACTGCATTGCATATTCGCTCGGCCCTCATCATGCCTTTCTCCCAGGTACGCTGTGTGAGGTTAGTGAGTGAGCTGTTATGCTCGATGCTTGTCCCCAGTGGCTACAACAGGAGTAGACTCAAGGTCTCAAACAAATCAAAGAACCGCCTGGGGAAATTTACATCTAGAAAGGGCTTAGACCTTTCTGTGGGACTTTGTTTCTGGATGCTGCCTTCCTTAAACACAGTCCTGCTAGGAAATCTTGAGAGAATGCTTCCTCTATGAGAATCGAAAACTTAAGAGAAGAAAAACAAAACGAACAACTCCATAGCTAGATCTCTGACCTGTCCCAAGCCCCAAAGCAAGAACAAAAGGCCAAAAGCTCAAATTAAAAAAAAAAAAAATGTCTACACAACGGGCCAGACCCTCAGGTCTAGGAGGCAAAAATCCTCTCCAGTCTCACCCTCCTCCCCCGAAGAGATGGCTCTGACTTGGGGACACCACCCATCACCCCATCATTCTGCTCCAGGCTGTCCTTCTTAATCTTCAGTTTTACAAAAGAGCTTTTAAAGATAGCATCAGCCATTATTTTTAGGGACGCGCTCATCGGCGAGCTCTGAGTCCTGCGGGCGAAGGAGGACATATATTAATTACATCTTTACACGGCACTCGATCACGGCCAGCTCTATGAGCTTGCTCTAACCGGAATAAAAAATTACTTTCCCCTTAGTTCCCTCTGAATTATAATCGGGTCTGCAGTCTGTCTTCCCTAGAGCCATGACAGTTATGGTTTAATCACTCCCAAACAGAGTCCCGGCTGTGTTGTCCCCAAAGGGATGGAGACACGCCTTACTGAAAGGGGTGGGAGTCGGAGGGCCCTGAGCAGGGCAGAGCACCTCCACATGACCCCGGGGCCCCAACGAGGAGGAAACAACCTCAGGACAAGGGTAAGCCTTGCCTAGTAACTGAACAGTGAGATGTGAAATCTGCTTTTGGAAGGAGACACACCTAGATGCTTCTGGCCAGCGTGCTTAATTTAAGGGCTGTGTGGTTGGGTTGGGTTTTTCTTTCTAACTCCAAAACACGTCACCCCGACAGCAATTTTCTGACCTCAGGGGTCTGTAGTCAGAGTGCTGTGACACTCACTGCCCAAAGTCGAGCACCCCAGGTTACCAGCTCAGTCGCTGGTCATCAGAAAAAAAAGAACCACTCCCCAGACCGCTTCCCTCCCAGGGATGAACAGTGCCAAGCCCTTGACCATGCATGCATGGGTCTCCTTAGGATCACCCTGCATTGGAAGCTAACTGGGGGCTCTCCAAATACCCTCATTAGCAGTGACCCAAGTGTGGCCAAGAGTGTGTGCTATAGAGGAGATCTCACACTCGGGCAACTCTGAGGGTTTCAGAGCTCTGTGCCAGGCCCTGGGGACAAGGTCCAATAGCATTCTGCATCGGACACTGAGCACAGAGGCCTCTCCCTAGCAGGAAAGTGCAGGACACTTTTAAACGGAACAGTTAATGCCACAAAGTACTTCAGTCATAAGCCTCTAACACACTGTCCACCTATAGGGAATCTGGTTGATTCCAGTAAATGGCCTTAGGAAGAAACCTCAGTAGAGGACACCAGGGTCTTTGAGGCTCCTGGGCCTGCAGAATACAGGCCCATTTCTAAAGTGATGCCCAGATGGCCAATGCCCAGCTCCTCACAGACCTTGGTCCCTCTCGGTACCCATCATTAGATAATGAATGGCTGTGGGTGGAGGCACTCCACTTTCCTCTGAGTTGGGATTGAACCTTCGCCCCTTAATAGCCCAATAAGCACGACAGATGCTCAAAATAGTTTTTAATAGTCAACCTCATTCCAGTGCCTGCCCAGCCAGGGCCAGGGACTTCAGACAAAAGGTAGAGGACAGCTCGCAGCACTGCAAAGATGATAATCATAAAGTAGTGGGCGACAGAGAAGGCCACCATGACACCAGAGGGAAGTCAGGGAGGGCAGACACCAGGAGAGGGAGAAACAAGGCCAGCCAGGCTTCCTCAGAACCTCAGCCCTGGTCTCAAAGACTGGGAGAGCCTGTGAAGGACAGACGGCCACAATGACCATGTCCAGCAGGACAAGATTGTCAGCCTCTGACCTGCTCAGACCAACATTCCAGACGGATTTAAGTTTTAAAATATCTCCTTGGGGGTTGGGGAAAGGCATATGGTTCAGCAATGGAGCGGAGTTCTGGGTGTCACCCCCAGCTGTAGGAGATGGCCAAAGATGAAACACAAAACCTACTTCTGAACAGCACCTCCACGGTATATACCCATGGGGGGGCCCCCAAAGAACCTCTAGAAGCTGGGTCACTGGTCTGCAGCATGGACAATGTCCTGAAACACTGACACACACATGATGACCCTGGGCACAAAGGTCCTAGAACCATCTGCATAGAGGAGCAATTACCCAGTGCTCACCCTTCCTCCCCTTCTCCCACAATCCATTTCCTAGATCCTAGTCCCAAGTATGTCTCCCTCTCCCAGATAACTGTGACCTTAAGGACAACAGCTTCCTGTGATGCCTGGTGTCCTTTTAGGGTGAATTAAGGTAGCATGGGACCCCCTGAAATTGCCTGTGGGTCTTTAGGAAACTGTCCCTTCTAACCTAATACCTAGAGGTATAACCCTATACCCACACTTGTCTCTCTCAGAGCCCTCCCTGGCTGAGGGGTCTGACACTTTGCACAACCCCCAACACAGCCACAGAATCAGCTGATGAGTCCCCCGAGTCTCCTAGATTGCCCCCTGTCCATGATATTTACATTCATTCAGATTTGGAAGTGCTAGATCAAGACCTGCCTGCTCTGAGACAAGTTCTCAGGCTGGTTTGAGAAGTTTGGTCTCAAAACTTTGTATAGCTGCAGCCAACGGGATGGTTGTAGGAACGGGGCATCTCAGGAACTCAGCCACTGCTGCAGGTGTGGGGACGCTCTGCCTGGCCCGTGTGGACAGTCAGCTACAGTGGAGGAGCTTTGCTTCCTGTGGCTGCCCTAGGGATGTCCACAACTCTGGTGACTTACAACCGTCTTATGGACTCTCACATGCTGGAGGCAGGAAGCCCAGAATTCCTGTTCCACAGCTGGGGTCAAATGTCGGAGAGGAGAGCTGGCCCCGCTGGAGGCTCTGAAAGAACCCTGACTTCTTCCCAACCTCGTCCATCTTCTAGAGGGTTCCACAGACCTTGGCACACAGCTGTCATCCAATCCAGCAGCTGGAGCCTTGCTTCCCCCTTCCTTGACAGCTCCATTTGCAGACGTACCACAGTTATCCTGTCTTTTCTTGCTTGTTTGACTTTTTTGGTTTTATTTTTAGCTTTTTTGGTTTGGTTCTTTTTCTTGTTTGTTTTTTGTTTTTTTGGTTTGTTTTTGTTTGTTTGTTTGTTTGTTTGTTTGTTTTTTTGGTTGTTTTCATTTGAGACAAGATTTCTCCATGTAGCTCTGACTGTCCTAGAACTTGCTCTAAAAACCAGGCTGGCTTCAAACTCAGAGATCCACCTGCCTCTGCCTCCAGACTGCTGGGATTAAAGACATGCGCCACCACTGCCCAATGCAATGGTTAATCTTAATTGTCAACTTGACACAATCGAGAATCGGCTGAGAGGAATGCTTACATTGGATTGGCCCGTGGGTATATCTGTGAGGGTCTGTCTTAATTAGCTGATGTGAGAAGACTGAGCCCACTGTGGGCGGCACTAACCCCTAGACCTCCAGGATCCCAAATAGGATAAGAGTGGAGAAGGCAGCTGAACACATCAGGCAAGTAACTAAGCAAGTGAGCACACCTACATTCATTCTCTCTGTTCTCACTGTAGACGGGACTAGTTACTTCAAGCTCCTGCCACCTTGGCATGCCCACAGTGTTGGACTGGGACCCAGAATTGCAAACTGAATAAACTCCTTCTCTCCTACATAGTGAGACCTATCAAAAAAAAAAAAAAAAAAAAAAAGGAAAGAAAAACGAGTCACTGTCTTTGGATAGCTATAACAGACATTTCTAGTTCATGTTTCTACAAGGGCATAGCTGTCAAGCAACCCTGATTCCCCTGAATCAGCCCTTATGAAATTCAGTCACAAGGGGTGGCAGCAAGCTCTCTGCTGCAGTGAAGGTGGGACAGCCAATAGAGAGCCATCTATTTCAGGACACTGTCACATGCAGCATTTCAGAACACCTAGGTCACCCAAGCCAATTCTGGGTCTCCAAGGCAGGACACCATCTGCCTGCCTCTGTCTCCAATGGGTGGCCTTCAGGAGCCCTACTGTGGCTTAGATCTGAGCAATCAAAGCCCCTGGACAGGATCAGCCATGTGCTAGAGAAGAGGAGACATATGTCCTTGGCCACCATTGAGCCACAAACCCACCTGCCAGTTACTGTGACCTTTGAGAACAAAGCCTTTTGCTTTCCTACCTGGCTGATATTCACACTACCACACATGGTCCCCAAGCGTTTTCGTTTCATTCTGTCACTGTGTGAAAACTTTCTGACCAAAGGCAGTTTAGAGGAGGAAAGAGTTTACTGACTTACACTACCAACTCAGTCCATCCGAGGGAACGCAGGGCAGAAACTCATGAAGCAGCTTGAAGCAGAAACCTTAGAAGAACACTACTTGCTGGATCACTCACAGGCTTGTGCATAGCTAGCATTCTAATATAATCTAGGACTGTCTGCAGAGGGAATGGTGCCACCCACAGTGGGCTGTGTCTACCTATATCAATTAACAATCAAGACCATCTCCCAGTGACATGTTACAGGTCAAGTGTGATCTTGGAAATCCCTCAATTGAGACTCTCTTTTCAGGTAACTCCAGGGCTGGGTCAAGTTGACAGTTATAGCTAACTAGGACACCAAGACCTCTTCAAATGAAGTTATAGTAGGGAGAGACAACAATCTGCTCCCCAAAACAAGTTAAATTCACACCCCATGAAGCTACAGACAATCATGCACGTAGGTAAGGTATACTGGCTCAAAAGAGACCCAACACAGCTCTTGTGAGGACCATGCGACTGCCCATAAAGGCCTTGGGCGGCATGCCCTAGCACATGGACACACCTAGAAGACTCATGTTCCATCAATTCTTCAACCCACTCTACCTCTCACCACCCCTTTCTAATGTAGCATCAATGGCCCTTTCAGGAGCCTAGAGGCTCAGGTCCTCCTTGTGTCTGCATGAATCTTGCTCCCCCAGAAGAAGGCCTGGAACCAACAGGGATGTTCCAACCACATCAGACTATAACTCACCTTGACCAACTCCTTGAACTTGGGGTCTTCTCTAGAGGTGGGATCGATCATGGTACGCTCCTCATTCTCCTCTGCCAAAGACAGAAAGGACCAGAATGAGTGGGGGTTGGGGGAAGGTTGACAGAGTTGCAGAGGTGGAAGACGCCCTGCCCACTCACATGAGTCAGGAAGCTGGTGGAAAAGCAGAGGCCATCATGTTCTCTGTGAGAACAGCTCACACGGCTTTGTCAGCCAGACACCAAGATCAGAGATAAATCATATGGGGCAACAGGAGGAGATGAAGCCAGACTATTCCTCAGTCTTGGGCTCCAATTGCTTTAGCAGCGAGTCTAAGCCACGATGGCATGGGTAGAGAAAAGACAGAGGGTGGCACCGACAGTGACCTCAAAAGTGCCCTGTCAGAAGCAGAGAGCTGAAGAGAGCTATGAGCATCAATACCTCCTGGGTCACTGTTCATTAGTCCACAGGAAGCTGTGTGGGACCTCGGAACACACAAGGAAACAGATGGGCAGGCAGTGTCATATACAAAACAGTATCTCCACGGAAGTACTAGAAATAGCCAAAACACACAGAGAGATGACGTTCTACTCAGCTCCCCTGTGTGTTTCCCCTCCATGTCTGGCTCTAACAGACAAGAGTCCGGTGGAGTTCACAGGGAGAGCAGGACAGGAAGGTGGGGAGGGAATGAAGGCACAGAGCCAGAACAGAAAAGACCAGTGTTCCACAGAAGCCGGGATGCCGTGGGCCTGCTGACCACAGTGGGGAGCTGGGAAGTCCGGCTTCCCAGGCAAAGAATAGCCCAGAAACACCTGCTGCAACAAGCAGCCGCAGAAGCCATGGCAGAGGCACGCCCTTCTGTGGGGAGAGACATCACGGACCAAGTCATCTCTGGGCCACAGGTTGGGCCACACCTGCTTCCGCCACGAGACCCTAATGGCCTTGTCACGGAAAATCTGGGTAGACAGGGATCTCCCTCTGAACCAGGGTTTGGAAATAAGCAGCGTCCCAAACTTGCCTTCCACACTGACTTGAGGCAAAACACAAAGCCAGGAAAGACTGAGTACCTTGGTTGACACCCTTTCGTCAACCTGTAAGGAGCCAGGGGTCTTCCCCAGTCACAGTTCCCACACAGCCAGCTGCAGGCCCAGCACAGGTGGCTCTTTGTAGCAGTCAAGAAGATATATAGGGTGTGCCTAGGTTTTTAATTTCTTCACACTTTGAGACCTTAGGGCCTTGTACTGGCCCTGTGCTCAACTTGACACAAACTGGAGTTATCACAGAGAAAAGAGCCTCCCTTGAAGAAATGCCTCCATGAGATCCAGCTGTAAGGCATTTTCTCAATTAGCGATCAAGGGGGGAGGGCCCAGCCCATTGTGGGTGGTGCCATCCCTAGGCTAATGGTCCTGGGTTCTTTAAGAAAGCAAGCTGAGCAAGCCAGGGGAAGCAAGCCAGTAAGCAGCACCCTCCATGGCTTCTGTATCCACTCCTGTCTCCAAGTTCCTACCCTGTATGAGTTCCTGCCCTGATTTCCTTTGGTAACAAATAACAATGTGGAAGTGTAAGCTGAATAAACCCTTTTCTCCCCAACTTGCTTCTTGGTCATGATGTTTTGTTCAGGAATAGAAACCCTGATTAAGACAGGCAGGTCCGCTAGTCTCAGGGAGGACTGTCCTCCAGGGGTGGCTGTCCCCTAGCCTCCTCCTCCAGGGGATCATTGGGATCCACACCCTGAGCCAACACTCATCTCTCCTCATCTCCTAGGCCCAGCCATCAGCTATCTCAAGTCAGAACCTTGTCCCTGGAGCTCCTTGAGTTACACGATCCAGTCCTCACCTCAGTAGCCAAGCCAACTCTTCCTCCCTCTCCTCCACTGCTCGCCCAGCCCTGCACAGCCACTCCCGGGATCTGTGACCACAACCAGCCACCCTCCCAACACTAGTCATCTATGCCCAGATGCCAATAAAACCTGCGCTGGAAGAGTGGGGCGGAAGCCGACTTCTCCCTAGAGATCTCGAAATAAGACTCCGGTTCTCAAACACCACACCCACCCATATAGGGTCACACACCAAGGATGGACACTGAAGGATGCCAAGTGGCCATGGTACCTAGCTGGGTGTCTTCAGGGTGAATGTCCACCAAAGCCGGGGCCATTGGAGAGTTGATGGCACTCTTGCCTTCTTCCTGTAAGTCAGTCACTGTTGAGCAAAGAGAGACCAGGTCAGTATGCAGGGAGCCCAAGAGGAAAGTCCCATTCTTCTAACATGCCACTTACATGGACATCCCTTCCTGTTGGGCCACCCAGAGAGCCTGGGGAAAGTATTCCCAGCCCAGAATGCCTGCCATTTTGCTTGGCATCAAGCAGCTATTGATGCCTCCCAAGCACAGCCAGTCTGTCCACACTGTTCTTTGGAACATGTGACTGAGACATGGAAGCTTCTGGAAGCTTCTGGTTGTTTCTAATGGTTTCCAGACCTGCCCGAGGCTGCGACGGGAAGACCAGAGAAGATGGATAGAAGTTCTCTCTCTCTCTCTCTGGGCAGAGCTGTATCTGGGGTTCTAGACTCATGGTGTAAACAGGCCCACTTGCATACACAGGTGACCAGAATTTAAAGTGTGCCATGTCCTTTGGGATGGAAGTCTGATGAAGGTGCAGCGAACTCTTACATTCTACATTTTCCTTGCATCTATTTTTAAACAGGCTAGAGTCTCAGACCAGAAGCCGCCTCAGCTGGACACATGCCTCCTCTCAGCTGGGCACAACCCTTTCAGCTCTCTGCCCTGGGAACAGTTAACCTCCTAGAGGGCATGCACCCACAGGCAGCCTGGATGTCCCCTCCCACCTCACTCCCCACGTGGACTCCACAGAGTCATACCAACCAGCCCTCACTTGCTGATAGTTGGGTCTGCATGGAAATCTGCTTGGACAATGTCCTGAACTCAGCCAAGGCATGGTCCACAGCCCTCTTTCTCCCCAGACACTGCACAAATTCTGCAGGTGTACACACACACACACACACACACACACACACACACACACGTGCTCCAGGCAATAAGTCACTCAGTCTTTATGACCATCTCCATCTCTCCTGGCCCCTGGATGGGTGCGCTTCCTCCTAAGATCTTAAATCTTTATAGAAGGTAACAGGATTGGGATCAGGGCCAGGAGGAAAAAGAACAGACTAAGGAAGTGAGTCCAGATTCCACGCTGGTAGTTTATGGGCCCAGAGACTACTAGCTGCACATGAGCAGTAGGTATATAGGCTGGGGTAGGGAGTGATTGTAGTGTTCAGACAGTGTGCACCCCAATCCTATGGCACCACACAGGATCCTTCATCTCCCCAGAAACTCTGATGGCCCTTGGTCACAGCCATGAGGTATGTGTGTGACCCTGGAGACACAGTGTGACACAAGAGCTTGGACAGATGCAGGGCTTGGCTTTTTCTGCCAACAGAAAGCTCTACCACATCTGAAGTCCTGAGACCAGAAAATGGTGGCTTCTATACCACTGGACCTCAGTCTCCAGACTCTAACCTCTGGATTCAGAGGTGACAGAGACAGGTCACCACCTGCCACATTTTATAGGAGAGAGAGAGAGAGAGAGAGAGGCATAAAGCACTTGCTGACCACACATCCTGCCTTAGGAGATCTCTAGGGGCAAGTGTCCCACCACTTTGTAATTTTCCAGGGGAATTTAAACAGAGACAACCCCTCTAAATTCTTCCTGGAATACCAGTCACCTCAATGCTTTAGCACCTTACGTGTTGGTCACCCAGCACCTACAACAGCAGGTGATAGAGACAGCATCATGTATACCACAAAGGCTTCAGAACAGGAGTCCCTGCCCTGCTGGCTGGGAGACCCCAAGCCAGTCCCTCTGACCCTACTGCCTCTGCTGGCATTTCCTGTTTGTTCTCCAGACAGGATGAAGAACACCAGTCCCCAGCTTGGGACAGGATGGAACATGGCTGGGGATGCAACTCTGGGGATAACCCATCCTCTGCTTCCAAAGGACAGGTGCCAGCTCTAACGTCGTCAAAGATGATGATGTTCATGGTTATTTTTGAAAAAGGAGACCCTCTTGTAAACCCATGTTCAAGGCCACGTTATTCACAACAGCCAAAAGTGAAAACAACACAAATGTTCATGGATTCACGAAAAAAAAAAGGAAAAACTGTGGCGACCACATCCATGGGGATCCATAAATGTGACTCAGTCTTGAAAAGGCTCTTAGCCGCTGAGCCATTCTTAATCCCCTAATCCTCACCATCACTCTAGAGGGAAGCATGAAGACATCAAATAGCTTGCTGAGTCGGTGGCCACCAAGGGGTTGTGGACTCCCTTTGCCCCACCTCCCAAAGACACACAGAGGTCCGTCCTGGGGCACCAGGCTCATTTAGAAAACAGACCAAATTCCAGCAAATCCTTGCACTTCGTGGGTGAGACGGAGAGTGTCAGAAAGAGGAAGAAAAGACAACTCTCCAGGGAAATTCAACTCCACAGCAGCCTGGCGACCCGAGTTTCTTCAATCCCATCCAGCCAACTTCTCAGAGAAAAACACAGCAGGTCCCCTATGTCAAGGCCATGTGCAGTAGTTAGGGAAACAGTCTAAGAAGAGTGAAAGACAGTGAGTCACACAGAACTACACAAAGGAGCCCACCATTCCTCTCAGAAAGACCCCAGAACACAGGACTAGGGAGAAAGCTCGGGCGGGGCAATGTGTTTGCTGAGAAACCATGAGGGGCCAAGCCCAACCCGTAAAACTCAGGCATAGCTGGCGGGGGTGGCTCAAGCCTTTGTTCCTAGCACTGAGGAGGCAGAGGCAGGAGGATCTCTGTGTTCAAGTCCAGGCTGGTCTATAGAGTGAGTTCCATGACAGACAGACAGCCAGGGCTACACAGAGAAACCCTGTCTCAAAACAAAAATAAATAAACAAAAACCTCACAAAAACCAGGCAGGTATGATGGCCCCTGTAATCCCAGCACTAGGGAGGCAGGGACAGGAGGCTCCCTGCAGCTCACCGGAGAAGCCAGCCTAGCCTAATCCAGCCCCAGTCCCAATGAGAGACCTCCTCACAAAAAGCCCTCAAAAGCCGATGGACGGCCCTCAAAGGGCCCCCTGCACATGCCCAAACACAGAAACACAAATGAAATTTAAAAAAACAGCAACAAAGACCCTGGAGCTATTACACACATCAGCCCCCTACCTAGGCAGGGGCATGAAGTCCGGAGTTGGGGGAGTGGGGGAGTGGGGGGTGCACGGGTGGGACTGGGACCCTGATTCGGAAATCTCAGAGTTGGTGGGGTGCGGTGGAATGCCATTATCAAAGCACCGAAACTAGGTCACATAAAACAAAAATTTCCACACTGCCCTTGAACATCAAAAACAATACTAAACAGGGCCAGGGACTGCGTGACCTTAATAAACAAGGAGTACACTCCAGAGCCTGCCAGGCTGCGATCCACACGCTCTCCCCGGGGTGGTCCTTCCTGCTCAAGGCCTTGGGGAAACACAGAATCAGAGTCCAGGAAAAGTACTGCGAACTTGGCCAAAGCCGCCAAGTCCCACCCAGCTCAAACCTTACTCTGCCACATACCAAGACCGCTCACCTCACTAAACCTCAGTTTCTCCGGTGGAGCACAAAGGTGGGAGGACTCCCTGCTCACAGAAGTCTTCAGAGGAATGGGGTCTGGGGCACTCAGCACCTGACTTGTGTTGCACACATGGTATAACCTGCAGGGTCGGCTGTGACTGATGGTGGATACCTGAGGAGGCTCAGGAGAGCCATTGCTGTGGCAGAACAAGAAGGTGCTGGTCCGTCATGTGGGACAACCACGGGAGACTCCCTAGGGGAGGCATCCAACGAACCCATCTTGAAAGAAGGCCAGACTTATGAGCAGCTTTTGGGTCTACAGAGCAATGTGTGGAGGTAGGGACCCAGCCTAGGGACCTACAGATGCCAAGGGTAGAAGGGTCCATTGCCCCAGCCTGGATCTTCCAAGTCTCCCACTCTGCATTGAACATTTCCAGTGTTAAGCCAATGGGCAGCTTCAGAGGACCCGCCAAGAGCCAGTCCCTCTACCCCACCAGCAACCCGCCCAACAAGCTAATGGGTTTCAGGGAATCTCAGGAATGCTGAGATGTTTAAAGTTATGGTCCAGATGCCAGAAGGATTCACACTTCACAGATGTGAGATGCCGCTGGCCGTGCCCAGTTCCAGTCCTGAGGTTGGGTTTTGAAGGCACTCACAGGAGCCCGCTGGCCTGGCTTTCCCAAGCATCCTCACTGTTCTGAGGTGAGCGTCCTGTCCACGAGCCACCCAACAGCCAGACCTGAGGAATAAGTATCAACCCCAGTCCTTCTGGCCAACAGGCCCTCTTACTGCACCACGCCTGCAGGGCCTGTGGAAAGCCAGTTGTACCAAAATACCAGCTGAGGACCAAGATGAGGAAACTAGGAGGGAGATGGAGGCCAGAGAGGGATGGGGTTGGGAGACCGTGGAAGGCAGAGGAGTTGGAGGTCAGGGAAGGGAAGAGGAGGGGAGGATAGAGAAGTAAAGAGAGTGTGGAGTGTGACTGAGATAAGCCCCTCGTCTACCCACAGGTCTCCAAAGACTTGGCAAGGCTTAAAAAGCAAAATGTTAGATGCACACCTTTAATCCTGTCATGGAGAAACTGGAGGCTGAAGGGTCAGCTCAAAGTCATTCTCAGACCCATAGTGAGTTGGGGGCTAGCCTGGGCTACTGAAGACCCTGTCTCAAATATTTCTTAATTAAAACCTGAAAGAAAGCCGGGCGGTGGTGGCGCACGCCTTTAATCCCAGCACTTGGGAGGCAGAGGCAGGAGGATTTCTGAGTTCGAGGCCAGCCTGGTCTACAGAGTGAGTTCCAGGACAGCCAGGACTACACAGAGAAACCCTGTCTCAAAAAACCAAAAAAAAAAAAAAAAACCTGAAAGAAAATAACTTGGAGAAGAAAAGGAAAAAAAAAAAGCTGCCTCTCCTGACTTACAGTCACTGACGGAAGAGATGACTTCAGACACTCACCCAGGCGCCTCCTAAGAGCCTGCTATTTATACCTCAGGCCAAGTGCGGCTCTCGCAGCTTTGATTTTTATTTTTTATCCTTCTCTTTGTATGGCTCCATTTATTTATTTATTATTTATACCCAGGCTCTTAAGGAAAAAAAAAAGATTTTTTTTTTGGCAGCCTTTTTTGTTTCCTTTTGACATTATTAGGAAAACAGGGCTTTGAAAATGGGCTGATTGAGGGGAACAAGCCTCGCTCTAGGTGGAGGAGAAACACCGGCCGGCTTCTTCTGCAGCCTCTCTCGGCTTCCCAGTCCAAGGGATAGAGCACGTCTTCTGGAAGAATAGGGTGCAAGACCCTCACAGTGTCTGCTAGGACACAAAAGCTTAAAGCGGGGTTCAGGGAGGCAGACTCTGGGAACCAGAGCCACAGTGACTCCATTTACTGACGTCCACACAGCATCTGCCTCGCACTGCCCAGAGACCTTGTGTACTGGATATACACATCTTGGTGTTCACAAAGGACCATTGCGGGGGTGGGGGGGGTGGGAGGGGAGGATCTCAGCAAACCCACTCTGAACCAGGATCAAAGCAAAAATCTCACAAAAAGGGCCGTGCCACACCTGCCGCACATCAAAAGAAGCATTTGAAACCGGGAGCAAAGCTGCTTCAATTTGGGCCACTTAACCAGCCAGCCACAGGCTGGCGCCCAGCAGTGCCCTGCACAGATCTGCTCAAAGACAGAGCACTCAGAAGAATGGAGGGGACAAAAAGCCCATTGTCATCTCTGCTCTCAGCAAGGGGCATGCCGGGGCCCGAGAGAACCGGCAGCAGAGCCCCCAGGGCACCTCTGATAAGCAAGCCCAGGAAACAAGAGTGTTCCGTGAATTTCCTAACTCAGAGACAGTCTGATTCACTATCCACGAAGGGCTTCTTCAAAGGGTCCTGAAAAGCAATAAAACTGGGAGGCTCTTCCAGCTCAGACAAGTCAAGATCTGACCTAAATAAGATCTAAGTATGAGCGGAAATATCAGCGGGCGGGGCAGCTGGGGCTGACTGCTGCCGGTGACTTTTCTGACATCCACAGACAGGCAAAAGTTGACGGAAAGGCCCATGGTGTCCCGGTGTCAGGTGTGGCTCTCACAGACAGCTACATCACATTGGCACCTATGGAGTGAGCGAGAACATGATGACAGCGGGCGTCTGCGGGTGAGCTGGAGGCAGGCCCCACCCTCCAATAGACATGCGAAAGTTGAGGGACGGAACTCAAGGAGGGGAATTGTTCCTGACAGTTGCACACGCAAAGACCTTGAGTCTGGTCCATGACACTCACCAGGCTAAGCACCAAACATGAGGACAGCATGCAGGATGGACAAGGCCACACTCAGCATGAAGTGCCGTAAGGCTAGGAGCCCAGGAAGAGTGTCTGACCCAGACGCGCCAAAGAAGGAATGATGTTCAAACATTGTTGTGGGAAACATCAGAGACATGGCCTCTTCACCACCAAGAGGCCCAGCTGAACTGCTGTTCATGAGAGATGGGTTTGGTCTTCTCACACAGACCAAGACCGAGGGTACTGAGCGTAGGATACTCCAGTGTGTTAACTCAGTAATTTCTCAGAGGGGGTAGTTTCCATGCTGCGTTGGCAAGGCCTGGGACCAGGATGCAACGGGGACTTGAACCATTGATTTATGAGTTTGTTCCGCTGGGGCATAAGGTTCCATTCTACTTCACAAGACGAAATAGTCTCAGACACTAAAAATAAAAGTGCGTGCATTTTAATAAGGTACATTGAAAAGGAGGCCAGCGGCCCACATCAGGAGCCACTGCTGCAGATGCGTCCATCCGGTTGAGACTCCCGAGAGCCTCTGGGATCCAGGAAGGCTATTGGAGGGCAGGGCCTGCCTCCAGTTCACCCGCGGACACCCGCTCTGCCGTCATGCTCGGACTCACTCCACGGGCGCCAGTGTGAGGCAGCTGTCTGTGAGAGCCACGCCTGACACCGGGACACCATGGGCCTTTCCGTCAACTAGCATTTTAAACAGAGGGGATCCCATCAGTCTCAGTCATCTCCTAGCACCCCAAGCAATCCCTGTCATTGCCCAGGGTAGAGAGCTCCAGAGTAAAGCCCGTGGGGGTTCCCAAAGATTCCTGATGAGAGACCGGCCTCCCACAAATCCAACAGTGCCCCCTCCTTCCCGAGGCCTGTACCTTCTTCCTCAAACCTGTTGGAGTCAGGTCCTGTAGACCACACCCCTACACTTCCAGACACTGGGAGAGGCCTTCTCTTATCTTACCTCTTTAGAAGTGCCTAGGACACTCTCGATATACCCACCACCCTGGAAGGAGCTAGGGCCACTCTTCTAGGTTCCCACAGTTTATCGTTCACATGACAGCGGCAAACTCTTAGCTTGGGGACATACTCGCCTCCTTGTTCCCAGAACTAGGTCTCATCACATCATCCCCGTGGTCGTGCATCCAGGACAAAACCAGGCCCAGGATTCGTGTACAGAGGACACATGGGAAGAAGAGAGAAAGCAAAGAGCTTCGGCCGGGGATAGCCACCCAGAGCACAGATAGTGGCTGTCACCTACAGTTCCCCTCCGGCCACTTCACTCATGGAAAAGAGGTCTCCATTAAGGCTCACATTAGCCCGGCAGTCGTGGGTCACCAAGAACCCAATTACCACAGTACAGCCTTGATGAGGCAAGGGGAAGGAAGCTTCCCGGAGATTAGGGGTTGATTGGGGCAGTCTCCTCTACTTGGAAGGGCAGACCAACTATCCACACAGGTTCCCTGACACAGAGACCACCATGCCAGGCAGAATGCATCTGTCTCAGGAGCTGAGTCTGCTAACTCCATGATGCCTGATATGGTGTGTGTATGTGTGAGTGATGTGTGTGTGTGTGTGTGTGTGTGTGTGTGTGTGTGTGATATGGGTGTGTGATGTGTGTGTGTGATATGGGTGTGTGATGTGTGTGTGTGTGTGTGTGATATGTGTGTGTGTGTGTGTGATATGTGTGTGTGATGTGTGTGTGTGATATGTGTGTGTGATGTGTGATGTGTGTGTGTGTGTGATATGGGTGTGTGTGTGTGTGTGATGTGTGTGTGTGATGTGTGATGCGTGTGTGTGTGTGTGTGTGTGTGTGTGTGTGTGTGATATGGGTGTGTGATGTGTGGGTGTGATATGTGTGTGTGATGTGTGATGTGTGTGTGTGTGTGTGTGTGTGTGTGTGTGTGTGTGTAGCTGAAACTCGGAGCTAGGGTTAAATAGACAATTCCTTCAACCCCCAAACAGAGTCTTTTTCTTCTCCTCTGTTCCCCAGGGTGATCAAAAAAAATGTTAGAACTACAGATAAATGACTTGAATAGGAAGAAGTTTTCTGGGTTCACAATAAAATGTCAAGCTTACCATATAGGCCCCCTGGGCAGGCTGAATCGGGGGTTGGGGGGAAGGCAGCTCGCTCACAGAGAACATGGTTTCTAAGGGATAAAAGGCCGCCCAGCTGTCTCCTCACATGCAAAGCCTCGTGGGCTTCTTCAACCCACCCTCTATCCTGTTGGTTCTCTACCTGAGGGTTGAGACCCCCTTTGGGGTCACATTATCAGATATCCTGCATATCAGATATTTATATTACCATTCATAACAGTAGCAAAATTACAGTTATGAAGTAACAACGAAATAATTTCACGGTTGTGGGGGATCACCACAACACGAGGAACTATGTTAAAGGGTCACAGCATTAGGAAGGTTGAGAACCACTGCTCTAAACAACAGGGAGAATTCTGGAGGCTAGGCCATTGTCAGCCAGATGTGAGCTTTAACTGGTCTCTAACACATCAGGTATGTCCTCCTCTAATCCACTGTGCTCCCTAACCACTGATCCATCCAGTCCTTCCTCCAACACAGTCCTCTACTGTCTCCAGAACCCAGTCACACCTGCCACAGTGTCACCAGTCACACCTGCCATGGTGTCACCAGTCACACCTGCCACAGTGTCACCAGTCACCTGGCCCAGCTGACTTTTCCAGTGCCCTTTCCTCTGCTCCCCTAAAGAGCTCAGACCGCAGTGCCTTCACTCAGCTTGCGCTCCCTCCCTGGCGCCACATCCTATGACTACTGCTGGAACTGCATCCAGGCCTGTGCATGCCCCCCCCCCCCCGGAAGTCATCTCCCAGTGCTGAAGGTCCCTACAATCCAGAGAAATGGGTAGGAAAGCCTCACAGAACAGCTGTGGACACGGCATCCCTTACCACAGGGGAGAGATAGCAGGTGGGCAGGATCACAGGGCTGTTGTGAAAACTGTCTGCTATATGGACAGTGGCTAAGGATGAGATTTAGGTCTCTGTGTCTCCTCCCCACCCCATCACACGGCTGGGCCACATCTGGCACTTCTTAGACTCACTCACCTCACCTGAGCTCACCTGACGAGAACTGAGTCAAATCCACGTTCTGGAAGGCTCAATTCTCTGCCAGTGCCAAGGGCAGAGGGCCTCACCAAACAACGCTCAGGGGACACGGAGAGCAGGGGCCAAGGTCATCAATTCTCAAAGGACCCAGATGTCAACACCCACCCTAAAGACGAGGCTCAACCAATTCGGAAGCTCCTGGATTCTCTGCCCAGGCACCTGAGGTGTGGGTAGTAAGGACTCCAGCAGGTGCCCACCAGGCTACCGGAATAAGCAGGACGAAGAATGACTCGTCCTGGTGCAGACAACTCTGCAGAGGCACAGGCCCTCCAAAGTCCCTGCGAAGAGCAGGTGTCAGACTCAAGCAAGCATAGCGCCTATGGGAGGCTCAGGGCCACCTGGGCTCGAAAGGCTGTGGTAAAGTTGAAAACGCAGGCCCGGTCCAGGGGAAAAGGAAGTGTGGAATCTCAACATCAGGTGCCCAGGTTGCTGCTAGGGTCAAACCCAGGGGGTCACACACACTAGGCAAGTACTCTGCCATTGAATTATGTCCCTAGCCCCTTCTTTTTTGAGGATGACTTAGGGTTACTATTGCTATGATGAAAGAGTTCATTTGGTTCATGCTTCTCCATCATAGTTCATCACTGAAGGAAGTCAGACAGGAACTCAGGCAGGGCAGGAGCTTGGAGGCAGAAGCTGATGCAGAGGCCATGGAGGGGTGCTGCTTACTGGTTTGCTCCTCATGGTTTGCTCAGCCTGCTTTCTTATAGAACCCAGGACCACCAGCCCAGGGATGGCCCCGCCCACAGTGGGCTGGGTCCTCCCGCATCAATCACTAATTAAGAAAATGCTCTATAGGCTTGCCCACAGCCCAACCTTATGGAGAGCTTTTCCCAATGGAGGTTCCCTCCTCTCAGATGACTATAGCTTGTATCAAGTTGCCAAAAAACTAGCCAGCCCGGTGGCTCAGGCTGTCCCAGAACTCTCAATCCTCCTGCCTCAGCCTCCCAAAGTGCTGGGATTACAGTATGTGACACCATGCCCAGCCACTACATATACTACATACTAACAAGTCTAGAGGACTTCAGCCGCATGACTTGATTCCCAACCTCTGGCGAACAGCTCAAGTTCCCCACACCTCAGCCTTGCACAGAAGGGCTCCACTGTTCACCACCCACTCTCTTGGTCCGGACCCTCAGCTCAGGTAATGATGATCAATGAATCTTAACCCCAGGCCAGAGTAGGCCTTTTGCTACAATCCTTGGAGTTCCTGGTTTATGAATTCCCCCCTCCTTTCAATCAATCACACTGCCTTTTCAACAATGCTAAAAGTGATTTTAATCATGGTTAGGGGGGGGGGAGGTGTGCAGATGAATGGGGTGGGGGGTGGGCGGAGCGCAAAACTCAAACAACAAAAGACCAGAACGCAGGTTTCCCTGCCCGCGGTGTTCACAAATCACACAGGCCCTCTGAGAAGGCTGCACATGGTGCTTGCTCGCCAAGGCAGGCTGGGAATGGAATCTGCTGGTCGCTCCAAGAAACAGAACAAGTTTGGTCAAGCTCAACACAGATAGAGAAACGAGCTGTGCAGAACCGGAAAGAGAGACCAGAAATGGCAGCCGGAGTAAGTTCTCAGCAGAGCTGGTGAGGCCGGCTTCCCAGCTGTGGAACTAGCATTAATTAATCTGATCGGTAATGTCCCCACATACCCAGAAGTCCAGAGCGGTTCTGCTGAGAAAATAAGAAAATTAAATCATTAAGCCATTAACAACAACAACAAAAGGGCTCTACAATACACCTGCCACGGGGAGAACCAACCCCCTCACCCCCGCCCCACTGCGCTGAGAGCAGGAACGCCGTGTGCATAGCGCCCTCTAGTGGTCATCTGCACTATAGCTGTCTGATGAGACGTGGTTTGGGGGGCGGGGTCCACTTTATCTTCTTTTGCTGAGATAAAAAGCAATGGCCTGGATTGGGGGCGGCGCGAGGGGCGTGGGGGGAGGGGTGTGCTAAAAAAAAAAAAAAACGCTAACACTGGACTCTACAAGCTTGGCAGATGAGGAGCCAGGGCTAAGAGCCTATGTGGACACGTTCCCTTGGGACCAACGCACCCCACGCACTTCCCCAACACATTTGTTCCCTTGCCGGCTCCTTTCTTCAGAGGCATTGTCACAGTTTGGCACATCTGTGCCAAAGGTTTAGCTGCCATCACTTCTGTAAAGGGCAGGCATGTCACCTGCTTGTCTCCTGGCTCACAGCATCACACAGAGAGCACACAAACTGCTCAGAGAACAGCTGGCTGAACCTCGGTGAGTTCAGGAGCAACTGGGCCAGCATTGTGCAGCTTTAACCAGCCTTCTATTTTATTTTCCCTATCTTGGTCTTTGGAGAAGAATCTTGATACGTAGTAGCCCAGGTTAGCCTCAGACTCACAATCCTTCTCCTGCTTTGTTGGTCCAAATGCTGGGATTACAGGCATCTGACACCAAGCCTGACTTAACATCCCTTCCTAGAGACTCTCACTGTAAGTCCCTGAACTTCTTTTCTCCTGCATCTCTTATGGCTGCATGGTGCTTCCCCTTCTAGGTGAACAAAAAAAAAAGGCCTTTGAATGTATGCTGGAGTTAGCTCCCGTAGCACAAGTGACCCCATGGGATGTCGGGGCAGGAGGAGAAGCCCGGGGGAGAGCACACTGAAAGAGGCAATGGGGAGCCGGCGGGACAGCGCAGGTCCTCTCAGAACTGGAAGAGGTCAGAGATGAAAACTCAGTGAAGCCTCCAGAAGGAGGCGGGAAAGCCCAGCCTAATTGTCTTGATGACGTCAGGACTGAAAGATAACAAACAGACTCCCGTTTTAACTAAGGAGCTTCTGGCGCCTTGTTGCCACAGCCCTACAGAAACAAACAAGGGTGTGGTGGCACAATGCTTTAATCCCAGCACTCGGAAGGCAGGAGGATCTCTGTGAGTTCAAGGCCAGCCTGGTCTCTACACAGTGAATTCCAAGACAGCCAGGGCTACATAGAGAGACCCTGTCTCAAAAAGAAGGAAAGAGCCAGGCAGTGGTGACACACGCCTTTAATCCCAGCACTTGGGAGGCAGAGGCAGGCGGATCTCTGAGTTTGAGACCAGCCTGGTCTACAGAGTGAGTTCCAGGATAGCCAGGGTTACACAGAGAAACCCTGTCTCGAAACAAACAAAAACAACCAGAAGGAAAGGAAGAAAACAAACAAGAAGAGTGGCCACCGGCAGCCTTACACAGCCTGATAGACTCTCACTGGCCATTGAAGAGCTACTGAAACAGACAGGCCTGGGCCACACAGCAGAAGGACTTTAGACAGCAAGGAAGAGCGGTTTGACCTCGCTGTAGATAACACTGCCCCTCCCTGCTGCTCACAGCAAGGCAGCCACTAGTCCTACTCCTAGACACCGAGGTCAGGGAGGTTGATCTTCTAGAAAACAGGTTTCCCAACAGGCCTTGGCTTTTATGTGCAGACACCACAGGATGGCCACCCTCAGTACCTGAAGCCACCTCCCCTCAGCTACCCTCTCAGAGGGCTTAGCAGCCTTGGGCTAAATGGTTGGGACCAGGCTACCTCCAGTTTTCTACCCTGCCTAGACATTTACTAGCTCACAGGAGTAGTAGGGGGGGAAGGCGTGCTAATTGCTTGCCCTTTGCAGCCACAGCTGAGCCCTATAAACCTCCCTCCTCCTGAAGCTTTGTGTCCTCTTTGTCCCCAAGATAACCTCCTTGGCCCCTAGCCAACATGGCAGGCGTATTTTCTACCCTGCTCCATTCCCTGGGTAACAAGTTCTTGAGAACTCTGCGGACATTTTCAAATCCACACACAAGCCACCAGCTTCCTTGAGGCCCTGGAGGAGGTGGTCCCAGAGCTGTGTTTGGAAGGTAACTGTCCTGCCAGGAAGATGAGATTCCATCCTCCTGTTTCTGACATGTGGGGGACTGATGAACAACCTCGGAAACACATCCTTTGCTGTAAGAGCCTGTGGCCTGCATGGGTGTTATAAGCCAGGGGTGGGAAGTGCTGCTCCTTGCGAGGTCCCCATCCCCCATCGGAAAGCCACCCAATCTTTAGTCTCCCCTTTCCTCATCCGGTTCCATTCCGGCATCCAGCTAGAAGTCCCCAGTCCAGAGAGATGCTGGGGGAGGGGCCAGAGACTTCAGGGACAGCTCCAGGGAGCAGGAACCAAACCTCTACCCAAGCCTGCCACCCCCTTCCTCCCCACTGTTGACTGCAGCAGGCTGGAAGGGTGTGGCCACTTAACTGGGAGCAGGGATGAGCCCAGGGAAGGCAGGAAAGTGCTGACTCTCATTTCAAGCCAAGCCAGTTCTGAAGAACTTTTGCACACACACACCCATACACCCCCACACACATACTAACACATAAGAGCTCAGTACCAGCTCTCTGCTTCCTGCCTGTGGGTGCCTTCCCGCCATCATGGACTGAACCCTCAAAATAACCCTTCCGTAAGTGGCTTTTGTCAGAGATACCAAAGCAGCAACAAGAACATCAAACATCTCATATGCCAAATAGGCATCTTATCAGTCACACAAGGAGTTAACAGCCTGGGGGCGGGGGGAGGGGGAGTTGGTAGCCCCTACTGAGAGCCAGTTAGCTGGATGGCTCCCACCTCCCATTCCCACTTGCTGAGGGACCTGAGTCAGGTTGTTTAACTTCTGTGGGCTCCAGTTTCCTCTACTGTGAAAGAAGAACTGTTACTAGGTCTCAGAACTTGGTGCACATCAGTTGGGCCAATACTCCCACATCAAAAAAAAAAAAGAAAAGAAAAGAAACACCTGGCAGTGGTGGCGCATGCCTTTAATCCCAGCACTTGGGAGGCAGAGGCAGGCGGATTTTGGAGTTCGAGGCCAGCCCGGTCTACAGAGTGAGTACCAGGACACCCTGGGCTATACAGAGATACCCTGTCTTGAAAAACCAACAAAAGAAAGAAAGAAAGGAAGAAAGAGAGAAAGAAAGAAAGAAAGAAAGAAAGAAAGAAAGAAAGAAAGAAAGAAAGAAAGAAAGAAAGAGGAATAAAGAAAGGGACACTGGGCCACCCTGCAATGGGACGGGAGGCCAGGCTTCTCCCCAGGTCTGCCCCATGCTAAATGCCTCTCTCTGGCCTCTCCAATGATAAGATGGGACTGGAGTGATGGCTCTGCAGGGAAATGTGGTACTCACCAAGCCTGAGTTCCATCTATAGGACCTCTGAGGTAGGGAGAGCAGAGACCCCCCTGACTGCCACATGCTTGTGGTGGTGTGTGCGGGCACACACACATACAAATCCTAACCATAGCTTGTCCCTGACAATGTCCCAAGTCCCATTCTTTTCACCCCAAAGATCCACTTGGCCCACCAGTGACCAAAGCTTCAGTCCACAAGCCATGTCCTCATCTCCCTTGACTGTCATAATATGACCAAGGGTCCTCCTTTCCATCACCCTGACCCTAGCATCCCATCACGCTCCCAGGAAAAGGTCGGCCCAGGGTTCATTCTCCCAAAGCAACTCCCACAGACCAGGGCCACAGCAGGGCTGGCTGAGCCTAGCTTCTGCTGAGAAGGAGGACAACTCACTGTCTGTCAGGAGCGTGCAGCCAAAGGGGTGTCAGTACTCTCCAGGTCCACAGCAGGCAGCTACTGGCACTGCCCAGGCAGGGGGGATGCACATATGCCTTATAAGGATCCCAGGGACATCACCATGACTTGCAACTGCGGAGCCCCTGAGGAAGTCACAGAGGCCAGGGCTGTTTGACAAGATAGCACCACTGGCCACATCATGTGCAACTTCAGAACCACAGTAGCAATACCACCCACCAGTCCCATAAGCCCCAGTGGCACTGAGAATGGAGAGGGTCAACCACACCCATGGGGTGGCTTGAGACTCACCAAACTCTATAAGAAAGTAAACAGAAAATTCCCAGCTCTGAATATCTCCTGGGGTCTGGGCTGGAGGCTGGGTAAGGGCAGAGGTCTGCCCTATCTTGGGGACAGCTCTATGAGCCCCAGTGGAAGGTGACATGACACAGGCACGGAGGGCCAGGCAGCAAGCATCTCCTGCTGTCAAGTACAGAGAAGACCAAACACGAGGGTGCTGAGCGCCTGTCACTCGTTACCACGACAACAGAAATCAAATCTGAGCAGCAGTTTAAGCCAAGCAGAACTGCCTGTTTTGTGTGTTGCTTTTGTGGGGACAGATCTCTATATGAACCCGGAATGGCCTGAAACCCCTAATCCCCCTGCCTCTGCCTGGGATTACTGGTGTGTACCAGCAGTCCTGGTTTCTTGGTTCTGCTTTTGGTTTTTTTTTTTTTTTTTGCAAAAGAAGATTTTGGAAGTGGAGAAGAGGAAGCCACAGTAGAACTCTGCTCTTTGCCTGCAATATATCCGCTTTTCTGCAGTCTCAGAACACTCTGGGCTCTGAGTCCTTCCTGCCACTCTGCAGCCAACTGTAGAGTGAGGACAGTAACCCCCACACACCTCTCAGGTGGTCTGTGACCAATGAACTCATATAATGCCTGGCATCTCAGAAGATCGCCAGCTGCTATTGCTTGTAAGTACTGAGGACCCGCTTAAGAAACACCTAGACATCATGGGTCCGTTACTCCACATGATCTCCCAAAGCCACCAAAGGATGTTAGACAAACAGACTGGACAGGGCTGCTGTCCCCCTAGAAGTTCACCGTTAGCTGTCCCTGATCAGCAGGTAAACTTGGCACTAATAACCCAAGTGCAGCATGACAGAACTTCAATGACACCACACGTGACTACATGTTGCGTGTGGCACATACGCTGCACCTTCATACCACTGGAAGAGCAGGAGTTGCTCACACTGTGTCTGCCCAGATGCCAAGGAGTGCTGTGCTCCGATGTCATGACGCCCACCATAGCAGCCTCAGGGTCTTTCTGCCGAATCAGACTTCCTGGCCTATCAGTCAATAATAATGGGCTATCAGTGCTCCCCAGCCCAGGTAGGTTCAGCAAGGAGAGGGGGAGCCAACCCTCAGGGAGGTCATAATCCCCCAGCTTAGGGACAGGCGGTCCTGGTCCTAAAGCAGCGCCACAACAGACCAGGGCCAGGGGGGAGGGCCCACCAAGACGTGCAAGGTAGCAATTTCAACTTCCTTCATTCATGGACAAAATCCTCTGCCCCACAAGCCCACATACACCTCTCCTGCCTTAGGCTGTGTTTTGTTGATGAAATGAGAACACTAGCACAACATCCAGAGGAGAAATGCAGGAGTCGGGGCAGGGGATGCTTACGGTGTCCTTGTATAAGGTCAAGGTTGGGAGCAGTATCTCAGGCACTGCAGAGTCTGATAAAACCCCTTTTGCCTTAATATATGTAAACTGTACCTGGGTTCCTGACTCAGGTTCCTAAAACCCTTGGCATTCCCAAGCGACAAGAGCATTTTGTGATGTTGTTCTAAGGAGGCAACTCATGGAGGTTCCTGGTCCTGGAGAGACTAGGGAAACACAAGAAGTTTGGAAACACCAGCTCCCCGTGTCTTCTGGAGAGGAAAGGAGCTGTGGTCTGGGGTCCTCATCTGTCCCACCTTTGTGTGTTGCCTCTGTAAAATCCCTGACCTAGGGCAGTTTGGAGGGGCTCCCTGGTTGACAAGATGCACCCTCATGCTGGGACCATGGCCCGTCTGAACTCCAGAAGAAGGAATGCTCCTGTGTTCAGTCACTCACCACAGCCTCCTCATTCCACTGCTCATCCTCATCTTTCTTAATAAACAAAGAGGGGCTGGAGAGATGGCTCAGCGGGTAAGGGCACTGACCGCTCTTCCAGAGGTCCTGAGTTCAAATCCCAGCAACCACATGGTGGCTCACAACCATCTGTAATGGGATCTGATGCCCTCTTCTGGTGTGTCTGAAGACAGCGACAGTGTACTTACATACATAAAACAAAGTTTTAAAAAATTTAAAAAAAAAAGGGAGAACTGTTTCCCAGGGTTCTACAAATGGGCCAAACCAAGTCCCAGCAGCCCCGGCACAAGCTACAGCCTACGCTTGAAGTGGAAGTAGGGCTGTCTTGTGGGCTGAGCCTCAACCCTCAGCTCTGATGCTCTCTGGGTACACAGTGACCTGGAGGACACCCTGGTGGTGTCTCCAGAGAGCTGTTTGGTGTGGTAAAAGATTCCCACATGCCTCCCTGTGGTGACAGAGGCACAGAGCCACGTGTGGCCATCTGTCCGTGCAGTGGCTTTCCTGAAGTTCCCAACAAACTGGCCAAATGCTGTCCAAATCGTTCCGTGAGTTTTGAGTTTACAAACCCACTCGCTAAAGAAAAAAAAATCCATAAGGCTGAATGAAGCGCGCTCACAGTACTGAGTCAGACACTGGGGAACAAGCCCAGCGAAGCAGAGAGTTTAAGTTCCTGGGGTACAAGCACCCCACTACAGTCACATGGATGCCCTCTGCCTCCTCGTTTCAGCCTTTACTTCTGAGGAAGTACCTATGTCAGTGTCTAATGCTGTGGTCTTTGAACATGTCGTGCTTTGGGTTGGTGACCGCTGGTTATAACAGACCTGGTGCAGTGGCCGGGGCTCCCAAACACAGGCCAACAGTGGTCTGACGGAGAAGCCTTAGGCAGCCTCAATGACAACTGGGATCTGGGGTTTCCGTGGTAATGAACCAACAGAAAGAGAGGGAGACAGAGAGAGTTTGTTTTTGAAGATATGTGTTAGGTCTCCTGTTGAACCAAGCTTGAATTCAACATGTAGCCAAGGATGACCTTGAACTTCCCTATCCTTCTGGCCTCCACCTGCCCAGTGATGTGCTCACAGGTGTCACACAGGTCACAGGTCACCCCGACTCCAGGCTCTCAACAGGCTCAGTGCTCTAAGGAAGATGTCTTTAATAGGAGCACGCCGGAAGCCAGCCTGGTTACATGATGATCTGCCCAACTTAAGCCCAGAACCTCTAAAGTAGCTGCTTCACAGATGGCTAATGCTGTGCTTGTGGTATCTTCAGAGAAACACGCAGCATCCTGAGAGTGTACACACACACACACACACACACACACACACACACACACACACACACACATCTTCCAACTCAGCCCTAGTTTCTCCTGCCTGGCTATTTCAAGGGTCACCTGTTGAAATTGGTCTGCAAGGAACCATGGCGCATGCCCATTTTCCCAACACTCAGGAAAGAGGTGGGCGGGTCTCATGTTCAAATCCAACCTGGGCTTCAAATGAAATAGGGAGGGGAAGGGAGGGAGGGAACAAAAAGAAGAGGAAGGAAGGAGGAAGGAAGGAAGGAAGGAAGGAAAAGGAAGTATCTTAGTTCTTCTCGACCTGATATCGAGGTTAATGATGCTTCCGTGACACTCAGCCTCGAAGTCCTAACAGTGGGCTCGGTGTACCTCTGACCACTGTTCCCGCCTCCGTGACCCAGGGAAGAACAGAGCTTCCAACAGGATAAGCAGAGGAAGGCTAGAAAGGAAGAAAGTGTGTCACGGGATGTCACATCTACCCCTCCACTCTGCTCAGCATGCGTGTTACGGGCAGAATGTCAGGCGCTATTTAAAGCCGAGTGACAGCAGGTCTCGCCTGTGTTTAATGACACACAACCTGCGCCTGTCAAACAACCTCTCAGAAGTTCAGCGAGACTTCTGAGAGGAAGCTGTTCGTGAAGTCTTCAGCTGAGGCCATCCACGCGCAATGCGTGGCACTCAGCCCTCAACAGGGAACACCCTCGTGTCAGGGCCAGGGGTATCCCTGCACCCCTAAGAGCATACTGGGGTGCTGTGCCAGCACGTTCACGTTCCGGAGGCTGGCGATGGACGGTCTTCATTCTAACAGTGCGCATGTCAGAAAAATGATTATCTCACGGCTGAAACCATATCACACAAAACAGCACAGCAGAGGGAAGTTAACAGAATCCAACAGCGTCTGGGGTTGGGTACTGTAGGCATAAACAGGGCCTCTCAGTCTTCCTCATTAGACAAGGGCAAATCCCCTCTCCCTTCCCTTGGGGCTCAAGAGTCTGAAACAAACCACTAGGTGCAGAACCCAGATAATTATAAGCAGCTGTTTTGACTATCTCTATCTCCCACTGTTCCCTCGTCTCTGGGAAATAATAGCAAGAAAACTGATAATAAGGCAGGGGCGTGGCAATAGGTGCTGGTCAACCCATCACGAGGCAGAAAGGAGCAGGAGTTCAAGGTCATTCTTGGCTGTCTAGTGAGTTTAGGGCCATCCTGGCTACACTAGAGTTGGGGGGTGATTTGATTTAGTCACTAACAGATCCCTGGTCACTGTGAGTTGAATAAATGCCCTTTGGAACTCGAGTCCACTTGGGACCTGAGAATCTACTTATTTGAAAATAAGGCATTTGAAGATAGGCTCAAGACGAGGTAACAGCAGATTAAATAGGGAGACTGTCACTTGTCACAGCCCACAGATGCGCAGAGAGGACATCCTGACAGTGGCAGAGGTACTCAGGAGAACGCCATGAGACACCGGAAAGATGTGTCACAAAGGGCAGACTGCAGGCAAAGGCTGCAGCTGGAAGAGACAGGAAGGACTCTCTGGGTAGCTGGGCTGTGGTCACCACAGAAGGAGAATGGAGTGAACCCCACTCTTCAAGCCAGATAGCAGTGCTGGGCACCAATGTAGAGCTAATAATGTCTTGTCGTTTTTCTAATTATTGTTATTTTTCTTGTGGATTTTTTATAAAGATTTATATATTTATTTCATGTCTGTGAGTATACTGTTGCGGATCCCCATTACAGATGGTTGTGAGTCACCATGTGGTTGCTGGGAATTGAACTCAGGACCTCTGGAAGAGCAGTCAGTGCTCTTAACTGCTGAGCCATCTCTCCAGCGGTCTTGTGGATTGTTTTTTTTTTTTTTTTAAAGTGGTGGTTCCCAACCTTCCTAATGCTGTGACCCTTTAGTACAGTTCCTCGTGGTATGGCAGTGTCCCCCAACTATAAAATTATTTTCAGTATTCCATTGCTACTTCATAACTGTGATATTTTTTTCTACTGTTACGGACTACAATGTAAATATTTGGAGGGATAGAAGCTTGTCAAAGGTATGGCAACCCCACAGGTTGAGAAACACTGTTTCAGGGGGCCAGAGAGATGGCTCAGCAGTTAAGAGCACTGACTGCTCTTCTGAAGGTCTTGCGTTCAAATCCCAGTAACCACACGATGGCTCACAACCATCCTTAATAAGATCTGATGCCCTCTTCTGAGGTGTCTGAAGACAGCTACAGTGTAATTACATATAATAAACAAAATTAAAGACTTGTTTTATTTTTAATTATGTGTATGTGGGGGAGGGGTATGTACTCCTGAGGATCAGCACCTGCAGGGGCCAGAGCCCTCGATCCCTCTGGAACTGAAAGTAAAGGAGACTGTGAACCACCCCACATGGTTGCTGGAAACTGAACCCAGGTCCCTGTGAGAACAGCGCATGCGGTTAACCTCTGAGCCATCTCTCCCGCCGACTTTTGAGACAAAGTCTCGCAACCTGGTCCAGACTGACTTGGCAATCACTACGTAGACAAGGCTGGCTTCGAACTTTCTCCAGTTCTCCTGTCTCTGCCTCCCAAGAGCTGGGATTATAGGTATGTGCAATCCCCTAGGCTGGTTTTGTGGTTGCTGTTGGATCTCTGAGACAGGCGCTCCGGCCTTGGCACTCGCTCGCTGTGTAGCGCACAGGCTGGCTTTGACTTGTGATGATCCTTGGCCTCAGTCCCCTTCACTGGGATTGGCTAAGCTTATTATTTTTCAAGATCCCAGTTAACTGAAAATATAGTGTCCTTAACCTCACTATATAACCAAGAATGACCCCTATCCTAGACAAGGAGGTAACTAAAATTAGGAGAGGACCTGTCAGAGCTTCAAGTCAAGTACCTGCTCAGGGAGGCTGGGTAGAAGGGTCACCATTCTGGGTCCTACCTCGTACCACATGTCTGACTGAACTGTGACTCCCTAGAACCTAAACCTGTGGTCTCAGGGCTCTCAAATCCCAACCCCAAGCTCTCTGGCCTCAGGCCTCCCTCCTGCACCAGGCAGGTTTCAATTCTGAATGGCTCTGCCCCGTATGTGAACTATCACACAATTGTAACTACTCCCTCCTTCCAGAGCACTCAGTTTTATCCACCAGCTCCCTTCCCTGTGTGGCCAAGGGAGGCCCATTGCTAGGCTAAGGCTGCTCATAGTACTGACAAATGCCCCAGGGCTGCAAGGACAGCCCCAACCAAGGACACAAGGCCTCTCAGATGACACATGGCTCAGTGTGCCAGCTGTCCCCAGACGTCTCCCTTGGCCAAGATCCAGCACAGAGTGCTCTGTCTTTGGAGGCTTTATAAGCACAAAGGGTATTTTTAGTAGCCGTTACTGCCCCTCAGCTATCCCATTAGTTTCAGAGGCAAATAATTCCCTCCCGTGCAACTTGATAGGCTCACGCGACAATTGCTCCCACCAATAAGTACTTATTGAGCATGCCACCGCACGCTGTACCCTGCCTGGCTCATTACTTAAAAAAAAATAAATAATTTACTTAGCTAATGATCATGAATCCTCTAATTTAATTTGCTCTTAAATGTGTTTAATTTTCTCATAATAGAACCACACACTTCGAAACCAGGCATCTCTGCTGTGCTGAAACAGGCGGCAAAGAAATGAAAAGAGATAATGTCGGAGGGAAATTCTCTGACCCTAGCACTCAGAGGCAGAAGTGAGAGGGTGGTGAGTTCAAGGCCAACCTGGGCTACATGGTGAGGCTATCTCAAAACACAACAAATAAAGATACAGGCAAGGGAGGTGGAATGAGGCTGAGCCCCACCCAGATTGCGGAGCCACCAGGGGGAATAGGTGAGGCCTCGGAGAACAGTGTGGGGGGAGGGGGGATAGGGCTGTCAGAAGTTTTTTTTTTTTTTTTTTTTTTGGTTTTTCGAGACAGGGTTTCTCTGTGTAGCCCTGGCTGTCCTGGAACTCACTTTGTAGACCAGGCTGGCCTCGAACTCAGAAATCCGCCTGCCTCTGCCTCCCAAGTGCTGGGATTAAAGGCGTGCGCCACCACCGCCCGGCCCAGAAGTTATTTTTAAATACTAGGTAAGGAACAGAGGTGACTGGGAAGTGGATCGGAGGATTAAGTGCCACAGTGGTACCTGGCTTTTACATGGGTGCTGAAGATTCGAACTCAGGTCCTCATGCTTGCATACCCTGCACATTTTGAACTTCTAACCAAGGATCATGCTCACCGTGCTTGTTTGCAGGCAGGCGACTCACACAGAAGCCTTGGAGTTACTGAAGACAGTCCACAGAAAGTACCCACTCTGGGGGGATGCTCAGTTGATAAAAGGCTGCTGTCAGTCTCATGGACCTGAGTTCAGATCTCCAGTACCCACACGGAAGCTGGGTGTTTCCTCATCGCTGTGGAAGGAGATCTTGGGGTTTTAGCGGTCAACCGGCCCAGCCTAATACCCAGGTCCAGATTCAGTGAAAGACTGTCTCAAAATATAAGGTGAGGGCTGGGGAGATGTCAGGAGTTGAGTTAGATGCACTAACTGTTCTTCCAGAGGAACCAGGTTTGACTCCCAGTACCTGGTACTTCAGTCCCAGGGGATCAGATGCTTTTTTTCCCTGACATCCACGAGCACCAGGCACACACGTGTTACAAAGATATACATGCAGGCAATACATTCATTCATTTAAAAATTAATTAGTTAATTAACTAATTAATACGGTGGAAAGCAGTAGAGGAAGAAGATTGAAATTGGTCTCTGGCCACACACAGGTAGGTATATTAAACACACACTCACACCCACACATACACACCCAGAGACTCACAGAGACAGAGATACACACAAACACAGGAGAGTGCATTAAACAAACAGACATAAATGCACACAGAGAGAGAGAGAAAGAGAGAGAAACATACACACACACAGGTAGGTATATTAAACACACACACACACACACACACACACACACACACACACACACACTCACACATACACACCCAGAGACTCACAGAGACAGAGACACACACAAACACAGGAGAGTGCATGAAACAAACAGACATACATGCACACAGAGAGAGAAAGAGAGAGAAACACACATACACACACAGACAGACACACATACAGATACACACACAGGCTCACACAGAGAGACAGACAGACACACAAATACAGATACACATACAGGCTCACATAGAGAGACAGACACACACAGACACACACACACACACACTGAAAAGGAGAGGGGACTAACTGGAGCCTCTGATCTATGGCATCAAAACTATGGTTCAGACTCAGCCAATGATGCTTCAGGGCAACTGGCCCTTAGCCAGTGTTTGTCAATAAAGCTTTATTGAAACAGAGCCAGACTCATCTGCTTCCACACCATCTATGATGGTTGCCACAGCACAGTTCAGTGGCTGCAAGAGAGCCAGCATGCACTTTGAAGATTGCATCTTTTACAGAAGACCCCAGATGTAGATAAAGAATAAAGAAAAGAACCTGGGCTCAAAGAGACAGCCCAGTATCTACAGCCACATAAACTCAAGAAAGCATGACAAAGGGTGGCCTTGAGACCATCTCTTGATTGGCCCCACAGAGGCAAATCCAGTGAGATCGACTGTCCTCACATTGATAACTACAGACAGCGAGGGACAGGGAGCCAGAAGCAGGCAGGTTCCTGGAGCCTTGTGTGTAACCTAGAAGTCAATGCAGACATGAAATAGAACCCCAAAGGTCCAGTGGGCTGGTTCTTGGTGGGACAGGTGGAAAGGCAAACTTCCTGACTGTTCTGCCCCCTCCCTCACCTCAGGAGGCATGCACACACCTGCAATCCCAGCATACGTGGGGCTCAGGAAGAGGACAGGGACATTCAAGGACAGCCTGGGCTACCTTGAATGGGGTGAGCTCAATGGCTTGCACTAGAGCCTCGTGCATGATCTCTAGTGTAGGAAAAACAACAACAACCACCACCACCACAACAACGACAACACCCTTCCTTCTGCGTTGTGCACGGCTAAGCCCCTGATGAGCCAACTCCCAAGCAGCCACCTGTCTCCACTCACAGATACAAGGTGCCACTTTGAGTTTGATTTCCAGTTCCTTCTCTAGGGCTGTTGTGGGCCCCTTGGGCTCCCTACAATGTGCTCTGAAATGGTGTTTAAAATTAGATCACTCCAACACAAGGAAAATAATAACCAGTAAACAGGACTGACGGTTCGGGGACACGGCCTCAGAGGGCTCTTTACTGCTAGAGGAATCCAATATTTCTCATCGACCTCAAAACACCTCACCCTGTGTGGCCTTCGCCACCATCACACAGTGGGGTGGGCACACACCTCAGTGTCCTGGTGCTTGGCTGGCCTGCGTGAAGCCCCATTCAATTCACAGCCACTCCCTCAAAAGTGTAGAGCAATAGCCAGTTTATCAGACAGAGGCTAAACTTGGGCTCAGAGACTGAGTTCCCACGCTGATCAAGGCCATGCTTGCATGTCCTTCACTGTCACCACTGACCCCTCAGAGAAGTCTCCCATGGGGACAAGACTCTGTGAGATCACTCAAGGAGAGCACAGGCTTCTTGCCTCTCTCCAGGCCTCAGTTTCCCTATCTGTAAAATGAGATTCATTTCAGGCTGAAGAAGGCAGCAAAGTCCTTCGACCAAAGACCTAGCCTGGCAGCTGGTCCCCATAGCAGGAAGTGGGGAGGGGAAGAAGGAGGGGGAGGAGGGAGGGAATGAGGGTGGGAATGCTTAAGATTCCCAAGACCCCTTAAACACATCATTCTCTGAAAATTTCAAATAGCCAGACTCATATTTAGATAGGAGTTAGCATCCCATAGGAAGTGAAGCCAAAGACTCATGGAGGTCAAGAGTTAGTCACACAGCACAGGTGACCCCATCCCCAGTGGGGGTACCAGTCTCCTGTTGGTCTCAGAGAGCATGCGCAGAACACATGGACTCCTCACTCATTCAGCCTGTGATGTGCTCCAAAATGACCACTCTCAATAAAGATGACCTGAAAACAATCCACAATCCAATCCCTGCTGCAAACCCTTAAAAGCCATGGTCCGGCCTGCCCCTCAGCATTCCTCCCTGGGAGCGTCTCCTACTCCTGAAGTCTCCTTACTTTAATAAATCTCACTCTGATCGCTTATCACTCTTTAACCCTATTGGGTTGGGGTTTTTTGTTTGTTTGTTTGTTTGTTTGAGCATCAGACAAATCAGGACACCACTAACTTGGAACATCTTTGGTGACCATTAATGTCCAGCATCTAGCTCTCTGGGTTGAGGTCACCAAAACCAAGAAAGGCTCCATCGCCCCCTTTCCCACCAGCCCAAAAAAAATCCCACGGCAGCGGCTGGAGAGATGGCTTCATAGCTAAGAGCAATGGCTGCTCTTCCGCAGGACCTGGGTTCAAATCCTAGCACCCATATGGCAGCTCACAACTGTTTGTGTCTTGAGTCTCAGAAGATCCTGCGCCCTCTTATGGTCTTCACAGGCACTGCACACAAGACAGACAGACAGACAGACAAAACACCCAAATAATAAAAAATTAAATTTCCAGAGGATCAAGAGAGCTGGAATGCCCACCCAGGAAGGCCATTTGCCTCGTTCTACCCAGCCGGGGAGGCAGGCTCTTCCGGCTTGTTCCTCCCTCAGAGATTTGGATACCCGGTCCAGTGGAGACACAAAAGTGCCTGTCTCCCTCTCTGGGCAGCCTCTCCTGAGGCTGATTCCATATTCCATGTGACTCCTATCTGCCTCATGGGCAAGACCTGTATCCACCACAGTTGGGGCACAGACCCCACCTTCCCCTGGCCTGAGGGAAGCGTCCAGGCCCAGTCTGCCGCCTTCTGAATACTGGGATTAAAGGTATGTACCTCTGCACTTGGCCACTTTATACTCAGGCAGACGGACCTAGATAAATACATGATTGGAACAGGATGGTTTGTTTTTTTTTTGAGATTTATTATTTTTAGAAAAGAAAGGTAGCTGGGCATGGTGGTACACACCTTTAATCCCAGCACTTGGGAGGCAGAGGCAGGCAGATTTCTGAATTCAAGGCCAGCCTGGTCTACAGAGTGAGTTCCAGGACAGCCAGGGCTACACAGAGAAACCCTGTCTCGAAAAACCAAAAAAAAAAAGAGTAAAAAGAAAAAAGTTAGGTCCCTGGGTGGGGACCCAGCTCGAGGTCTGGTGTTTGCCTCGAATGCAAAATGTCCTGTGCTCAATCAAAAAAAGCTCTAAAGAGAGAGAGGTCAGCGGGGAAAGAGATGACAGTCACTGTCTACATTTGAATGAGTGCTGGACCTACAGTTTCTGATCGCCAACACAAGGTCAAAGAACCACATCACGGCTGGGGTTTCCCTGTTCTGAGATCCCAGCGAGAAGATCACGTCTGCTTAAAGTCACACACCAAGTGAAGATCACCATCCACTCTGGACATCAAGCCTATCCTCCAGCCAGTGTGAAATGCGGGCCAGCCAGGGATGGGGTGGGAGTAGGGTGGAGATAGGAGGATCCACAGGGCTTCTCTAGTGCAATCAGAGGATTCCGGAGAGACCCTGTCATGAAACAAACAAACAAACAAACAAAATACACACACACGCACACACACACACACTCACACACACAACAGTGTACAACACCTGAGAGACACCTCCTGGGGTTAACCTCTGACCTCTGTACACATGTGGCTATGTACACACACACACACACACACAGCTGAAGGAAAATGCTGGCAAGCCAGAACTCCGTGTCTTTGTAGAGTTCTGCAGTTTACTAGCTCCATAGTAGCAGGATTCACACTCTGTATAATTCTCCTATCTAAAGACCAGAGTCAGTGACTTTCAGAATATTCAGAGCATGCGCCCATCACTGCCTCAACTTAAAACATCCTCCTCACTCCCCAAGCACCCACGAGCACTCACTCTCCAACCCCCAGCCTCTAATGACCACTTGTCTACCTTTGGGACCTATGACTTTGGCTACTCTGGATTTTTTTTTTTATCACACAATATTGTTCTTTTGTGAATAGATTCTTAGCATCTTCCAAGTTCATCCATGCTGTAGACCATACCAATATTTCCTCCCTTTTCAGGACTGTAGACTATTCCATTTTGTGATTATACCACATTTTTTTTCCACGTTATCAGTTAAGGGCCCTGGTGTTGTTTCTACTCTATGGCAATTATGAATAAGGAACAGAGGTTGAAACCCTCACATCCCAGTTCTGACCAAGCCAGCTCTCAGTTTTTAAAAAAAATACATATATAATTTTATATATGTTTTATATATAACATAAATATACTTATTATATATATACAATTTTAAAGTATATATTCTTCCCCCCCCCCAAGACTCTCTCAACATGAACATTAAGAGCAGCATAAAGGCAGAGCTCTGTGAGAGCAAACTAAACAATAATTGTAGAAATGCATCCTCACAATGAGGCCCAAGCAAACAAATAAAACAAACACACCAGCAGCTGTCTACAACAAGATTAAAATTCCATGTGTGCTGTTCCAACAAAATCTCAAATCATTAAAATCTCATTACACTAATAACAAGTCTCCTGCATCAGTCTCAGGACAACACTCTCTCCCCGCTGGCAAAGGGCTTTCAAACAGCCACACAGGAAGCTGAAGAACGTCCTATGTCCCCAAGAGAGGCTCATTTTCCCCTTGTCTCTGTGGAAGTGTATGCATGCCTGGGGCAGATTATCCCGGGAAGAAGGCAGAGATGAGTTCTGGGTACCCAGTTCCTGCTCGCAGGAAAGCAGCCACTCAAATGGGCCATGCTGGGTGGTCCCATTGTGTCTTTATGGCTTCCCTCCAAGGACCAGCAGCTCAGCCTTTCCTCTCTCCTGGCATCTCTTCTCTGTTGGATGGGAAGGGGTGGCACTGGGCTGACTGAGGGTGAAATGCTAACACAAAGATGTTGGCACCTGTGTGACTTGTGTGACACAACCCCCCCCCCCACACACACACACACACTTCCCGCAAGACCTTATGTTAACATCCACAAGCCTATAGGAACACCTAAAGACTCCCTTGCTTCTGCAGGAGGCAACAGTTGTCGTATTCCCTGACTCCCATCTCTGGATCCACCCAACAGTCTGTCAGCAGTCACTGGTATCCAGTGACTGTTGAGAAATGATCAGAGACTTAAAACCACACAGACCTGCAAACCTGCATTTCTGGATGTCAGAAGACTAAACAACCTGTCTACAGAATTAAAGACTTCTAGGCTCTGGGTAGGGTGTGGAACAGGGGGAATGGGACAGGGTATGAAACAGGCACAGGACACCACTAGATGCTCTGGCTTCTGGCTTCCTCATTCAGCTCCTGGGCCCCCTCCATATCCCCCTCTCTTGTTGCTGCCTCCTCACTCTCCTCCAAGAAGAACCTTCTTGGGGGCCTTCTCTAAAGACCTAGCCAACAAAGAGAACCTGCTCACAGAGCCTTTCTCCAAACACAGACCTGGGTCCTGGGGATGGAGTCAGGGCTGTGTCATGCTAAGCCCTTGAGTACCACAGAGCTGAGCCCCAGCCCTTCTCTTCCCTGATGATCCTTAAGGAGGCCATCTTGCTGAGGAGGAAGAAGTTCCTGGTTCATGAAGGAAGGGCCATTTAGGTGGACCAGGCCGTCACACCTGTGTCCTCAGGCACTCCGGCCATCCCTTTGCTGAGCTGAGGTCTCCAGTACACAGTCAGCGCTATCTGTCACCTGTTTTCCTGATGCTGTCAGGTCCAGGAGCACTGCTCCCCCTGGAGCTTGGGCATCTCCCGACATGGGGGGGGGTCTTTCATGGGGGCTGTGTGTGGCTTCATCAAGTTTCTTGTCATCATTTTTCTGACCATAACATCAAACCCAGGCATTTCTTCAAGTGTCCTGGTGAGTTCTGTTGTACCCAGAGAGCATCTTGATCTGTAGTAGGTGCTTTTCTTGGCCACCTCCTGAGATTTCTCAGAAACCAGACTTGGGCTTGATAAGTATAAATGATGGATGAGTGTTCCTCATCATGGCCTCCCAGTGACCCAGCTGGCCCAGAACTTCAGCTAGTGGGAAGATAGGTCTCAAGCCAAGCCAACCCCTCACGAAGGCAGCCATCGTCAGGAAGTGCATAGTGTCCCATGTTGCAGGTGTGACATAAAGAGGACAGAAAGAAAGCTATGGGGAGAGGGCAGGACAGTCAGGGCTCTGAGACCAGGAAGATTGTGGGGCCTGCAGGACTGAACCAGGCCCTCTCAGGTGGCAACCCATAACAGAATGAGACCACCAGGGTCCTGTCCTCCACATCACTCAGCACAGAATACAGTCAGTTGGACTGGAGAGATGGCTCAACGGTTAAGAGCACTGACTGCTCTTCCAGAGGTTCTGAGTTCAATTCCCAGCAACCACATGGTGGCTCACAACCATCTGTAATGAGATCTGGTGCCCTCTTCTGGCCTGTAGTCATATATGCAGGGAGAAAGATGTATACATAATAAATAAATCTTAAAAAAAAAAAAGAATTCAGTCAGTCACCTCTGCAGCATCTTTCTGACTCTGGGACTGTCAGGCCAGAGCAAAAAAAGGAGAGGGTACATTCCCAGCTGACCATGCCTCCAGCTGAGGGGACACGAGAGACCCTCACCTCACCCAGCCTCTGTCCTCCCACAAGACAGGGATCACCACATGGTGTCACTTTCCAGCCATGCGTGAGGTAAGCATGGACCCAGAGTCTCAGTGACCCTGTCACTGTGACCACCCACTTGGCTTCTGTTCTGGCTTGCCTTGTTTTTTAATTCATGGTTTAGGTAGTCTTCTATCAAGAATAAACATAAGCCAGATGGTGGCTCATGCCTTTAATCCCAGCCCTCAAGAGACATAGGCAGGTGGATCTCTGGGAGTTCAAGGCCAGCCTGATCTACAGAGTGAGTTGCAGGACAGTCAAGGCTACCAAGAGAAACTCTGTCTCAATAAATAAATAAATGAATTAAACAAATAAAAATGAGGACACACTCATGCATGCATTTATACATATAAGCATAGCTACTCAAAGTTATATGCATGCACATTGTGACCGTGGTTTGTAAGGAGACACGGTCCACTGTGAGCGGCACCATGCCCTAGGGTTGGGCCCTGGACCATATGAGAGTAGAGAAATTGAGCTGAGCATTAAGTACACATGCATTGATTCTCTCTCTGCTCTTGACTGTGGATGTGATGTGATGTGACCAGCTATCCTGACTGCCACACAATTAGGAACTTTGTGGATTTATAAACCAGATAAACCTTTGAGTTGTTTCTGGTCACGGTATTTTCATCACAGTGACAGAAATGAAACTAAAACCCACATACACACATACAAACATACATACACACACACATACATACACACATACACACATACATACATACACATGCATACATACACAAATACACACACACACACACACAAATAAACACACACACAGAATATGGACACCTATAATCCTTACTTTGAAAGACAATGTTAAAGAAGAGAAGGAGGAAGAGGAGAAAGAAAGTACAAATTAAACTTTGGGCAAGATGTCTTTCAAATCCCATTGATACTAAAATGGTCAACCCACACCACACGGGCTGAGCTGGAGGCCGCTCCATCCGTATATTTAAGGCTTAGGCCTAGAGGCTTTCAGCTCCCAGCAGTAACCTGAGCCTTGGCAACCGAGCAGGCAGCTCTGGGACTCCGAACCAGACAGCTGCTTCCAGAAATCTCTGACCTAAGCACGTGGTTCACACTAGCCCAAGGAGATGTAAAAATCTTTGTGGCCTCTTTAACTTTTCGATAACTTGATAGTAAAGCCTAGATTCTTGGGATTTGTAAGTTTTTCAATGAGAAGAAATGTAAAAGGCATAACTTTTCTAAAGAGCGACACTTTTTAAAAAGAATAAACTCCCAAGGTGGTGCTGCCTGGGGAAACCCATATGAAGAATGTATGCTAGTCAGGCAGCAAGGAAGAGTTCAAATAATAAACCAGGGTCAGTATTTCAGAAGAGCTAAGCCTGAGGACCCCTGTGTTCCACAATCAACACAAAAGCCTAGGAAATAACCCCGCATCTGCTAAGGCCCCCTGGCCCTCTGGCTGGGCTGACACCCAGTGGAGAGGCAGGCTGGAGCAAAGACCTCCAGCTTTCCTGGCACTGGCCTCAAGTTGTGGTACCCAGCACAGGGTTCAGGTATCTGTTGTGTGCGGCACAAACCACAGGGGCCGAGCAAGGGCTTCCAGGAGAGTGCTTCTGGGTCACAGTGTCTGGGGGACAACGTGTTTAGAGTTTATTGTCAATTTGACACACTCTAAATTGCCTGGTTAGAGTGTCAGTGAGGGATTCTCTAGACGACGTTGGCCTGTGGGTGTGTCTGAGGGGACTGTCTTTTGGGGGGCGGGCAATGGGTGCTGCGAGCCCATGGATATCAGAAGAAGGTGTCAGCTCTCTCTTACCTCTCTCTTGTCCCTCTCTTGTCTTTCTCTCGTCTTTCCCCTTGTCTCCCTGTTTCCCCTCTTTCCACATGGTCATAGCCAGCTCTCATCCCTCTGTCTTCTCTTTCTCTCTTTACTTCTCTATCTCCTTTTCTCTTCCTACTTTTCTATAATAAAGCATTGAAACTATAAAAAAAAAAAAGAGGGTGTCAGATCCTCTGGAACCGGTGTTACTGATGGTTATAAGCTACCATGAGGGCGTTGAAAACCAAACCCAGTCCTCTTTGAGAGCAGTCTATGCTCTTAACCACTGAGCCATCACTCTAGTCCTGTGGAACAGTGGTTCTCAACCTGTGGGTCTCGACTCCTTCCACAGGGGTCGGTCCTCTAAGACCGTTGGGAAAACACAGACATTTACGTCATGGTTCATAACAGTAGCAAAATTGCAGTTATGAAGTAGCAACAAAAATAATGTTACAGTTGGAGGTCACCACACCATGAGGAACTTTATTAAAGGGATGCAGCATTAGGGAGACTGAGAACCATTGCTGTAGAGGATTGTCTTGGTTGCCTTAATTGACGTGGGAAGACCCGGCCTGAAAGAGGGCAGTACCATCACTCGCTGGTTGGAGCCCTTAACTAGAGAAAACTGAGGATTAAACCTGCTGGCATTGCATCTCTGCCCTTAACCAGCTGTGGCTAGCTGCTTCAAGTCCCTGCCTTGACTCCCAACAATGAGGGCTGTAACTTAATTGTGACCTAGAATGGATCCTTGTGTTGTGTTTGCCAGGGTGTTGACCAGAGCAACAGAAATGTTACTAGAATAAAGTTAGGGTCCCGGCTCTCCTTGAAGCAGAGATTTTTGGCCACTCAGCAAGCATCCAGCCACCTGCAGCCTGATGGAGCTCTGAAGGACAACGCAGCCAGGCCTACTGAAAAGATCCAAACCCAGGAAGGTTTCTGTTCCAGCAATAATGCTCACGTAAGTAGAGAGACCCTGGGTTTCCAGCACCCTTTTCTCACAGGCTCTGACACACCCTCGGAATTCTGTTATCTAGTCAAGTTTGCTCCCAAGCGGAAATCCACTTGACCCCTTGCTCTACCGCCAAACCAAAGCACCACTTATCAGCATTCATCAGTAAATAACACTTCTTAGCAGCCACCCCAAGCTGACCTGGCTCCTTCCGGGAATCCTAATGAAGAGGCTGGTAGAGATGAAGTCATGGGTCCCTGCAGCCAGTCTGTAAACTCTGCACCCCCACAGTAATGCCCTTGAGGGCCTACAGCTGCACCTCTACAAACCAACTAGCACCAGTTCAGCAGGGCAGTAAATCTATACTCAGCAGTATTCCTTTACCTCCATTGGCCTCGCCGCCCCGCCCCCACAGTAAGAATGATGGTGAGATCCCACAGCATGGAGTGTGGGTCCCTATAGCACAGTCCTGCCCCTCTTTTGAGTATGTTACTAAGAATTAATGATGCAGAATCAAGTCTGCACTCTTACCCCCCAACATTCCTTTGCATAGACAAGATTAACACCATTAAGCCAAGCTGAGTTTATATTCCACTTCATAAGACTGGGATGTTTTCCAGCCCAAACGCACTCATTAGGAGTTTACTTTCCTAAAAAGTGAAACACGCAGCCAATGCAAAGAGAAGAAAACGTTTTCTTCGAGTGCGTTTTTTTTTTTTTCTGTGATGAATCATGTATTTGCCAAGAAGAAAATAGCTAGGTACATGGAGTTGACCTCGGCCAGCCACGGTGGCGGGGCGGAATCCATCAAAGGAGTACTTTAGAACCAGCGCCGCGGGTGTTGGCCCATTACACTGTCTAAACACCCGTTAATTATTCTGAGAATTGGATGAGAGCAACCTGGTGAGCGGCCTTCGGAGAGTTCAGTAAATACTAATTCCAGAGAGGTGAGATGGGAATTCAAAGCAGGGTGCCTCTAAGGATCACTGGGTTGGATGGCTGGTGGCCTGCATCTTTCTGGGGAAACCATGACCACTAGGCAGCAGAATCGTGTTGTTCCAATAGAAGAAAAGGCCTAGCTCAGAAGGTAGAGATTGAAAGAGGTGAAGTTCTCAGGGCCAAGAGCCATCTTTTTCTCAGCTGAAGCCTGGTTTCTGAGAAATCTCAGGAGGCAGCCGAGAAAAGTACCTACTACAGATCAAGATGCTCCCTGGGGACCATAGAATGTACCAGGACACTTGAAGAAACGCCTGGGTTTGATGTTATGGTCAGAAAAATAATGACAAGAAACTTGATGAAGCCACACACAGCCCCCATGAAAGACCCCCCTCATGTCCTCTCAGGAGATGCCCAAGCCCCAGGGGGAGCAGTGCTCCTGGATCTGACAGCATCAGGAAAACAGGTGACAGATAGCGCTGGCTGTGTACTGGGGACCTCAGCTCAGCAAAGGGATGGACGGAGTGCCTGAGGACACAGGAGTGACGGCCTGGTCCACCTAAATGCCCTTCCTTCATGAACCAGGAACTTCCTCCTCCCCAGCAAGATGGCCTCCTTAAGGATCATCAGGGAAGAAAAGGGCTGGGGCTCAGCTCTGTGGTACTCAAGGGCTTAGCATTAGACAGCCCTGACTCCATCCCCAGTGTCCAGGTCTGTGTTTGGAGAAAGGCTCTGTGAGCAGGTTCTCTTTGTTGGCTAGGTCTCTAGAGCCTCGAAGCTCCCTGTTCCTCTTTCCACCAGAACATTCTAGAAACCACAGTGCACATACCTCCATTCCTCACCTGCTGGCATCTACCTGCTCTCTCCCCTCTCTCCACCCCACTGAGGCTACAGTGCTGAAGCAGACTCCTCCTCCATCCACATCACGTGGCTTCCAAACTGTGGCCTTCAAGGCCTCTAATGAACGTCACTCAAATAGGTCATTCTTGCTGTACCCCCAGGATCTCCCTCTGTGACTGACCGTGGCCCCACATGCCAAACCACAGCCCAGATGCAAGGCACCCCCTGCACTTCCCCAGAAGGGCCTTGTTGAGGGGTTTTCTCTGGGTATTCTCCCCTTCCTCTGCCTAATTACAGCCAGCTGTCTTTTATTCTCAATCAAAGCCATGTCCTGGTTAGGTCTCGTTGTCAACCTTAGCACGCCTGGGAAGAGAGAACCTTAATTGAAGAACTGCCTTGATCAGATTGACCTGTGGCCCTGTCTGTGAGAGGTCTGGATTGATGGTTGATGCAGGCAGGCGGGCTGGAGCCACTGTGGCAGGCGGGCCTGGGCTCTCTGAGTTAGCTGATTATAAGCCAGCAGTGAGCCAATAAGCCGCCTTCCCTGGTTCCCTCTTCACTTCCTGCCCTGACTTCTCTCAGTGATGGATTGTGACCTGGAAGTGTGTCTTAGTTAGGGTTTCCATTGCTGGGAAGAGACACCATGACCAACTCTTATAAATGCAAACATTTAGTTGGGGATAGCTATAACTTCAGAGGATCAGTTCATTAGCATCATGGTGGGAAACATGGCAGTATCCAGGCAGACCTGGTGCTGGAAGAGTCAAGAGTTCTACATCTTGATCCAAAGGCAGAAGCAAGGGACTCTTTTATAGGCAGTCAGGAGGAGGAGCTCTTCCACCCTGGGTGGAACTTGAGCACTAGGAGCCCTCAAAGCCCTCCTCCAGAGTGACGCACTTCCTCCAACAAGGCTACACCTATTCCAACATGGCCACACTTGATAGTACCACTTCCTGTGGCCAAACATATTCAAACCACCACAAAGTAGAAGCCAAATAAACTCTTTCTTCCCTCAAGTTGTTTGTAGTCAATGTTTTATGTACAATACAATGTACAATATTGCAACAGGTCACTAGCTCCAGCTGGAACCCCAGTCCCTCAAATCTAGCCGTGTAGCCCCAAGAGCTCAGACCCCACATCTACTCACCCCTCCCCCAACCAGGCCTTGCTGTCCTGAGTATGGGACCTGAGCCAGGTTGGCTCCTGAGGTCCCCAGTACACAGCCAGCTGTCTGCCACCTGTTTCCTGACACCCTCAGATCTAGGAGCATCTCTTCTCCTAGGGTCTGGGCCTCAGGGGACACTGACTTCCCTCCCTGTTTCCTACTAGGACCCCCTGGGACATCTGCCAAGTTGGTTGCATTATATTTTCTTCTTTCACAGCACTGAGTAAATTTTCAGAAGTTTGGGGCTGGGGATGTAGCTCAGTAGGTAGAATGCTCACCTAGCTCAGGATTAGACTCTAAGCACCACATGAGCCTAGCGTAGTAGCCCATAGACACAGGGAGGAGACTTGGCTGGACAGTGAGTGAAGGAAGCCAGTATGAAAAGCTTCATGTCAAGCATTAGGATTCCAGTTCAGGATTCTAGAAAAGGCAAAACTGTGGAGATTGTTAAAATAATAAATAAATAAATAAATAAATATCCAAGAGTTGCCCGGCAAGGGTGCCTTCCAGCACTCAAGAGGGCAGAGGCAGTCCTATCTCCGTAAGTTTGAGGCCAACCTGATCTGCAGTGAGTTCCAGGATGGTCAAGACTACACAGTGAAACCCTGTCTCAAAAAACCCAAAACCTGAGCTGGGGAGATGTCTCAGCGGTTAAGAGCAACAACTGCTCTTCTGAAGATCTTGAGTTCAAATCCCAGCAAACACATAGTGCCTCACAACCATCCGTAATGAGATCTGACTCCCTTTTCTGGTGTATCTAAAGACAGCTACAGTGTACTTACATATAATAAATAAATAAGTCTTTAAAAAAACAAAACAAGCCGGGTGGTGGTGGCGCACGCCTTTAATCCCAGCACTTGGGAGGCAGAGGCAGGTGGAATTCTGAGTTCAAGGCCAACCTGGTCTACAGAGTGAGTTCCAGGACAGCCAGGGCTACACAGAGAAACCCTGCCTCAAAAAACCAAACAACAACAACAAAACAAAACCAGGGCTGGAGAGATGGCTCATCGGTTAAGATCACTGACAACTTTTCCAGAGGTCTTTAGTTCAATTCCCAGCAACCACATGGTGGCTCACAACCATCTGTAATGGGATCTGATGTCCTCTTCTGGTACATCTGAAGACAGCTACAGTGTACTCATATAAATAAATAAATCTTTTTTTAAAAAAAATCCAAGAGTTTTGGGGCCTTGGAGAAGGGAGGGCCAGACAGGCAGGCAGAGCAGGGGGGATCCTTACACACTGTGAGAACAGTCCTACTATCTGCTATGGGCTTTGAGATGAAAACTTCTCAAGCTGGTTTAGAACTGAAATGAAGTTCCACACTGCCTGGAAGAATGGAAGAGGTAGGGAGGGTAAACTCCATTCTTCACTCCATTTTGCTAGGAAACAAAAGTACATGCAGATAGATAGATAGATAGATAGATAGATAGATAGATAGATAGATAGATAGATAGATAGACAGACAGACAATTGGTAGAGTAGATACATAGACAATAGATAGATAGATACATACATACATATATACATAATTGATAGAACAGATAGGTGCATCTTTCCTCAGCACCTACTCTCCCGTCCCCCAAACACACACACACACACACACAGTCACACACACAGACACACACACACACATACACACACACAGTCACACACACACACACACACACACACACACACACACACACACACACCCTGACCTCTCTCAGGGCCCGGACTCAGACTCTCTATAGGGAGGCCTGAGTGTTGTAGGCGTTCCCTTCCGTTTTCCAATGTGCACAGCTAGTCACACTTCCCTTTTCTGACCAGGCCACCCCGTGACACCACAATGTCTCCACTGGGCTGAATCACGCCCAGTTCATTCTTAGACACTTCCTGTGCTGGGTATCCTAGCTCACACCACATCCTACCCTTACCTCCTGGAAAGGGACAAAGTATTTGTCCCAGTTGGTCCCTCCTCTTTCTGCCACTCTGCAAGACAGGGTGGTGTCGAATGCCCATACGTCCCCAAACCTTGAATTTCACCAGCCATCCCTTCCCCCTTTCCGGTGTCCTCAGCTCAGGAAATGTCCAGGGTCCACCCTGGACTTTCTAACAAAGGAAGAAACACAGCTAAGTGTTCCGATTGGCACGCAGGGAATCCCCATGCCCGTCCCCTGGTCATTCCCTAGCAGGCATCGGTGCGTTAGCTCCCATGGCCCAAAGTCAAGGCCAAGAGCAGTCAGGAGGGCCAGTTGCCAAGGCAACCGGTCTGCAGAAATACTGGCAGCTCTCAGCGCTCAATTATTCAAGACCTCATTACACAGTATTCACATTAGCCCCTCCATTCCCTCTCCACTCCCCAGACGACCACAAGGAAGCTACTCAGCCCTTCCAAGGCTGAGCCTTCCCTCCATTCCTGCCTCAGAGACCAATTAGGGTTTGTGGCTTTCTGGTTATAGGGGTGACAGGTACCCCAACCTTGAGAACCGAGGCAGAGGGCCAAGCTAACTCATGGGATAGCAATGGCAATACCAGCAGAAGCAGCAGGCAGGAGGGAGGTGTCGCTTGGGGTTCCAGGTGCATGTAAACTGGGCCAGCCCAGCCCTCCATCTTCTGGACACACGAGATCTCATAAAAGCAAAACAGAGAAGTGCTTACAATTGGAGGCTGAGGTCAGATCATTACCTCACTGGTGTGGCCCTTGCGTTCCAATGGTGTAAGTACCACCTCGGAAAAGCTGTAACAAGGGCAGGGAAGGCAGCTGAGTTGGCAGAGGGCTGGCATGAGTGCTTCCATGCCCAGCACTGGTGAATTTTAAAAAACAGTCAAGAGCCAGGTGTGCTTCGCCTGTCATCTCAAGTCAGGGAAGGCGAAGACAGAGGACCCTAGGGCTTACTGATCCCAGCCAAAGAGCTCCAGGTTCAGTGACTGACTTTGCCTCAAGAGACAAGAAGGAACCCAGTGTAGAAGTGCACCCTTTTAATGCCAGCACACAGAAGGCAAAACCAGGCAGGTCTCTTAAGTGACCATGGTAGGTAGGTAGAAAGATAGATGAGATAGATAGATAGATAGATAGATAGATAGATAGATAGATAGATACATACATACATACATACATACTTACATACATAGATAGATAGATACATACATACAGATAGGTAGATAGATAGATGATAGATAGTAGATAAATAAATACATACATACATAGACATATATATAGGTAGATACATATATAGATACATAGAAACATAGATTATAGATACATAGACACATAGATACATACATAGACAGATACATAGGTAGATACAGAGATAGATACATAGATTCATAGATTATAGATACATAGATAGACACATAGATACATAGATGATAGATAGATAGATAGATAGATAGATAGATAGATAGATAGATAGATGATAGATACATAGGCAATAGTGGAAGATACTGAGCATTGACTTCTGGCCTGTACATGTGTGTGCACACACATGAAACACACAGCAGTGGTGACCATTCATACTCTTACACATGCTTTTCTATGAAAGATTTTCTTTCTTAGGTTTTATCTCCAACATGGCCACCCCCATTGCCCGGCCCTCTGACAGTTACAGCTTAGGATCCTGGGACTTCCCATAGCCTCTATACTATGGCACCTATTCCCAGGGCCCTGAAAGATAGAGCCTCTCCTCTCCTTTCCAAGACCTTGACATATCTAAACCACATCAGATTCACATAGATGGTAAGCCACAAAAGGGTGGCACACACCTGCAGTTCCTGATACAGGCGAGGCTGAGGCAGGAGGATCACTTGAACCCAGGGCTGAGTCCAGACTCGATGACACAGCAAAACACCAGCTCAAAAACAAAAACCAAACCAGGTGATGGAAAGAACTCAGGTCTGCCACAGTCCTAACCGTGAAAAGGAAACAGATTTCTAGGCAGGATCGCAATTGGCACTGAGAAACCAAAGACAGCAGTAGGTGACCAAGGGAGACAAAGACTTAAGTCTCATTTAGGAGACCTGATGTAGATACAGGGTCTGCAATGGAAGACTTGAGAGGGGAAGAGCCCATTCCCTTAGAAATATACCCTAGGATAAACCCTAGAAGACCAGGCCTGCCTGCCCTCAGGGAACTGGACAATCTAGTTTGGTAAAGGGCATTCTGGAGTGGAAGACCTGGGAAGACAAGTCTGGGCAGAATGTGGGGGCCACAGTATCTTCACCCAGTCTATCAAAGTGTAGGTAGTACCACACTTCCAGACACACTCTGCATTTCCCCACAAGCCCTGCCTTTTCAAGATACCTTGAAAGGCCAGAATGAGTCTGCCCATAATTTAGGGCCTGGAGGCTCCTTTAAGAACAAATACATCACCCCTGTCCTTTGTGCCCACGGGATGATTATCAGTCACCTCCTAGGCAGGGCTTGTCCCTGGAGGCCCAGGCAGACTTTCTAGGAGTCAGTCTGGTTCCAGTGGCTGGAGGAGACCCTAAGCACACCCTAATTTGGTGGTCCCTAGCAGATGATCCCCAGGAAGTGTATCTCTGAAGCTTCTTTCTACCTGTCTTTCTCAGCAAGCCCCTCCCATTCCTGGTGAGCGCCGAGAATCTCAGCCCAAGGGCAAGAGCCTCCAGGTCAAAACAATAGAAAATTCAGGAATGTTTCTACAAGGGGAGTGCTGTGAACTGCGGTATCTTAGGGAACTAGCCAGGGCGCAGAAGTTACATCCCTTGCTGTTTTGTTTTTTAAAAGTTTAAAAAGTAAAAGTCGTTTTAAAATTACTTTCCTGAGCAGGGGGGCATCACCTAACCACCCCGCGCCCCTCCCCCCACCCTTGCACTGGTTCCAGGTTTTCCAGGCTCCTGGCCTCTGTGTCCTGTGCCCTTTCACTGACTCCCCAGCTTAGGGACCGAGCCTTGCTTGCAGGCATCACGCAAGTCAGCAGCCCGTCCTCTCCGCCAGCATGTGTCCAATCACTGTGACGAGAGTGTCACACGACAAGGATGGGCACAGGAACCGTTGCTTGCTAGGCCTGTGTCCAGAGCAGGACGCACGTCCTGGGCAGCGGGCCAGCACCGCAAAGGTCGTAGGGACAGGGACCGGCCTGTCCCAAAGGTCGCGCAGTCTGAGAGCGACGGGAGGGCTCATTGGCGCCGCCGAGGCGGGCAGGGAGCGGACACACGGGGGACACCGCTGGCTCTCGACTGGCGCCAAAGGGACGCAGGGTACACTCACCCTCTCTGGTCTTCTTCTTTCTTGCCAGCGTGCCGCCCAACTTGCCCAAGAAAGACTCGTCCTTCTTCATCTTGGGGGCCCGCGGGGTGGGCGATCGTGGTGGCGCGGAGGACATATGCGAGTGCGCGCCACCCACCGCAGGCCGGGGAGTGGCCAGGAGGGCGCGGCCGCGACTTCCCCGCCCCTGCCTACTGACCCCGAGGTCCCGGTGCTGCAGCTGAGCTCCCCGCCCGCAATACAGCGGGACCCTACGCCTAGTGCCAGGCACAACCGGCCCCCTTTTGTGCGGCCTCACCGTGCTGGAAGTCCGGAATCAATTAGTCCCATAAACATGTACGGTCAGATGTTGAGTGTCGGCCAGGATCCTGGCGCAGGACTAGGATATCCCTTGGGCCGATGCTTGGGGATGTAGTGGGTGCCTTTGTGGAACAGTATCCTCATACGCAGTGACCCTTCCCCCAAAACAAGTCCAGTCAAAGGCTTCCATGGGAGCCACGGGCTGAAAGAATCAGAGAGGGACAGCATGGGCACCTGGAGGAAGAGCGCAGGCCCAGGGAAGGATGTTAGGCTAACAGACATGGCCAGGTTTGTGTTGCACAAAATTGACTGTTGCTGATTTGAGGACAGTAAGTGATGAACTAGGATGGCACGGGGCAGGAAGGTTTATTAGGAGCGAAGTGAACGTGTTTCTAGAGACGCTGCGGGGTAGAGGCAGCATGAGAACCGAGGCGTAGGCAGAGGGAAAGTCAAATGGCTTGTGGCTCCAGGAGAAGGGTGGACGCATGGCTCAGCAGAGATAGGAGCTATCAGGACCCAGGCGAGGGTAAAGCTGCGTGAGGCACCTAGTCATGGGGCTGAGGAGGAGGTGTTTCTTCCTCTCCCTTTGTCCTGGCTCAGAGCCTCACTCCCTCTGGTGAGCGGTTTCGGTTCAGTGCGGGAAATATTCACACTTTGCGTTGGCAGAAGCGGTGTAGCCAAGCTGGCCCTTCAGCTGGGACGTGCCTGGGCTCCCCCTTGGAATTTGTCACGGAGAATGGGGTGCCCAGTATCTAAAGAGTTAAGAGCCAATGGTGGGGATGGGGGCAGCGGGGATCCCAGTAGGAGGAGAAGGATCAGAGAAGGCCTGGATTTAGGAAGAAATCGGGAAGACAGTGTTGCTAGGGAGGGATGGTTTCTGAAAACCAAGATAAAAGAGTCACCTCCCTCCACTAGGATAGGAAGAAAAGTCACAGGCCTAGGACAGGCATCTTTCACTCTGGCCCAGTCCCTGGCTGCTCTTATCTCTACGAAGCCACCCTCCTCCAGGCAGCACAGGCCATTTGGCTTTCCCTGGCCTGCTCCTTAGTGCTAAGGCTGCCTTCTCTCTTAACCGTGGGGGAGCAGGAGACCCCAGGATCCCGGAAATCTCAGAAATGCAAACTAACCTGAATGCCACGGGGATGGTTAATCTGATTGTCAAACTGACTAGAACTCCGATC
>BTHU01000018.1:50780032-51005032 GCA_036184795.1 Tokudaia tokunoshimensis | reverse complement strand
TGCCTAAAGAGAGGACCTAAAGGGATGCATAAATGAGAACCTCGCTCCGGTCTCCGCAGATGCGGTCCTCTGCCTCTTAGTATGCAGCGCACACAGCCTGCGTGCCTCGGAGGATGCATCCCATTTAGAGGATAATTAGGAAAATCGGGTTAGGCACAGCTGCTCCTGTCACAGAATCCACTTGACTGGCTTTTGATCTGTGGTTTCCAGAGATGCCGGGGCCCTATAAGCCGAGCGGAGGACAGGAATATCCACTTTAAGAGCTCTTGCTGCACAGTGGCCCCACACTGGGTTCCATACTTTGTGGTCTCTGCGAAACCTCAGTTACCGACCTTCCTGTCACCTTCTCCATAAACCCAGAGTCACAGGGCAATACACACAGATGGCCCACGGTCTGGAGTTCTGCTATAAGAACAGGAATCCCAGGATGGTGATGTTTCAAATGCTAGCATCTCTCACCTGGCCCCAAACTTCAGCATAAACAGAACAGACAGAGATTAGAGGTAAAGGGAAGGATGAGCAGTCAGCCAACATTTGCATACCATGCTATCTTGCTGAACGAATATGCGGTGCCTGAACTGGGGCTGGGGCTCAGTGACGGTATATATTAGTTGCTTTTCTATTGCTGTGAAAAACACCGTGACCAAGGCAACATAGAAAAGAGTTTATTTGGGCTTATGGTTCCAGAGGGTTAAAGTCCACAATGGTGGAGCCCACCCCCCAGTACCATACTTCTTCCATCAAGGCCATATCTGTATCCAGATAGACAGCAAGAAGCCAGGTGCACACAAAAGAACTCTGCCTGCACGAACACCGTCACTAGCAGTTAAGAACAGGTCTCCATTCTCCACTAAGGTGGTTGGTTACAGAGCATGGGGGTGGGGGTAGGGTTGATTTGGGAGCGCCAGTGAACTCTGCTGAACACACATTCCCTAGCCCGGCCCAGGAGAGAATCTCACAGGTTTATATACTCAAGGGAGAAGTCACCCAGGTATGCCCCACTGTGTTGGCATTTCTACACACACAAATTAACCTCCATAATGCCTTGGTGAAAAGAGCTCAGTGGCATCTCTGTGCCGGATAACCTGCAGGTTGTGGCTGGATTTCTTCACTCTGGGAGTGCCAGCTCAGCCCAGCTACAGTTCACTTCCCTCACGATTGGCCTCTGTGCTTACTGACCTGTGTTCAGTGTCAGTCTCCCACCATCCTCACGGCTGCACCAAATACCTGACAGAAACAGCTTAAAGAAGGGAGGTTTATTTATATGTTCATTTACTTGATTAATTTGTGTATTTTATGTATATGAATTTTCTATATGCATGTACACCTACAAGCCAAGAGGGCATCAGATCCCGCTACAGATGGTTGTGAACCACCATGCGGTTGCTGGGAATTGAACTCAGTTCCTCTGGAAGTGCTCTTAATCGCTGAGTCATCTTTCCAGGCCCATGGGAGGGGGCTTAAGGCTCACCATTCCAGGGGATTTCCACCTATGAAGGCAGGGAGGGTGTTCTGTCCATGTTGGAAAGAGCACAAGGTCACATTACTGAAGCCAATTAGAAAACAGGGAGCACACCAGACCTGGAAACTTGCACAAACTTGCCCCCAGTGAGCCATCTCCACCAGCTCACTAGGGGACCAAGTGTGCAAACACATGTGCCTGTGGGAAGATTTCACATCCAAACCAACACACCCCATCACACTGGCAACCTTCATCTCGTTTCGTTTTCCTATGACTAAAAAGTTCCAAAAATATATACATTTTATACAAACAGCTTTTAAAAGTTTGGAGTGAGGGGAGGAGCCTCTAGCGGTGGAAATCTGACACCCTGAGATTCACCTCCAAACCTCCAAGCAATTTTGGCAGCACTAGAAGTGTGTCGAGAAGGGACAGGCAGAGCTAATGGATTTGCTGATGGAGAAAATGTTTGATTCCCCAGATTACACTGTGGAAGCAATCTTACTGCACTTCGGGGTGGCGTTCCGGAGACTCCTGTAATCAGAACCTCTAAACTAGCGTTCAGAGCCGTGTTATTTAATCAGTTTGCTAATTTAGTGATTTGGCAGGAGAGTCGTCTGTGATTTTCACTGGAAAGGCTAAGTGCATGAGAAGACAACCAAGACAGCCTGGCATCTTCAAATTGCCTCAACACTCTCCCCCACCACCATGAGGGAGCCGTGGGGGGACTTCTCTCGAGCAAGTGGTAGAGACCAACAGCCTTTCATTCAAATGACTCTAGAAGCATCAGCACATGGAGACAGCACGCATTTGCATTTGGCAGCAAAGCCCTCTGCGTTTTCCTCTTGCAAACCGGGCAATTGAAGCCACGAATACACTTCATGCTCTTAAATAACTTATAGATGAGCAACGGGTGACTAACTTGGCACCTGGTCTTCAGACACAATCCCTGAAGAGACTTCCCCTTGGCTTTTAAAGGAGAGATGAGTGGATTCCTTTAAATGTGCCTCCCTTACTCTCAGAACCCCCTCCACCAACAGAGAAAGGGAAAACGACAAATGCTTTTTATGTGGGCAGGAAGACAAGTGCCCTGCCCGATAAATGCTCTCAGCGTAGTCTGAATTTGTTTTGTTTCTCATTTGCCACATCCACATCACTGGTCCACAAAATAAGAGGCTCTGCTCTCCCCGCCCACCTATCTTGAGAACAGTGTTTTGGTGGAAGGAAGAATGATGAATGGTTGTGATGGGGGTGTGGTGAGTTTTGGGGTGTGAGCTTGCTCTGGACTGCTGGAGATAAGGCAACCAAAGCACCCTGGGAAGCCATCACTTCCCAGGCAAGTGTAGTCTAGGACAGGGCCTACAAGGGCTGTTAGTTAGCATGCTGTCTAAGCTCTGCCCCACAATTTCCTGGCAACAGCCAGGTATACCTGACTCACTCTAAAAGGGGCAGTGGTCACGCAGGTCTTTAATCCCAGCACTTGGGAGGCAGAGGCAGGTGGATTTCTGAGTTCGAGGCCAGCCTGGTCTACAGAGTGAGTTCCAGAATCGCCAGGGCTACACAGAGAAACCCTGTCTCAAGAACAAAAAAAAAGGGGGCGGGGGGGACTGCTCTTCTCTCTCTTGCTCTCTCTCTCTTGCCTTCCTGTTCCCACTCTCTCCCCATTCCCTTCTCCCCCTCTCTCTCCACGTGCTCAAGGCCTAGTCGGCCTCTACTTCTCCACTCTCTCTCTCTGCCTTTCTCTGCCTCTACTACCCTCTTGATTCCCCTCCCCATGCCCTAAATAAACTCTATCCTATACTATACCATTGTGTGGCTGGTCCCTCAGGGGGAAGGGATGCCTCAGCATGGGCCTGCCGAGGTACCCTCTTCCCCAGTACCTGACTACACCTCCATAGAACATAGCCCCCCTCTTTTTATCTTTTTATAAACACATCAAGGGCAGCCTAGGACAGCCTGGTACAACATTCATCTTCACAATGACAAGCGTGAGGCCCTAGCACAGCCATGTAGCCACGTACACAGATGCTCATACACAAGGCTGTGTGCAGAGAAACTATTCATGGAGACAGAAAAGGGGTTCATTCGAGCTTCCTGTGTCACCAAAGCTTTCCACGTGTTTGTCCCAAGGGTTAGAAATAGGAACACATGGGCGGGGCAGGGTGGCTCGCATTAAATCCCAGCACTCGGAAGGCAGAAGCAGGTGGATCTCTGAGTTCAAGGCCAGCCTGATCTACAGAGTGAGCTCCAGGACAGCCAGGGCTACACAGACAGACCCTGCTTCAACAACAAACAAACAAAAACAAAACAAAAAGGAACACTAACAGGCAGGATGGATTTGGGGAAATAGAACCCCCAAAAGAGCCTCATTTCCTGATCTGCTTCATAGAGCTGAGGAAGAGACTCTGCAAAATTCAGTGCGCGGGGGGGGGGGGGGGGGCGCTGTGATGTGGCTCAATGGCCGAGCCCTTGCCTGGCATGTTAGTTGAGGTTCTCTACAGGTACCAGAGTCAGCAGCATAGATATACATCGAAAGGGGAGTCACTAGATTGTCTTACACGGCATAGGCTGGGTAGTCCCATAGTGGCTGTCTCACACTGCAGGCTGAGAACACCGGAGCTGCTCCGTCTATAACGCGGGTTACCTCAGGAGTAGCAGTCTGTTGCTGAACTGGAGGCAGTGAACGGCAGAGCAGAGCTCCATCAGTGATGGTCTAGCCAGCCCTGAGGCTCAGTGAGTATCCTGCAAACTTTACATGTGACTCTGGCAGTGACCAACTCTGTTTTCAGACACATTCAAGGGGTGTGTGTGTGTGTGTGTGTGTGTGTGTGTGTGCAGTTGCCAGATAGCTCAGCAGGGAAAGACTGACCTCCAGAATCCTGAAAAGCTCCCTTTGACCTCTACAAGCTGATTGGTACATGTGCACCCCCAATAATAAAAATTTTGTAAAATATTTATGTGTAAGGGTGTTTCGTATGCATGTGTGTCTGTGTACTACATGTATGCTTGATGTCCTCAGAGGTCAGAAGAGGGCATTCAGTTCCGGGAAAGAAGAGTTACAGATGGTTGTGAGCCACCATGTGGGTGCTGGAGATCAAACCTGGGTCCTCTGACAGAGCAGCCAGTGTTCTTAAGCACTGAACCATCTCTCCGGCTTGTAACAACAGGTTTTAAATACAAATGTGTATCTTGACAGAAGCCTGAATTCTGGAGGGGCTGCTAGGGGTGTACTGTAGTCCAGGGCACCCTGCAGGCTAAGTTCTCCCTGGGTCTGTAAGCTCTATCCTTAACCTTGAAATAGTTTGTCTAGGTGACACAGCTGGTTTGAGCCCTTTTCATCTGCTGATGCAAAAAAGAACTCTAAGAAACACATTTATGAAGAGTAAACAGGCCTGATTTCAAACCAATTAGAATGCATCTTGATTGGGAAAATGAATACCCAGACAAGCACAGCCCGACCATGGCTGACAGCCCAGCCTGACTGAAGGGATGAGGCTTCATCCCTGGTGTCAGCATCTCCTCCGCAGACACACACAGACACACAACACACAACACACACACACACAGAAACACATACACAGACACACACAGGCACACACACAGACACAGACATACAAACAGATATGCAACACAGACACACATACAATCACACAACACAGACACACACACAAACACACATACAGACACACACACACACAGGTACACACACACTCACACATACACAGAGACACAGATACACACACACACACTCAGACACACACACATGAACACACACACACTCAAACACACAGATACTCACACACAGGCACACACACAGACCCTCACACACACACACACACACTTACACAGACACACACACAAACACACATACTCACAAACATACAGGCACACAGACATACAGACACACATACACACACAGACACCCCACAGCGGACCATTGGTAGAGACCGACTGCCGAGCAGCTGTGAGCAGGCGACACTCTTGAATCACAAGTGTGTGACATAGCTCAACTCGGTGCCAGGAATTTTCCCAGTACCATCAACATTTCAGATTCCCAAGGTAATCAGTAAAATGAAAGGTTTAGGAAGACTGTTGAAACATCTGGTTATTGACTATTATCTAGCACTTAACATATGAAACAGTGTTTTCTTCAAGGAACAGTGGACAGAGCAGCTTTAGGGAAGCAGATCTTGCAAATCTCAGCAGGATCGTTCCCAGCTGTGTGGTTGAAGATGACCAAAGTGTGCCACAGCCCAAACCACGTCACGACAAGAAGGTTCTAGCTCTCTAGGACCTAGTGGAAGAATGCCAAGGGAAGACTAGTACGCAGAGCTTTATGGCTCAGTCAACGTAGGGACGCAGGTACACCTGACAGATCATAAAGGTGCCTGAGGGACAGCTAACTCAAACATCCCAGCACGTGGTGGAGGGACAAACCGGATGTGCTGCTCACATCTCATGCACAAGAGATTCTGATCCATGCTGTGTGACTTGGGATCAGTTTGTTTTTAGTTTGTTTCTGGTTTTCCATTATTTTGTTTTGTTTTTAGAGTTAAAAAAAATTGTATAACACCGGGCGGTGGTGGCGCACGCCTTTAATCCCAGCACTTGGGAAGCAGAGGCAGGCAGATTTCTGAGTTCGAGGCCAGCCTGGTCTACAGAGTGAGTTCCAGGACAGTCAGGGCTACACAGAGAAACCCTGTCTTGAAAAAAACAAAAACAACAACAAAAAAAATTGTATGTATATGAGTACCCAAATGTCTGTGTAGCATATACCTGCAAGTGCTCTCTGGGACCAGAAGAGGGGATCAGCTCCCCAAGGATGGGAGTTACAACCGGTTTTAAGCTGCCATGTGGTACTAAGAATCAAAGTGAGATCCAATGGGGATCAGGGTGTGTGTGTGTGTGTCAAGACAGGGTTTCTCTGCATAGCCCTGGCTATCCTGGAACTCACTCAGTAGACCAGGTTGGCCTCAAACTTGAGATCTGCCTGCCTCTACCTCTCAAGTACTGAGATTAAGGGTGTAGCTACCACACTCTCAGCCAGTGCTCTGAACTACTGAGTGGGGCTAAGTTTTTAAAAACAAGAGTGAAAAGGTTGTCACAGAAAGACAAATTGCTACGACACTTTGACAAGAAAGAGAAGTAGCAAGTGGGGATGTCTGGGGCTGTTGTCCAACAAGTGTGAGGTTCTGGAGGTGAGGGCTGGAGAGGTGCCTGAGTGGTTAAAAGCACTTGCTATTCTCCCAGAGGACCTGGGTTCAGTACCCAGCCCCCATGTCAGGTGGTTCACAACTACCTGTAAATGCAGCTCCTGGGAATCTGACTCTCATCTCTGGCTCCCTGAAGGCACATGAACACACACATATACAGACACATAAGAAATTCTAAAAGCCAGTATTTAAGACCCCAAATGGAAGGCTACTGAGTAGGGTATGAGCAACGAGAGCTAGTGAGGAAGGAAGACAGCGCAGTCAGCATTCACAGGACTCAGACGCAAGCACACATCCTCAGATCAAAAGCATCTTTTTTAATCCTGTCTTGGTGGCACAGCCTATAAATCCTAGATGTCAGATATAGACAAGTATCTTTCTATACTTCAGATTTTATTAAATAAAAAGGGCTGGAGAGATGGCTCGGTGCTTAAGAGCACTGACTGCTCTTCCGAAGGTCCTGAATTCAAATCCCAGCAACCACATGGTGGCTCACAACCATCAGTAATGAGACCTGAGACAGCTACAGTGTACTTACATAACACAATAAATAAATCTTAAAAAAAGAGCCAATAAATTGCACAGCTACACCAGTAGCAATTTACCAACTAGTCCCAAGTTCCCTCAACAGCTGGCCATTGGTAGAGTCTCAGCTTGTAATGCTGGCAGAGCACGTGGTACATACTACATGGTAAAGCACATGTGTGACAGAAAAACAACAAAGGGTTAAAGATGCCCTCCTGGCAGGAGAGCTGCCACTGAGGCAGAGTCCTGAAGCAGCAGGTAAGATGTGACAACCCAGATGTGGCTGTGCTCAGAGCTGCTGTGGGTGGGGTCAGCGTCAAGCTAGGCTGCAGAAGTTCAGGACCATTGAGATGAGGTGAAGGACTAGGTCAGGACAAACGGATGAATGACAAATGGGTGACAGATGAGCAAATGAATGACGAATGGATGACGAATTGATGAAGAGTGGATGGATGACAGATGGATGAGCAAATGATGAATGATAAATGGATCAAAAAATAGATGGATGGACAGATGACCAATAGATGATGATAGATGGACAGATGACCAGTAGATGATGATAGATGGACAAACGGATGGATGGATGGATGGACAGATGACCAATAAATGATGATAATTGGACAAACGGAAGGATGGATGGATGGATGGATGGATGGATGGATGGATGGACAGATGACCAATAGATGATGATAGATGGACAAACGGATGGATGGATGGATGGATGGATGGATGGATGGATGGATGGATGGATGGATGGATGAATGGATGGACAAATGGGTGGATGGATGGGTGTGTGGATGGATAGATGGACAGACAGACGGATGGATGGATGGATAGATGGATGGAGGGGTGATGAAAAGATGCATGGATGGCAGTTGTAGCTGGAGTATCAGCAGATCTTGCCATGCTTAACTGAAGCCCCTGGGACAGCTGGGAGTTCCCTGCCTATCAGTCCCTTCACACAGGTGGTGAGTTGACAGTTTGGTGGAGAAATCACTAGTGCAGTGTTCAGTGTCTTCATTAAGAAAGGCTGGGGCTGAACACAGTTGGTAGGGTTTGTCTAGCATGCATGGGTTTGATGCCCAGGTGTGGTGGTACATACATGTAATCCTAGCACTCTGGAGGGGAAGGCTTGAAGGGTCAAAACTTCAAGCCATCCTCTGCTATATAGTGAGTTGCAGACTAGCCTGAGACCCTGTCTTAAACACACACACACACACTGAATAACAACAACAAAAACTCTAGGGAAATTGGAATAAATTGTGCTCTTTGGGTAATACCAACATTCTCAGATTATAAATGTAATATATATATTTATATATATATATTAGGGGTAGGTACTGGGGTAAGCAAAAGATGTGCACAGGGCCTTTGTGCTACAGGGGGGAGGCCCCTCTCCTCTACAATTAGGGAGGAAGCCACATGCACATCCTCCACCAAACACCAGTGTTTGGTCTGTGTGAAATGGAAACGTTAACAAAGAATGCTGGGCTGGAGAGATGGCTCAGAGGTTACGAGCACTGACTGCTCTCGCAGAGGTCCCGAGTTCAATTCCCAGCAACCACAGGGTGGCTCACAATCATCTGTAATGGGATCTGATGCACACTCTTCTAGTGTGTGTCTGAAGACAGCTACAGTGTACTCATATAAATAAAAATAAAAAAATAATATTTAAAAAACAAAGGACGCCCAAGTTCAGTAGCACTGGTGCCCAAGATCTTCCTCTTCCATATGGCTTCCATTTCCTGCCCCAGAAGAACTGTAAGGGATCTTTTGCAGACAGACAGGAAACACTGAGGGCCCTGGCTGGGGACTGTGGAAATTCACAGAAAGGGTCAAATTTGAGGCGACACAGCTCTGGTGTGGCTGCCTTAAGAAGTAAGTTAATGTTTTTGCTTTAATATCAGGTGGCGATTGGTCCACCCAACCAGGCAGGTGTCATGTCAGACCCCCACCCCATTTGGTTTCTTCCAAGTTAGGCAACAAATCTATTTTCATGCCTGCATCCAAAATCAAGGCCACAGTGTCTCTACACTGTGTTCTAATATGTCCAGCAGTCGCTCAGCTGGCTTGGTATTTCAGGGAAATCAGGTTCAGAGCAGTAATTTCTGGCTATGATAATGAGCTGCAGAGATTGCTTTCAGGGCCCTGACTCAATATAGGGAGGTCACATTCCAGTCCACAGTGATGGATGGGTCCAGGCCTGCTATTATCTTCACGAGACGAGGCAGACTACTTTAATTGACCAGCCCATCTCCACCTCGACAAACACAGGAAGGCTTCCTCCATTAGGGACTGATGGATGGAAGCAGGGCGGGGGGGGGGGGGAAGAGGCTGTAATTTTCTCAGTGGGTCAAATTCATCGAATGTACTTTCTTTTCAAAAACGATTGCTATTTATTTCCCAGCATGGCGATGGAGGGTCTCCCTCTGCCTGCTCGTTCTTTCTTCTTAAAAGTTATCTAATGATTTGGTGGGGAATCCTGCAATTTATGTGTCAGGGAAAGTGCCACGTTTGAAGGCACACTCTGGCACTGAGACAAGTTGCCAGTAATTACCATGAGCCCCACTCCTCTCTGGGGCAGAGCACGGCTCCATTAAGCACAGCTTCCTCTGGGGAAAGCCATGTCTGAGACAGCCTCCCACGGTTCCTCAAACCAAAATCCACCTTGGAGATGTAACAACATGCCAACCTTTACCTCAAAATCAAACAGCAAACATCAGACTGGGAGAAGCCCGATCTGTTCTATTTCCACCCCCACCCCAGTCCCACCCAGATGCCTGCTTCTGCCTCTTGTGGATACCTTGGGCCTCACCAATCAGTGGCTGGGGTTTCTGGGCTCCCATTGGATACCATGTCTCTTGCCCATCTCACAACTGTTTCTTGCTATAAACACACCTACCCCTCCCCATTTCATAGGACTGGGAGGTAAAGAGAATCTACACTAGCTGATAAAAGGCTTTTGCTACGTTGTGCTGCTGGGAATCAAATGCTGCTGGGAATCAAATGCAAGGCCTCCTATAAGCCAGGAAAAGAGGGGCTGTTTCTTTCACTTTTTTTTTTTGGAGACAGGGTTTCTCTATGCAGACCTTTAACTCACATAGATCCCCCTGCCTCTCTATATGTATGCCTTCTGAGTGCTGGGATTAAAGGTGTATACCACTACACTTGGCTGGAAAAGGAGGCTTGCTAACAGGACCCCCACAAGCCTTGGAGCTAAGTATGGGGGAATCAGGTCCAGTCTGGTCTTCATGGTGAGATTCTTTCTCAAATACAAAACACAAAACAATACTTGGTGGTTGGATCCAGGGTCCACGAGGTGGAAACTTTCGGGATATTTCCCAGATGTTACTGGTTTCGGGGTGCTGCCCTGAGGCAAGTCACTAGAATTTGTGACCCAGTAGAGGAAACCCTCTGCTCAAATCCTCCCACACTTGCATTTAGGGGAGGCTGAACCCGTTGCCTACTTGCCAGGCCTTGGTGTTGACTGGCAACTAGCACCTAGTTACAGGGACTTGGGGATCTGGCAGCCATTTCCTTGAAAACAGGCGCATCGATCATCGTGCATCAAGGAAAGCAAATGACTGCATTTGGGACCAACAGAAAGGTGAGCTTTCAAGGGAAATTGGGTTGGGGCACTTATATCTGTCACACAGAGACTGGCTGTCTCCCAGTCTCCACAGAGCTTTATGGCACAATCGACAATGGTATTAATGTCATCTTTTTATTCTGAGTAATTGTGATGTCAGCACTGAAAAGACTGGGATCACTCAGGAACCCCTGTGCCCCAGGGACCACTGTAATGGCACAGGACCGTGCCCAGGAGACCAGAGCCTCAAAGGGCTTTCCATGGAGATCAGAAATGAGGCAAGCTCAGGACAAAAAGCTAAGAGTGACGGCTGGCCGCTCCTGAGTGCCCTTGATCCAGACAGCAACATCACAGGCTCTTCTCTCAGCATCACGATAAGGTTCAGGACAAACAGCCTTGCTCAGGACGCACAGAGGACTGAGCCAGCAAACAAGGAATTTGGTGTCCTTGTAGAAGAGGCAAGCTGGCTGCCAGACTGATCCCTTACGGAGTGGAGCAGAGGTTAATTAAACACATCTCAAACCCTGTCCCTGCCTAGATCTTTCTGCATGCTGAGGAGAAATGAAGCATTAAGCCACAAAGAATCTGGGGCAAGGCCGACTCAGGAGCTGCCCGCCCTCCTCAGCTTTCTACCCAAGCTCCCTAAAGCCTTTTGAGACTCCCAGACACCAGGCTCTGGTCTGTTCATACCCCTCACCTCTCTACCCTGGTCTTCTGGCTTCTACCTTGCCCCACCTCCTTCACCCAAGAGCAGACTGCAGGGAAGCCTGAAAACCAAATAGGTCGGCCACACTGGAGCCGGCCAGGCTGATTCCATTAATAAACCAGAGGCCGCTCCCGGGGCAGCCCAGTCTTGATTAAAGCCAGACTTTCACAAGTGCCTTCCCTGGCTTCTCAAAGGTCATGGGGTCTACAAATCCATGTCAGTTTCTGCAGCTCCCAATTCGCTGTCTGAACACACCAGGTCCTAAGTGAATTCCGATCATCAATGAGAATCTGCAAACTGACTTTTCCAACCATTGAAAGGAATAAGTTTATTCTCAGCAAACACCAATTTCCATTGAAGGTGGTAAGGGAGGAAAGTCCTCAGGTCTGGGAACCTGACAGGGGGTAGGTGTAGGGTGTGTGTGTGTGTGTGTGTTTATGTCTGAGTGCAGGTTGTTCCCCAAGCCACAAAGTCATTTAGTAAACAAATGCCCACCAGGAGGACAGCAGCTGGTCTGCAGGACACCATGGGGGTGGAGGGGGGCAGCAGACACTGGAGCTGAGGTCCCAGGCATGTCCTGTTTTCACTTCTTTTTTTTTTTTTTTTGGTTTTTTGACACACACAGGGTTTCTCTGTGTAGCCCTGGCTGTCCTGGAACTTACTCTGTAGACCAGGCTGGCCTCGAACTCAGAAATCCGCCTGCCTCTGCCTCCCAAGTGCTGGGACTAAAGGTGTGTGCCACCACTGCCCGGCACATCCTGTTTTCAAAGACTTCAGTGGAAGCTTAACTCTAAAGTACATATATTATTTTAGTTTGTTTGTTCTGTTTTTTAGAAATAGGGTTTCTGTGTGTAGCCCTGGCTGTCCTGGAACTGGCTCTGGAGACCAGGCTGGCTCCACCTCCTGAGCATTACCACCATTGCCCAGCTTGTGTTAGTTTTTTAAAGCTAAAACTATCCACAAAGGGCTGCAGTAGTTAAGCACACTGGCTGCTTGGGCAGAGACCCCGGGTCCACTTCCCAGCATCCACAGGGTGGTCCGCAACCATTTTTAACTCCAATTCTGGGGATCCAACACCCTCCTTCTGACCTCCACAGGCACAAGGTACCCATGTGGTACACATGTATACATGAAGGCAAAAAATGCCCATATAAATAAATCTTATAAGTAAACAGAAAACTATCCCCCAAGTACCACTTACAGAGACCTCCATCAGAGTAGAAAGACTCCCATGTCCCAATGTTGGAACTCAGGACACTGTAGTGAAGGCTAGCTCCCCTCAGGCTCCTCCTCCCAGCTTTCAGCCAGAGGCAGAGTGACTGGACTCAGGAGCTACTAGAGATGTGCCTCAGTTGTTGAGTGCTCACCCATCAGGCACAAAGCTCTGGGTTCAATCCCCAGCTTTGTGTAAATCCAACATGGTGGTACATGTCTGTAATGCTAGCACTAGGGAGGGGAAGGCGAGAGGATTGGATCAAGGTCATCCTTGGCTACATAGTAAAATGCACAAAAACTGTGTCTATCCTAAACACATCCAGACTTAACATTATCCTGAAACAATTTAGTACAACTATTTTAGTATGTTTTTTGAGATGGAGTCTTATACAGCTCAAGGTGTACTTGAACTCCCGGTGATCCTCCTGTGCACCTGTGTGTGTGCTGTGGCATCGCTCTGATGTGGTGTGCACCTGTGTGTGTGTGTGTGTGTGTGCGCTATGGCATCGCTCTGATGTGGTGTGCACCTGTGTGTATGCTGTGGCATCACGCTGATGTGGTGTGCACACGGGTGACCCCAGCACTTGCAGAGCTGAGCATCCCTGAAGGGTCAGCCTGGGTAAGACCTTGTCTCCTGCCTGCGAAACAATCCTGTAACATTTCATATGACGGCCCTGGGTATCTGCAGATACTGGCATCCAAGTGGGGGAAGGGAGTGGCTTCCAACAGATCCCCCTTTAAAGACTGAGGGATCAGTCATACAGAGTCCTAGCAAGAAAGGAGCAGGTGGCAGACAGCACTGAGTGTACTCAGCCTGGAGATAGCCATCTGGTCCTCTGGGGACCTGATGCTATCAGAAATGTCCTTAAAAGAGCAGAGGCGGAAGTCCAGCCTGCCGGCTCTGAAGGACGGAGCACGGATGTCTTTAGAAGTCAGTCTTGCCTAGTAGCACCTGAGCCCATGGACCCACTGGACAGCTCAGCTTCCTGCAAGACGATAGCTGTGCAGCCTGAGTCACAAGTATGACAAGCAGGGGCGGCCATGGCTATCAGCAGACAGTGCACTTCCCGTCTGCCTTGGAAGCCTAGCATCATACCAGCACTCGCAGGTCATGCTGCACCGAGGTGGCCTCCTGTGATGACAGGGCCGGTGTCCTTCAGGGCCACCCCACAGCTCAGCCCTACTGGTAAGTGGGATCCCAGTGGACTCTGGGAGTCTACAGGGAAAGGCTCTTGGGAGTGGTCACCTGCAAGCCCTCAGACTCAGGACTGCCCAGGTCAGACTGTCACATGTCCTCAGGAAAAGTAGGTGTCCATAAAGACTCATGGCCTGAAAAGCAGACCACATCCAGGACACCGCTGAGTGTTTAAAATTTATTGATGTGGTTTCCCATAAGGATTACGGTCTGGAAGCGCTCAACTGTGTCACCTCCAAGCAGGCACGTAACCTGGAAGTCTCCCGTTGCTCCTCCAAGCTGCCCCTGGGACTCAAGTTACAGGAACCGAATCCCAGCTCCAAACTGGACACCATCACAAATCCTAAAAAAGAAAGAGGGAGGTAAACAGGGTGCTTCTTACATCATTGAGAGGCTCTGTAGCCCCCACAGTTCCCAAAGCTAATAAGAATTAGCCCCTGGAGAAAGGAGAAAAGACAGAAATAGAGCCTAAGACCCTCTGTTGCTCCATCCCACCCAAAGGTACAATGTCCTGTTGTCATGACAGGAAGTAGAACCAGGAGGCCTACATGCTGGGGCAAGCCCAGAACTCAGTATGGTCCTGGGCCTTACAATGACCCAGAGACCCAGCTTCAGAGTCTAGCCACCAGCCAGTCCTGTTCTTGACCCAGGATGACACAAAGGGTCGCCACAGGTGTGCTCTCTGGAGAGCTTAGCTCCAGGGTGTCCTGTGTGGGCCTTCTCAGGACTGGCTGCAGGCACCAAACACCCAGTTCTGAGTGCTGTGCCAAATAGAATGTCAAGGCACAGGCAGGGTCACACTGCCCCGCCAAGGAGCCCTTCTGATTGGAGGAAAGCTGCACCCCTGGAGGCTGAGGATGCAGGCCAAGCTGCTCAGTGACCTGCGCCCTCGGCCTGGGCCTACACAGTCTCTCAGTCTCTCTCTCAGTCTCTCAGTCAGTCACTTTCTCTCAAAGACTTATTTATTATTATATGTAAGTACACTGTAGCTCTCTTCAGACACACACCAGAAGAGGGCATCACATTCCATTACAGATGGTTGTGAGCCACCATGTGGTTGCCGGGATTTGAACTCAGGCCCTCTGGAAGAGCAGTCAGTGGGTTTTTTTTTTTGTTTTTTGTTTTTGTTTTTTGGTTTTTCAAGACAGGGTTTTTCTGTGTAGCCCTGGCTGTCCTCAAACTCAGAAATCCACCTGCCTCTGCCTCCCAAGTGCTGGGATTAAAGGCGTGCGCCACCACTGCCCAGCGCAGTCAGTGCTCTCAACCGCTGAGCCATCTCTCCAGGCCCACAGCCAGTTTCATATTCTAAAATATGAAACTGGTTCACAAAAGGGACCACGGCTGCTTTAGAGAAACCCCCAGAGAAGTAAGCTCCGAGATAAATACAAGTCCTTCTGGGAACACACAGCCCTGCTATCACAACTGTAAACAACTCAAAGATGCTGTGCTGTGACACACACCACAGAACGGTGCCCATGACAAGTACTCGAGGTGGCATCCAGAGTTACAGGGCCAGGACCCATCAGTGCTCTGTGGACCCTGTTGGCCCCCTCAGCCTCTGCCTCCAGGCTAGGGGCAGGTTGCCTTCCTGCCTCACCCTTCCAGCAGCCCCGCAGGGGCCATCAGAGAAGCCCACTGATGCCTGCTCTTGACCCCCATAGCTCTTCGTCCTGGGCGGTGTGCTAGCCTGGGGAACAGCACGCGTGGGCAGGCATGGAGAGGAAGACATCAACATGGCTGAAGGGAGGGCGAGGGGGAGGAGACTAGAAAGAGGCACACTTGTGAGGAGCCATTCCCTTGAGGCTTCAGCAAGCCCACATTCTCTGTCCACCCATACCATGCCCCTCCCCAGGACAGCTGTACCCACAGACAGGATGCCCTCCCCAGCCTGTGCCCTCTTGGGAAGTCTAGCAAGGTCCCATCTTGGGGCCTCTTGCCCTCCCCAGCTGCAATGATGGTGTCCTTCCTGCAGCTCAAGGAGCAGCTGGTGCAGGACTGATTCATCGCTGGGTCTCCAGGGACCTAGTCTGAGGAGTCACGCTGTGACAGAACTCAGGTCCCAGAGAAGACTGCGCCAGAAATCATTCAGGACAGAAGTCAGAACACTTCAAACTGTCACCCTTCTGTAAAGGCCACAATTGCCAATTACAGAGCACCTGGCTTAACCCTGGGGGTGGGGCTACAGACAACTGTCCACCTGCCAACTGCCTAATTTTAGAAACAAGATAAAATTGAGGTCATTTCCCTCAAATGTTATCAAATCCCACTCTTGCCAACAGAGCTGCAAGCCATACTAGGGAAGGTATGTCTATGTCCAAGGCTGACTCTGGACAGCCTTCACTACCCACAGCGATCACCTGCCCACCACCGTCACCATGGCAAACAGCTGCCAGGCTAACCTGGGCCAGGGTCTCCCCCACTTCAGCACTGCAGACTTCCTTCTGAAGACTACGTTCTCAATCAATCTTTGAAACATGCTTCTCGGATTTAGCTAAGAGAGAGGTGCAGCTGAAGGGTCCTGAGCTGTAAAGAACACGCTAAAGGGCCAATTAGCCAGAAGCTCAAAAGCGAAGAACTGCTTGGTGCACACTGCCATCCTGTGGCTGCTGTCGGTATTACAGCAGCATGGGCCACAGGAGGTGAGCTGCTCAGAGATAGCTGCAGCTGCATGGGCACTGAAGCCCTCCAAGCTCCCAAAGTGCGTGACCTGGCCCTAACGCAGCCTGTGAAGGCAGCTGGCCACAGCTCCATTTCAGCTCTACCCACATGGTAGGCTGCACAGAGCTAACCCAGGCCGAAGGCTGAGGCAGCTGCTGAGAAGGCACCTACTGTGCACCAGGGGTACTGTGTGGCAGGGACCTGGGGACATCAGCCCTCCTCTCCTCATTGCATAGTGAACTCAGCAACTGTGGCATGTCAGACTGTAGGCAGCAGGCGTGGTAGACAGAGGACACTAAGAGACAAGAGGAGTGGGCCAGTACAACACAGCAGTCCTGGGAGTGACAGACAGGACAGCCAGGCCACACAAGAACAGAGCGAGCGGGAGGGCCGCTCAGACATGCAACATTTCCCCTGAAAGCTCTGAGGCCTGTCAAAGCCTTCCAATCTCTGCATGGGAAAACAGACCCAGAGTAGCCACGTAACCTGTTCCAGGCCCTACCACAGACAAGGTGGCATCTGTCCATGTGTCCCTGGGGAATGGATCTATCTTGGATAAAGTCACGTGAGTGAGGCCCCTGTGAGAGGACAGGCGCTTGCATTGCCTCCCTGTGAGGCTGACTGGCGTGTCGGCAGGTGGCCCCGTGGAAGCCAGGCACAGCGCCCAACAGCTTCCCACCAGCATGTCTTGACTTCTGACTTCCAGAGCTTGTCATAACATATGAGCTTCCTGCTCATAACAATCCCTCTGGGTCTCCAGACAATGCTTACAAGGTAATGTAAGAGATGGCCCTTGGCCTAATCCACCCATGGAACCCGGCCATTGCCCATGTCCGTGGGTGTAGTCCTCCAGCCCACAGCAAAGCTGTGGCCAGCCCCTGGCCAGTTGGCACAGGAAGCTCTCTTCTGTTTTACACTTCCAGCAAGCATGGTCGGTACTCCCACTGGTTAGCTCCTGGGTCGGAGCAGCAGTGTTCCTGGGAAGCAGTGGGCATACCCCTTTCCCTCCAACTGAGAGAGGCTCAGCAGAGGACCACATGCTCGCATGCCTCAGTGGACGCCAATCTCTCCTCAAGTCCAGAACCTACACTGGAGTGACCACCACAGATAAACACGGAGCTGCAGAGCGGACGGTGGTCCCACGTACCTGTCGCCCCGCTGCACGCCCATAGGGATGCAGTAGTTCAGCTCCAGACGAGCGATGTTGCCGAGTCGGAGGACGATGCCTGCTCCATAGGACCAGCGGATGCATTCAGCTAGCTTTCGGATGTGGGCTCTGGGGCCCTCCCCTGAAACAGCAAAGCCGGTGAGCAGAGACAGCCTGTGGCTCCCTCCCTGGCAGGGCCCCTTACAGTGAATCTAGCTGGAGGAGACAGGCATGGGGCTGGTTTCTGCATCCGGCTCTCCCAGAGCCAGCTGAAGGCTTCGACTCTCTGGGTCTGGCCACCTGCCCCTCTGCCTAGGAAGGATCTTCCAGCAGAGCAGCTGGGAGGCCCATGCACACCTCAGAGGGCCCAAGGCTCCCAGCTGCTCAGCCGGACATGCGCCCTGAGAGCAGCCTCTGGACAGAGCTGTGCCGAGCTCTCCCTAATGACACCGGAAGCACTCGAAGCTTGTTTGTGGAGTAAGACGCAGCCTCCCCTTTACACAATGTCATCCTAAGGGACAGCACCGCCTGTATCAGGAGGACACGTGGCCGGGGCAGACTCACCATAGTTGAGGTTGCACAGGTTGCCCGCATTGAGGAAAAAGTGAGTTCTGAACAGCTCTCCGAAGCCACCCTGGCCCGGCCGGAAGGGCAGTGGGGTGTAGAGGTGCAGACCCCCGGCCCAATAGGCCTCTCCGCCCAGGTAATCGCCTAAGGAAGGAAAACAGAACCTGCTGACTCAGCACCCAGGGTTTCTGCTTTCAGTCCTGCTCCACAAACTTCGAGGGCTAGCCCAGCCTCCCTTCTTCTCAGGATCCTTCCACAATACTACGAGGGCTAGCCCAGCCTCCCTCCTTCTCAGGGACCTCCACAATGACACAGCTGAGGAGCCAGGGCACAATAACGGAATGAGGCTGCTGCCTGCCCTGTCCACGGGGCCAGGAGTGGAAGGGCGACCTGCTTCTCCTCCTCCAATGCCACACTGAGCCTCCCTGATTTTCACCATCAAGACAGTGTCTAAGCCTAGCCTTCTGGGGCTGCCAGAGCCCAGGCTTTTACCCCAAACCCCTGGTTTCAATGGTGAAGTTCAGGCCTGGAGAAAAGTTCCTTTCGGAGTCAGTCACTGGCTCGAGTTACCCAGGAGAGGAAACCTGCTGGGGTGACTTTCTTATCTGGGGCCCGCAGCCTGCAGCTTCTCGCACACTCAGGGAAGGAAGTATTTGGCCTCTGTAGGCCCTGAAGCCCAAGCCTCGGTAGTTCTCCTCATCCGGGTGCCTCGGCCTTGCTCCTCCTCCCTTTCTGTTGCTACTTTGCCAGTGTTCCTTGCTTCTGGGGCTCTTGCTGGTACGGTAAGAAAGCTTCAGCTCTCTTAATTCCATGTCGGTCACCAGCGGGGAGGGGATGTAAGAAAACAGAGAAGCAAGGGCTTCTGGGAGACTGTAAAACCGAACAGCATGTACGAATGAATGTGGGCAGTACTCGGGCTGTGGAACCCAGGGGATGCCAACAGAACAGCCCTCTGTAACGCTGCCATCAATCTACCTGGTCTACATAGTGAGTTCTAGGATAGCCAGAGCTAAAACATCAACAAAACCAAACAAACCAAAACCCACATATACTTGTCGGCATGTGTGCCTCTGCGCACCACATGAGTGTGGGGCCTACAGAGACCAGGGAGGGCAATCGGACCCCAGAACTAGGGTAGTTACAGATGTGGGTGCTAGACACCCAGGCCACCTGGAACAGTCAGTACTCTTAGCCGCTGAGCTGTCTCTCCAGTCCATTGGTCACTTTGCATCTAAAACAAAACAGGGCCAAATCTAATCTACTACTACCATTCCCAAAAGTAACTTAGTAGCAAATCTATAGCTGCTTCATTTCATTACTTTTTGTTTGTTTTTAACTCTCTGAATGCTAAAGTTTTACTTGGCATGCCTGATTTGATATCAATGTGCATGCCTGTGAAAGCAAATGGTTTCAGGCCCAGAAGAGGACAGAACTCCACAGGAGACCAACTGTCAGCTAACCTGGACCCTGGGGGCTCTCAGAGACTGACCCACCAACCAAAGGCCATACAAGGACTGGACCTAGGTCTCCTCACACACATGTAGCAGACGTGCGGCTTGGTCTTCATGTGGGTCCTGAATAACTGGAGTGGGGGCTATCCCAAAGGCTGGGTTGCCTTGTCTGGCCTCAGTGGGAAAGAATGTGCCTAGCCTTGAAGAGACCTAAAGTGCCAGGGTGGGGGACACCCAGTGGGGCACCCATCCGCTCAGAGGTGGGGAGGGGAGATAGGGGAAGGGTTGTGGGAGGGGGTGACTGGGAGGGGGGCAGTGAGCAGGATGTAAAGTGAGTAAGTAAAAAAAAAAAAAGATTTTATATTATATTGGCAAAAAATACAAATACTAAAAAGTAAAGGAAAATAATACTCATCAATAAAATATGAATTGTACTAAAAAAAGTGGATGTTTTCAGGACAGCTTCTGAACTTGGATTACAGCAATAGTAGATAGAGTTATTGTCTGTCTAAAAGAAATAACAAAACAAATCTCAAGAAAAAGTCACCTTATTCAGTCACAGAGCTACATTGCTTCTACCTGGTGAGACAAATTATCCCACAAATGTGCAAATGTCTCTGGGAGCAAAGACATGGCAGATGAGGCCTGCCGAGTCTTCAGAGAAGGGCATGCATGATAGGGCACAGGGCTACTTGGATTGCTGGGTGTTGAGCAAAGGTTGCCCATGAAGCGCAGGAGAGGGCATGGTTGCTGGCAATGGTCCTATCCTTACACAGGAGGAATGGACGTCCTCATGCAAACTGCTATTCTCACTGCCTCGGCCCCTCACAAATGGCAGCCCACAGAGGAGGAAAGTACTGCATGCCTCCAAGTCTAGGCTCACTGACCTTCGCTCTGGGGTCCAATGCTGTGCATGCTAAATCCGCGGACACTCGTGGGGCCTCCCAGGTAAAACCTGCGGCAAAGTGACAGGTGTCATGTCATTGGGTGGAGATGCACAGGGCCACAGCTGGTTTGTCTAACCTTGTCTGCACACAGCAGAGCACCAGGAGAGGGCGGGAGGACACGAGAGCATGAGACACTACTGAAATCTACCTGGAACCCAACGGCAGCTCCTCCTGGGATATGAGCAACAAGACACAACAGAGACGCTCGGGGGAAGGTGAATGAGGAAGAGGAGGACCATCCCTTACAAGGGTAGGCAGCTGTCTAAGAGGCAGCTCCCGACCACACAGCCTCCCCGCTGCACTGCGTTAGAAGGCAGGGTCCACATCACACATCTGTATGCAGAGCACAAGAAGGGCCATATGATACCAGACACAAACAGGCCACATGAGTGTTACTTTGGTTTTTGTTTTTTTTTGTTTTTGTTGTTGGTTTTTTTTTGTTTTTCGAGGCAGGGTTTCTCTGTGTAGCCCTGGCTGTCCTGGAACTCACTCTGTAGACCAGGCTAGCCTCGAACTCAGAAATCCGCCTGCCTCTGCCTCCCAAGCGCTGGGATTAAAGGCGTGTGCCACCACTGCCTGGCTTACTTTGGTTTTCCACAATGAATTCTACTACATTCTAACAGCCAAGGACAGAACCCAAGGATCCTTGAAGGTTAGTCAAGTTCCTCATTACCTTAACCTCCTGCGACACTTTTTAACTGAGTGAGGATGTTCTAAATGGTTCTAAATAGGGGAAGGGTTGTGGGAGGGGGTGACTGGGAGGGGGGCAGTGAGCAGGATGTAAAGTGAGTAAGTAAAAAGAAAAGATTTTTTATTATATTGGCATTATATTGGAAAAGGTCTCACTATGTAGCCCTGGCTGGCCTCAACTCAGTGACACAGCTGCCTCCGCTCTCCCGAGTGGTGGGATCTAAGGATGCAAGCCCCCTCCCAGCTGGGTTTCATTTTCCATGGCCATCCATGTGAAAGGCTGTCCTGCGCCTTGCGCGAGTGGTTCAAAAGGCTGAGACAACACTCAGGGAGCAAGGCTCCTGACCCACAGAAGTCTTTCCAACACATACAAACTCAAGAGAGCTCAGAAGTCCACCAATACTTTTACTGTCTGACTGCTAAGCAAAGCTTTCCTGAAGGTCTGCTGATATTAATAATGCATGCCAACAGTAAGCTCTGTTCTTGGGTGCTTCTTAAAGGTTATGAGTGTTCTGCCTATATGTTTGTCTGTGTACATGTATGGCTGGTGCTGGAGGAGACCAGAAGAGGGCCTTGATCCCCTAGAACTGGAGTTACATATGTTGTGGTCTCCCATGTGGGTGCTAGATCCCTGGAACCCACATGAACCAGATGCATAACATCTGATTGCAATCCTAGCGCTCCTGCAGTGAGATGGAAGATGGACAGTCACCTGGACAGTTGGGTGAGCCAGTCAGGTACAGCACAGTAGCGAGATCAAGACCCTGACTCGGACAAGGTGGAAGGTGAGAACCAACCTCCACATATGTACCAGGGCTTATGTGAACCTGCACACACGCATGCATGCACAAAACATTACTTATAAGACTTTCTCCCCCACCCGGGGATCTATCCCATATACAGCCACCAAACCGGGACACTATTGTGGATGCTGGGAAGTGCTTGCTGAAGGGAGCCTGATATGGCTGTCTCATGAGAGACTCTGCCAGAGCCTGACAAATACAGAGGTGGATGCTAGCAGCCAACCATTGGACTGAGCATAGGTTCCCGGATGGAGGAGTTGGAGAAGGGACTGAAGGAACTGAGGGGGTTTGTAGCCCCATGGAGGGAGCAACAGTGTCAACAGGCCAGACCCCCTGGAGCTCCCGGGCACTGGACCACCAAAGAACACACATGGAGGGACCCAGGGCTCTGGCCACATATTTGGCAGAGGATGGCCTTGTTGGACATCAGTGGGAGGAGTGGCCCTTGGGCCTGAGGGTGTTTGATGCCCCAGTGTAGGGGAATGCCAGGGGTGGGAGGGTGGGGAAGTACCCTCAGAGAGGCAGGGGGAGAGGGGATGGGATAGGGGTGTTTCAAAGGGGGGACCTGGAAAGGGGAAAACATTTGAAATGTAAATAAAGAAAACATCCAATTAAAAACAAAAGGTTTTCTCATGACTCAGTGAACAATCACTCTTTGATCTCTTTATAACATTTAACAAATGAGAAGACAAGTTGCACATAAAACGGCATATAAGACACTACTCACTCTCTGTATACAAACACACTCCTGACTGACCAAAGCGGGCAGACCAGGGTGAGGCAGGCTTGGCCTCCGGGAAGATAAGCATCCTACTTTCTTAAACGTGCCTTTTTTTTTTCAATTCTACAAGTACTAACTAAAATCTTTCATAATGATTTTAAAAAAAGAAAAAAGAGAAATTTTTTTTCTTTATTTTTCGAGACAGGGTTTCTCTGTGCAGCCCTGGCTCTGCTTCCCAAGTGCTGGGATTAAAGGCGTGCATTACCATGCCTGGGTGAGAAAAATTTAAATTCAATAAAGTTTCACAACAAAAAAGCAACAAAGTAGGGCTGGAGAGATGGCTCAGCAGTTAAGAGCACTGACTGCCCTTCCAGAGGTCCTGAGTTCAATCTCCAGCAACCACATGGTGGCTCACAATCATCTGTAATGGGGATCTGATGCTCTCTTCTGTTGTGTCTGAAGACAGCAACAGCGTACTCACATTAAATAAATCTTTAAAAAAAAGAATGCAAGAAAGTATGAGTACTGGATACTTCAAAATCTGTTTCCACATGAAAACCCAAAGCAATGTGAACAAAGGTCCCCTCTGTAAAAATAAAAACAATCCAGAGTTCCAGAGGAGGTGGGGAAGCTGCGGCCGCACTGACCTGTCAGCGATGCTGGATGGCTTGTCACCGATGGGCACCAGCATTCCACCCCAGAGAGACGTGGAGAATACCTGTGCGAAGGCAAACACAGTGTTTCTTTCTGTCTCCATGAGAGCCAGCAGGAAACTGGTTCTACTCTGCATGTCTTTGAATGCCCTTGACATGCACAGTAGAGCAACAGCCATGGGGGGCCAGGGGTGGTGAGGTTGAAGAACTCAGTCAGAGACCACTTTAAAATCCATCAAAGTCACCCAAAACTGCAGCAGGGACTTAGCTTGTGTTCCTGTCAGGACAAGACCCTCTTGCATGAGAAGTCAGGCCCACAGGACTGATAGAGGAGGACAGACAAAACCCTGGATATGACATCCTACATCTGCTCAGACCCCAAAGCTTGAGGGGAATGAGGTATGTGTCCCTCAGGCTGAAGGTCTATACGAGCTACACCACTCCCGCAGTCACACAGTGTAGAGACGTGTGTCCAGCTCCCTATCAGGGGCAGCACCATCCAGTTAGGAGGGTCAGTGACACCTCATCAAGCATGTAGGTCACCCCTCAGTTCTGAACACTCACTGACAAGCTGAAGGCCCTCACAGTTGGTCAGATGGCCTTTTCCTAGATGCTTCAGTGGGAAGGGCTATAGAGTGGAAGAGCAGAGCCACACAGCACACAGGACAGTCCCCACAAGGCAGTAATTGGGTGAAATCTCCCAACTTCACCACTGTCTAATGGCGCGCTCATTGCCCATCTGTCCATATGGCATCCTGGAAGCTACACGCTTGGCCACAGTCACCTCCAGACTAGCTAGCTTTTCAGTAGGTACCACCCTTCAGACATTTCAACTTAACAGCAGGCTTCCTAGGAAGTAAGGCACACGCTCTACTCTGACATCTCCAACACTGGCCCAGTGAAGACAGTGCTGGGTGCTGGGGGCGCGGGGCGCATGCTCTGACTGTTCATGGAGATGTTTCCACTCTTGCTCTTCCTCTGGGACAAGGCCTGCCTCTGCTTCTTGGAGACCAAGGGCCTCAGCAGACTCCCACCCCTGCCCCAGCTCTTCCTGCACACACCACTACCTCTGGCCTGGAAGGCAGCTCACCGTGCTCCTGAGAGGAGCCAGGCCCCTGCTTTACTTCCTTCTCACCCCACACCTGCTCCCACTCAGAGGCATCTACACTCTATGTTCCCACCAACAGAGAAGGCTCCAGCTCTTTCCTGCCCGCCACCTCTCAATCCACAGGTTGGAAGGTAAGAGAAGGTGTCTGGAGACGTGCCTGTGCCAAACTCCTAAAAGTCTGGAGCAGGAGGCTACATGGACAGGTAACAAAAGGATGTTACAGCAGCAGGAGGCAGATGAAGAACACAACACATGCCTGTGAAGGAAGAGCCCCGCCCCTCTGACAGCCTGTGAGGGCAGGCAGAGGGGTGCGACTGTGAAGATCAAGGTGCCCTGGGCACCACTCTAGAGTACAAACTCTAGGTAGGGTGTGCAACTAGGGGAGCTCGGCTGGGGGACGGGAGGAAAGGGGTCAGGGAAATCAGAGCAAGGCTCTACACCGCAGGCAGTGCCAGCAGGAGAGGAGAGGATGATGGGATTCTGTGGTACCTGAGAGTGAGGGCCCAGTGCAGGCTGGCAGGCCGCACACATGCTGACTGGAGGGTCCTAAGTCCTATGGGTTAAAGCACCACAGCACTCAGGGTCCCACAGGCACAGCGTAGGCCGCAGACTCACCGAATCCAACGCAAGAGGCTTGTTCAGCTGAAGCTCAAAGTCTTCCTTGAGGAAGCTCACATCCCCTCCAGTGTAGCCTGCCAGCTCCTAAGGAAGAAGCCACAGGTCATAGAGACACAGGGGCTCCTAAGTACTCCCTTGCCCAGTTTTGCTGTCCTTGCCTTTCTGAAGGCACTGGCCTGCTCAGCATCTGAAGAGTGAGCTGCTTCCACGACAGGTGTTTTACATGCAAATCTCACCATTAGTTGCTCCCTTAAAAATGAAGATTGGGCATTGTCCTGGTGATTGTGTGTGTCAGCTTGATACATGTTAGTCATCACAGAGGAAGGAGCCTCAGCTGAGGAATGCCTCCATGAGATCCAGCTGTAAGGCATTTTCACGCCCTGTTTGAGTCCCTGTCCTGACTTCCTTTGGTGATGAACAGCAATATGGAAGTGTAAGCTGAATAAACCTCTTCCTCCCCAACTTGCTTTTTGGTCATGGCATTTCACCACAGCAATAGAAACCCAAAGACAGGCACCCCAGGGTCCTGCTCACCACAAGCACTATGAGCAGGATGAGACTGGGTGGACCACCACAGCCACTGCGTCACCCAGGTCCCCCTCGCCTGCAGGCTGCCTGATCACACCACCTTTAGGCACTAACACTACTCCCCCCACAGGCACCAGAGCCAGCACTGCCCTCAACTGGCCGTGCAGGCCTGGGCATGACAGTCCTGCCTACTGCTGGTCCTCCAACTCTGTTCTTAGCTGTTGTGTGACACCATCAAAGAAGCTGTCTTGTCAACCACTGTGGCCTTGGGGAAGACATAAGATAAACTGCAAGGAACAAGGGCTGATTCTGAGGCCAGGAGCACTAAGAGTGGAGACAACAACCCTTGGAGGCAATTCTAGAGTGGTTCTTCCTATCTGTGGTGCTGGGATGGCACCCAGGGCCTCCCTCAGGCGGGCTCAGTAGACAAGTGTACTACTGAGTCACACACTACTGGATGAGTTTGCCAACTACAGGCAAAGGTTGTGTTACCCGTGCACAGTGCACTGGCTTCCCAGTGAGCGGCTGTGGTGAGAGGTTACCTGGTTGACTTTGAGCAAGGCCCCTCTTCTTGGCAAGATAGATGAATTCCGAGAGTCGATGACCATGGCGTGCTGAAAGAAATGAGCAAGGCATTCTCGTTGTCACCTCAGGCAGCCCCAGGGACAATAACACTTGCTGTGCACTGAGGTCAGGGGCTGTGCTCATCAGGCCCACAGCCCTGCTCCTGTGCCTGTGCTCCCAGGACAGCCTAAAGTGCTGAGCTGGCACACCCAGAGGCACGGGGGGGGGGGGGGGGCTTCCCACTGTCATAAACCAGCTTTGTTCCCTCAGAGGGCCCAGCAGCCACCCTGCACTTCTTTTCATTCCTGTTTCCACTGACGCTACTTACAAAAACTATTAAGAGGCAGTGGATGTGGAGCTAGAGGCCATTGTCCCAACCACCCAGTCTCACTGACACCTCAGTCAGCCCCACATCAGCGGAGACTGGTCAATGGGTCACAGGGCTGTCAGCACATTCTCCATGCAGACAGCAAGTCCTACCGAGAGAGACGACTTCAATGAGTGTCCACTTTCCTTCCGCACAGCGAACGACGCAGTCCTCGAGAGGCAGCCCAGCTCCCGCCACACACCCTCCCACTTGACAGTGTGACTGGTCTTCCACAGGGGGAACTGTAAAGAAGGAAGCCTTGTCCTGCTCCATCCACACTGGAACAAGCTGCTGTAAACATCCTCTGAAATCTCTGGGTAACACACTTGATAATTTATTACCTCAGCACCAGGGATGGATCGGGCCTGGGCTGGCAAGTGATTTTCCCCAGTCTCAGGTCCAGCCCCAAGACAAACCGCTTTAAATGAGGGAACGTAAGGGAGGAGGAGGAGGAACAGAAGAGACCTCACGAAGGCAGAGGGAGAAGGCTGTAAACCGAGCTAGAGCAGTGCTGCTCTGAGCTGCTGGTGAAGGAACTGGGCCACCCCCAGAAGCTGGGGTGGCTGTCAACAGCGGGTATCAGTCTCATCACAGTGAGACACAACCATGACATGGCTCACCCACCGGGTCCCCATGGCTGGCTCAAGCAGGCCCAGTGAGCTGTCACTTGGACTGCATTAGACCCAGAAGAACGAGAAGACCAAGCCACATGGGCCACGGGTTTTCTTTCCACAGCCAGAGGGAACAAAGACCAGGTCCAAGGAACCCACCTCCTGCTTCTCAGCAGGGCTGCCCACAACCTGCTCTAGACTCTAGCTCAGAACAGCCCCATTCTCTCTGAATGCCCTGATGTCAGGGAGCTCTGGGACTAGCTGTGATTTCACTAGCAAGGACACCTGGTGCCAAGCTCCCCAGAGAGCATCTCAGGGAGTTCTGTAGCCTGTAGGCCTGGAGGAAAACACTAGGCCACCGGGGGCAAGGAGACACCAAGTGACGCCCAGTCTACACCCTTGGTGTGCAAGAGTGTGGCCTCAGCACCCAGGGGCAGAGTGCACAGGCCTGGGGAGTCTACAGAAAGCCGGGGGCAGCAGTCACTCTGCATGAGGGCCCCAAGACTTATGTTTTCCCCAGATGCCTACAGGAAGTGAAGCTTCCCAATTATCTTCTTTCCGTGAACATAGGGTAGCTCTTAGAAAGCAAGCCACTTCCATAGGGCAGCACACTGCTGTCTCCACAGTAACTGACAGGATTCACAAGGCAGATGGTGCACCCTTACACTGCCCAGTTACACTTAGGGTGACCTGAGACACAGCAAGCTCTGCTCGGTTTTGTCCTTCACACAGCTGCCTTAGAGGCTGCAAGTTGTATGTCCCTCCCCAGCACACCCACACCAACCCCACACCATTCTACACTCCGGCTCTTCACACCTACTATTCCAGATTCTTTCAGGGTGTGCTCTTTAAAAAGGTTAGGAAAAAAATAAAAGGGGAGAAAGACAGGAGAAGGCACTGGGTACCAGTCAGTTGGACGCACAGATGCCTCATGACCAGTGTGGCCACCAGTCAGCTCTGTCCCCTGGTCACCAGCATAAGCTAGGGAGGAGGAGCTAGAGAGAAGGCTACCAGGTGGTGAATGTGCACTCACCCACCCCTTTCCCTCTCTGGTCAATAAACTGTGCGCCCCCACCCCACCCCAGGCCCTGGTGTACTCACACTGTACTCAGCAGACACTCCTCTGTCCGTCTCCCGAAGTGAGCTCCACGGGAACTGCCCAGTAACTTTATATAAGTTTACAGAGAAACTAGGAGGCAATGGGACAGAGTTTTAACAGTGAGCCACAGGGCATGCGCACAGCTAAACAACAGGCCCCATCAGGCTACACTGGGGCTCATCCTCAGGACAGCGACCACACGCCAGCCATCTACTTTAATATTTACACAGGCCAATGAGCTCAAGGACCTGCTTGGCTTCCTACTTTCTCTCGAAGTTTCCAGGCTGTGGCTTGAAGAAGGACAGGCCGTAGGAAGTTTCTTTGGTTCCATAAGAAAACTGAAAAGTCACTTTTTCTGCACGTCCCAGAAGGTTGGGGAGTTTGAGGCCAAGTACCTAAGGGAGGGGAAAGGATGCAGCAGGTACAAGACCAGTGTAAACTGGCTTTGTTCCCTACAGGCGGGCGCCCTTGCTGAGCACACAGCAACCCGCAAAGGCTGACCAGGTGGAAGACGGCCACTCTGAGTACCTGGGAAGCTGGAAGGCATAAGTCTCCTGCTCCAACCCCAAACCTCCCAACCAGGAGTCTAAACAAGACCATTAGCATGCTCATCTGCCTAGGAAAAGGGTTATTATCACTACAAATGACCTCCAGCTCAGGCTGACCAGTTCTAGGAGGCCGAAGGAAAACTGAACATTACACCAAGTCCATAAGCCTCCATTTCTCTGACAGGCACACCTCAAAGCTTACACTCTGAGCTCTAGACAACAACGGAGCCATGCCTTACCATACTGCCTTCGTTGTTTCCAACCATGGTGTTGTAACTGCCCGTCAGTCTCCTCAGCTCCGTCACTTCAAAGGTGACATCTAACCCATTTGGCAGGGCATCTTCACCTAAAGAAGTAAGTATTAAAAGGGTCAGCATGGAGCCGGGCAGTGGTGGCGCACGCCTTTAATCCCAGCACTTGGGAGGCAGAGGCAGGAGGATTTCTGAGTTCGAGGCCAGCCTGGTCTACAAAGTGAGTTCCAGGACAGCCAGGGCTACACAGAGAAACCCTGTCTCAAAAAACCAAAAAAAAAAAAAAAACCAAAAAAAAAAGGGTCAGCATGGCTCAGTGGTAAAGGCGCTGCCACCATGCCTGCCAGGCTGGGTTCAATTCCCAAGACCCACTCACTCCTGGAAATTGTCCTCTGAGCGCCTCATACACATCTACACACATGCACATACTTGCACACATACGTGCATACACACAAACCAAAACAGACCTCTAAACCTAACACCGACTCCACTCTCTGTGCTGAATGCAACCACAGCTGGGAATGGGCCACCGCTCGGGAGGTCCTTGAAAAGTTCTGCAACAGGGAGTGGTGGCACACGCCTTTAATCCCAGCACTTGGGAGGCAGAGGCAGGAGGATTTCTGAGTTCAAGGCCAGCCTGGTCTACAGAGTGAGTTCCAGGACAGCCAGGGCTACACAGAGAAACCCTGTCTCAAAAAACCAAAATTTTAAAAGAAAGAAGGAAAGAAAGAAAGAAAGAAAGAAAGAAAGAAAGAAAGAAAGAAAGAAAGAAAGAAAAGCTCTGCAACACCTGCTGGGTGTCCACATGGTCTCAACAGGCTGGGGGCAGAAGCACAGGGTGGGGCTGGGGTGGGAGGAACCTTGGTGCTGGTCTGGGTTTTGTTTGTTTGTTTGTTTGTTTTTGAGATAGGGTCTCTCAGTGCAGTCCTGGCTGGTCTAGAACTCACCGCGTGGACAGAGAACTCCCAGTCTCTGCTTCCCTAGTGCTGGGATTAAAGGTGTGTATCACAGCAACCCTCTATGTTCAACCCTTACTACTGATACGTGCCATGTTAACACCTCACACGCACAAGGTTCATTCATCACAGCTGTCAAGCACACTCACAATCACCATTCCCTCAGGCCCACAGGGCACAACAGGGACAGTGACATGTAGTGAATTGCACAATGACGGGCTTACAAAACCCTAAGCTAGCCTCTGATGTCAGGGAATTCTATGGTGCAGCCAGGGTAAGAGCTGAAGTCAGACAGTGGAGGGGAGCTGACCAGTACAAGGCCACGTCCAGCAGGGATTGGAGAGCGTTGAACCAAGTGCCAACAAAGGTACTACTGACTGGGGAGGCGGGGCAGGCGGGAGTGTTTGAACTGTGTCATTCACTACGGGCCAGAGACAAGTTACCTAAAAGGCTCAGAGCCTCCACGTCATAAGGTAATGGGCTTGAACGCTCCCAGTGTAGCAGGGGCTCCCACTCTTGTCTGACCATACTGGGCTTTCCCTAAATTAGACCACTGGCCCCGCCCACTGTCTGCTGCAATGCAACCCACAGCTGTAGCTTCTGAGACGGCTAGCCACTCTGAGACCTGCCTGAGAAACCTTTGGGTGTGCTCTGCATCCAACCACATGGTTGCTCTGTGACCCTGGAGGCTACAGGGTGGCATCAGAGGGACACTCCTCCTTGACACCTACCATGACACGTGTCGATCAAAACATCCACTTGTCTAAAAATTCCTAGGCGAAGCAATTTTTCCCGGGCTTCATGAGATCGCCGCATTACCTGGGAGAGGGACAAGAAGACTGAGCTCTCCAGGACAGGGGAGCGCTGAGGGTCATGTGACCTACAAATGCATGCACTGAGTGGTGTGTAGCAGGGAATGCCTGCCAAGTCCCATGAGGAAGAGGTGAACCTGAGGAAGAGGCTGGAAGAGCTAAAGATGGAGGCCATCCTGGGCTACAGTGAGAGGATAGCTAAACAAAGAGGAAAAAAAGGAAAACAAAACAAAACAGGAGAGAGATGAATGTCGACAGATAGATAAATAGATAGATAGATAGTATTTGAGGCTGGTGAGATGGCTCAGTGAGTTATGGTGTTTGCCACTAAGCCAAGTTTGATCCCAGGGACAAATCTACAGATTGGAATAATGAAACCACACTATGTCCAATGGATGGCAAGACCTCAGAGAGCATGGTTCTCAGCTCTGGGGAGTAGACCTTGCCCATCCCCCTGCAGGGGTGTGGAATGGTGAATCTTCTTGGAAACCAATATGCTGACCCTTCAAGTGACACACCACAACGTGCCTTTTGACATAGTGACACTACTTGTACTGTGCACGCTGTGACACAATAAATGTGAAAACAGTAAGACACTGAGCGCACAGCCATCATGAGAGCCAAGCACATAGTTTAGTTATTGTCCATCCACAGAGACACAGCAACGACAGAGTGTTTGCAGTAAGGCTTCCCACACAGTTCTAACAGACAGGCCTGCCCTCACAATGACAAAAGAGAATGTCAGTGCTCCCAGCCACCTGGGTTTATCCTCTGTAAGACACACTTGGAAGAACCAGGAGGAGCCCGAGCTCACCTCTGGGAATTGTCAAGCCATGGCAGGAAGTGTGCACACTCACACTAGCAAGCTCTCCTCCTGTGACAGTTTACACCTCTTTCTGTAACTGTCCTAAACAGCACCTTCAGCTTTAAAGACACAGACTTTTGATTGCTGTTTTGCCGACACTACTCAAGGTTAGCAAGAGGAGGCCGAGAGGAGCCAGTGGACCAAGCCACAAGGGTACCACTGATGACCTCTGCTAGGCAGGATAGGCGGAAGCCACAGGATGGGCAATCTCCTACTACAGCTCAGGAAAGAGTCTATGTGACCAACAGAGCAAGGGCCTGGGATGTGGACAGGGTGTCCATATGGGATGTGGACAGGGTGTCCACAGAGGGTCCCCAGGGAATCAGCAGAGCCAGGGGCAGTGCTGATGCTGAGAGTCAGAGAGCAGGATACACAGGCAGGCAGACAAGAGGACAGACTTGTCCTTCCTCAGAATGAACAGAGGTAAGGAGAGCCAAAAGTTTATGTAAGCTGTGGGAGGGAGGCACTCTCCAGGCTTGGGTCCCTCTGTAGAGAGAGCCTGGGGGCAGGGTTGAGGGTCTCAGTTTCTCCAGAAGTTATAGGTAAAGTGTGTCACAGAGAGAACAAACTCACCTCAATGAGGTTTTTAGCCTTAAAAACATCTCCAATTTCACAAATGATGATGTCGTCCTTAGTCCGTCCAAGTCCATCAAAATGAACATGCTGAACCACCACCTAAATGTGACAAGGGAACAGAGGTTGCCATGTCTGGCACAGGAAACAGCTTGGGACTGTAGGTAGAGGCAGGGTCTGAGACAAAGGGCAAAGTCTTCTCAAGTGCAGTAACCATCTTACTCCTGACTTCATTTTTTTTGAACTTTGACGTGTATGGGTGTTTGCTTCCATGTATGTCTGTGGAGCACGTGAGTGCCTGGTGCCCACATAGGCTGGGAGGCAGTGTCAGAATCCCTAGAACTGGAGTTACAGTTGGTTACGACCTGCCATGTGGGTGCTGGATATCCAAATCCTCTGGAAGAGCAGCACTCTTAACCTCTGAACCATCTCTGCAGCCCTGTATTCTTTATTTCCTTGTTTGTTTGTTTTGTTGTCAGCCCCTGTACTCCTATTTTAAGATTTAGCCTTTGCCAAGTATATACTGCTTGGCAGCAAATGAATGATCTCTGGCCTCTCCAGCCAAACAACCTGGGATCACCCTAACAGACAGTGAGGCCCGGCCTTCTTAACCTGGGCCACACACAGACTCTGATGTGAGATGAAGATCCGAGAGGTCACAAGGCAGGTAAAGAATGACCTTGACTCTTCTAGGAGAAAGGAACAAATAAAAACTCCAGAGCTGGGGTTGTAGCTCTGTGGTGCCATCCTCTGCTGGTAACACACCTTTAATTTCAGCTATCTATCTACCTAGCTACCTAGCTACCTATCTGTAGTGGCTATTCCTGGTTGCCAACTTGACTATATCTGGAATGAACTACAATCCAGAATTGGAAGGCTCACCTATGATCCTAATCTGGAGGCTCAGAGATACAAGTTTCTGACCTGGATCTTAGCATGGAGATCTTAAGCATAGTGACTATGAATTCCAGAAGATTAAGATAAGGAGATCTCCGAGTTCAAGGTTATCTGGGATTAAAGGCGCGGTGGCACGCCTTTAATCTGAGCCACACCCTCTGCTGGAGACCTACATAAGGACATTGGAAGAAGACTCACTCACTCTTCCTTGCCTGCTTGCCTCGTGGGACTGAGCGACTGCTAGATCCTTGGACTTCCATCCACAGCTGCTGCTGACCATTGTTGGGGAGTTGGACTACAGACTGCAAGTCATCAACAAATTCCCTAACTATATAGAGATATTCTGTGTCCCTAGAGAACCCTGACTAATACACTATCTATCCATCCATCCATTCAAACGTGTGTGTGTGTGTGTGTATGTGTATAGACTTAAGCATAATTTGAGTCTATCTTTAAAAACTTTTTAAATTTTATTTTATGTATGAGTATTCACCTGCATATATGTACTTGTACTTGTATGCAAAACGGTCAGATCTTCTAGACTCTAGAATCTAGAGCTAGAGTTACAGGTGGTTTTGAGCCACCATACGGTAGTGGGAACCAAACCTAGGCTATCTGAGCAATCTTTCCAACCATAAATAACCTTTTGTTCTATTTTTTTTAGTAGAAACAAAATGTGTTTGCCTAAACCAGCCACGCCAACTGTTACCCAGGAGAACCTGAGGGACAAGGAGCTGAAGTCAAGGTTCTCTGTTTGCAACTGGTGACATGTTAGCTGCTTCACTTCTCCACAGGGGCTTACCAAGAGAACATTCCAGAAACAACATCGAGATGTTCCACAGAATACTCACATCTTTGTTTTCCAGGATTTCCTGTTTCGCTTCAGGTTCAACTTCCACAAACTCAGCTTCCTCCCCGAGTGCTCCAAAGTCAGTTCCACTCGATGGGAGGGGCTCCAGACTCTGCAAGGGACAGAGGGACTTATGATGAAGAGGAGTCAGGCCTCCTCCTATAGGCTTCAGGTGGTGTCACGAAATTCAGCACAGTTGCTCCCTTCAGTCAGGGTGAGGAGTTGGGGACAGGATGGGACACACAAGGAAGGTTGGTGCAGGCCCAGGGGCAGGTCCTGGGGACCGTGCTCAATAAGCATGCTCACTGGGTAATTAAGAAGTAAAACAAAGACTTCAGAAACCCTTGCACATGCTTGTCAATGGGCCAGAAAGCAGGCACTTTACACAACCCAGATGCTGGCAGTGTCTACACCACCAAGCTACACTCCCAAACTTGTTTGTTCCTTTTCTTTAGTTTTCTGTGATCGGGTCTCTCCTCACATGCCCTGTGTAGCCAAGGCTATCTTTGAAACTCCTCCAGAGCCTGCCCCTGCTTCCAAGTGGTAATAAGAACTGTCACCACCTCAGAACAACACAAAGCTGACCACGGAGGCATGTGGTTATAATCCCAACCCCAGAAGGCTGAGGGAGAAGACATTCTACCACTAAATAATCACCAGAGCAACTGGGGGCTAGGGCTGGGCGAGCAGGGCTGGGAAGACTGGAAAACACAATTACATATACATAACACACACAGTGCTTTATCTGTGTGTACATGGAACATGTAATCTGTTCCTGTGAGTGAACACCCTAAGTCACTGGGACACTTAGTAGCAGAGATTTCCAAGCATCCCTGAAGTGGACTCAGAGCAACAATTCAGGGGACTTTCAAGAACAGGCAGGCGGAGGCAGAGGCAGGCGGATTTCTGAGTTCGAGGCCAGCCTGGTCTACAGAGCGAGTTCCAGGACAGCCAGGGCTATACAGAGAAACCCTGTCTCGAAAAACAAAAAAAAAAAAAAACAAGAACAGGCAGGTAGGATCTGGAGGGCAGATGTCATCGTGGCTCACACTTCTGCCATAGCTCGGTATCCTCCAGGACCTGTTTACTAATGGAGATTCACTCCACACTATATAGCTCTGGCTGGCCTAAAATTCACTGAGTAGACAGGGCTGAACTTGAACTCATAACAGACTCAACTGTATCTGCCTCCTGAGTGCTGAGATTAAGGGTGTGTAACACTATGCCTAGCTACTGAATCTGTAACCCCAGCTACTCAAAGGTATGAAGGATTCCAAATTCAAGGCCAGCCTGGACTACAGACTGAGCTCAAGGCTGGCCCTGACTACCTAGTGAAGGAAAATGTTTAAAGAAATCTATGGATATAGCTCAGTGAGTGCTTGCCCAGAGGGTAGCTGTGTTGCTAGGGAGGAGCTTGCCTAATAGGTTTCTGCAGTATTCAGGAAGTACTGGAAAATTGAACCTAAATTCTAAGTCATGTGACTATTTTGCTAGGTAAAGTTGGGTGTGGCCATGAGCAACTGGATAGGGAATGGACCCAGGGTAACAGGATAGTTCAAGGAGTGTGTCTCTAGTGCACTGGTGTAGGAAACAGCTCTGTGGGAGTTGCTTGTGCTAAGTGCTGCTGGAAGTAAAGGGACACTACCAGAAAATGCATCACAGGGCAAGTGATGGTGTCCACACTATGTGGTGCTGTCTCCAGGGCTCCATATGTCTTGATTTTAGGGCATTCTGAGACTCTGTAACTCTCATTCTCTGGCTTTGGGGGAAACAATTTTTTTTTAAAAAAAATCAAAGTTTGGTGGTAAGTATCCAACCACTTATTCAATAACAGACATTGGCTGTTGGCTGGAACTAAGGTACTACACTGCCCCGTGCCCCTCAAAAATTGAGTTGGTTATGAAGGAGTTCTGTGTCCCTAAGCAGAAACTAACTTGTTTATCAGACCTTAGGAGACAAGAGGAAGAGAACTGGCAAAAACCTCAAAAAAGTCACAATCAAGAATTCAAAGACAGTGAGCCAAGGATACTGACACATGCTTGTAATTCCAGCCCTCAGAAGCTTAGATATGACTTCTAATATGAGGATAGCCTGGGCTACAAAGCTAAAGGCAGAGACAGGGAAAGGAGCACATCCTGTTGTATAGAACAAGATGCTGCCCAATTCCAAGTGGCCAATAAAAGCCAATTCAAAAGCAATGCCAGCTCAGCCGCTCGGGCCTAATCCAGAGTTTGATTCCCCAGATTTCACGTAGTGGAAGGAGAAAACTGACTTCAACTGTTTGTCTTCTGACCTCCACGTGGCCACACACACAATTTTTTTTAAGCAACAGTACGGGGTTGGAGTTGATGGACTCGGCCGTAAAGGCACCTGCTTCTCTTGCAGAGGACCAGAGCGGTTCCTGACTTAAGGAAGCTCACAACACTCTGGAACTACAATTTCTGGGGATCAACTGCCCCCTTCTGGCCTCCACAGGCTCTGCACACAAAGAGCATATACACACATGCGAACGCTCATGCACAATTTAATAGTAATTGAAAATTGTAAAACAAGACTGCAAAATAACTTGTTGTGTCTTGTCTTCTGATAGACCCTTCTTCCACGCCCTGGTCCTATCGAGGTGCTATGAGGTCACCCAGGAAAATTCTGCTGAATGACCTTGGGCAAGTCACCACCGCCCTCCCGACCGCGACAGCCTCTGGCCCAGAGCAGCTCCCACATCCTCGTTGCCGCCCTTGCCCCAGGCCCAGGCGCGCGTGTCCCGCCCAGCCGCCGCGGGGCATCTCACCCGGGCGTGCACTGTTCCCATGGCTCCCTCTCCGGCAGCTGCCCCGCGGAGGTGCCCGCACCCACCCTAGCTCAGCTACAAACAGAGACGCGCGGCTACAGGTCACGGAAGCTGCGCGCCGAGCGCCGCCATGTTGTACCGCCTACGGCCCGCCTCCTGACTCAAGGGCCTCCGCTCATTGGTACGTATGCGACAGTGACCCGGATGTTCACAAGAACGCCGGGAAGCCCAGTGCTAGCTTAGAGCGTGCAGTGACGCCCAGAAAGCTGCTGGTATTGGCAGGCCTAGTCCGTGGAAAGGCAACTGAGCTGCGTCTCTCGTTCCTTGGTGGCTTACCTCGGTCTAGAACTTGGATCCTCAGTTCCACTTCTAAGGCGTGAGCAGAAGGACGCAGGGATGAGAGAGTGCGTGCTCCTGGAACCGAGCATGGAGCCTGACTAGGTTCGATCCCTTAACACCCTCCAAGGGATCCAGTAAAAAGGGTCTGTGCGGAGGGTGGGAGTGGGGTGTCTTTAGAGAGAGTTCAGTAAGTAAAGGTACTTGCCGCCTAGCCTGACAGCCTGATTCAGTCCCCGAGAACCACACGGTGGAAGGAGCGAACAGACTCTCAGAAGTTGTCATTTAATCTCCACAAATATGCACACAAATTTAAAGAACTCAGAAACATGAGTGTGTAACATCATATTTCAATTAAAGTATAAGTAAATCATCCCTTTCTCCATTTTTTCTCTTTTCTTTCTTTTTTTTTTTTTTTAAGTTTTTCTCTATGTAGCCCTGAGTGACCTGAAACTTGCTCTGTAGACCAGGCTGGACTGGAACTCACAAAGATCCACCTGCCTCTGCCTCTCAAGTGCTGGGATTAAGGGTGTGGGCCACCACTGCCCACCCAGATTCATATTTTTAAAAATATGGAGTTCTTTGTGTGCATGCCCCCTTCTCTCTTCTCTCCTTCCCCTATGCCCCCTTGGCTACCTCCCTGGGCCAATGAACTCACCCACCCAAGAGCAGCTTCCCAATAAACCTGCCTTTAATATAGTCTTTAAAAAAGAAAAAAAAAAAAGATGAATGGAGTTCTCTTGAGTGTTCAGGGTTCAGGTGAGGGCAGTTACATAAATAAACCAGACAGCTGTGTGTGTTTTGGTGGCAGAAACAGCTACTGTGTCTCAAAAGCACAAAGCCATAAAAGCCACTCGTAGTTCTGAACTGCAGTTTACTGAGAGTGGGGTTCCTGTCCCCTGACCTGCAGTCAGCCTGGCACCACTGCCCTTGACTGCAGAAGCCTAGCTAGCTTCCTTTTCCATTCCTCTCCCTCTGGGAGACTCCTTACCTTTTTCTCTTTAAGCATCTGCAAAGATGGGACCCATGTTCCCGTGAATCTGAGCCTGGCACCATGCAAGGACTCGTAAGTAATTGCTATGTTCCTATCCCAACCAAACTAGGGTACCCAAAGGGCAGTACTTAGCTACTTTCCTTCCCAAAGACAGACTTCAAAACAGAGAGGGATGGGTGAGGGCATCCTGGTCTACATAGAGAGTTCCAGGACAGCCAGGGCTACACAGAGAGACCCTGTCTCAAGCAAGCAAACAAACAAAAAAGCCCTGAGGACCCAGCATCATTTTCCCATCACTCACATACAATGTCTGTTAATGCCACTGGCTGGGAATAGGACCACTGTCACAATTTTTGAGACAAATTTGAAGCAAGCTTTATTAAATAATGGCCAGGACGATGGACAATAGCTAGGTCCATACCCAGAATTCCCAGACTATGACACCAAATTGCTTACAAAGGCAAAGCCCACAAGGCTTTCTGCCTTCATCCATTGGAGGCAAGCGTACATCCTGACATACTTTCTGCCTACATACCTCTTGCTTATATGTGATCAACACATCCTGTGCAGTTGGGGCTACCCAGCTTGTTTGCAGAAGTTACATGACAACAGCCTCCAGCAGTCCAGGAAGTTATCTGTCCTGGGGCAAGTGGGACTTACGGGTTAGAGGCACACACATATATATATATCTGTCTCTTATGCATAGTAATTTAAACTTAAAACATAACTTTAGCCCTCACATGTTCTCCCTGTTAGATTATCAAAAAGCAGCTGTACAGCTGTAGAGGGAGAGAAGACAGAAAGAGCGAGCCTTGGTCTGACCTTAGGTAGGATTATGTTTATTAACAATGAGGGGGCATTTTGTCACCCACATCTACAGGTGGCCAAATGGCTACAGGAGGAAAAGCCCCTTATTGAGGTAGAAATGTCTTCCTAGTCCACAAGGGGAAGCTGGGAAGTGTAGTCCTTCATCAGAAAACTATTCCTGCCCTACCCCCTTGTTGGCATTACACTGGGGAAAATTGAAGCCTTGAACACTCTGTCCATGATCCAAGCTTTTGCTTGGGTTATCTGTGTTGGATGCCCTTCCTAGATGTGCCACCTGAGTGCTCCTGTAGTCTTCCAGGCTGTCCCCACTGGCCTCACCTGTGGCCAGAGAGAGTCACACGTGTACCCAGCCCTTTGTCACAGTCATTTGCTTCAGATTTTCCCTCACTGTGTTCTGGAGACCATACCATTGTCCTTTCCCAGTGGTTCCTAACAGTGCACATTCCAGGCTGGTATGGTGATGTGTGAACATGGCACTGGGAAGACTGAGGCAGGAGAATGGAAAAATTCAGGTGAGCCTGAGCTATATAGTTCCAGACCAGCCTGGGCTATATCGTAGCAACAACCCAGTCATTTATTTCTCAGTGTGGGGGACATCCAGCCTGCATGCCTACAGGAGAGGACACAAACTTAGAGAGGAAGCTGTCCTACAGGCCCTTTTAGTTGTAGGAGAGGCAGAAGAGACAAAAAAAAATATGTTTTTTAAAAATCACGTTTATTTGTTTTTGTCCCCCACATTTATTATGGACCCTTTTCCCTTAGACAGTTGCGGTTATTTTGGGTGTATCTCATCAACCCTTTCGCTATTCAACCTGCTTTTAAACAAGTGAACCAGCTTTGCTAAGGGCTTACCAGTCAAGACATTGCTCCCTGCCGGTCACTGTCAGACACTGGGTGTTCCTGAGAATGGAGGGACTCCAAACCAGTGGGAGTTTTGTCTGATAATTAGGGTGGCAGGAATATTCTTCTCTACTGATGAGAAACTTCCAGAAAGGGGCATCTCAAAGCAAGGCAGAAGTTTCTGCATTTTATTTATTTATTTATTTAATCTATCTATCTATCTTTTTGAGACAGGGTCTCGTTTAGCCAAGGCTGACCTCCAACGCCCTAAGTAGTCGAGGATGACCTTGAACTTCTGATCCTCTTGCCTCTACTACTTGAGTGTTGGGATTACAGGCATAAGTCACTGCCCGTACAGTTTATATGGTGTGGAGATTGGACTCTGGGTTTCAGTCCCAGAGAAGCCCTCTAACAACTGAGCTGCACCCCAGCTCTTGGTTTGTTTTCTTTCCTTGAGGCAGTCTTATCTTCTGTGTAGCCAAGACACTTTGCCTCTGGAACCACATTCTCTTAGGTTCCCAGAGTCCTTTCCTGTCCAATCAGGATCAACCCTGCTGAGATTCTGTGATTCCTCCTGAAGTGCTTGTGCGTAGCTCGCTCGAACTCTAGGAGACTCAGGCATGGGAGACAAATGCCTTCACTGTCAATACTTAGGAGCACGAGCATCGCCTTGTATCTTTTGTCTGCTTGCTTGGTTATGTGCTCATCTAACGTCTGAATTACAGGAAGCACACACCACACCCACAGCTGTACAGTGCACCTGAGAAAAGCGGGTACTTACCCCTTTAAGGCTGGTGCAGCAGATGGGGAAGAAGAGGGGTGGTAATGGCCGATGACTACACAAAGATTTGGGGACAGTGGAGAAAGCAAGCAAGTTGAAGCTGCCGAGGCAGAGGTCCGCTGTGTTCCCTGCCTGTGTTGTTTCATCCCCACATACAAGAGATTTTATTTTAAGGTTCATCCTAGTCACGGTTCACTGATCATACATGTAGTTTACTACACATTCCCTGGTGTGTTTATATAAAATGCTTTATAAACTATTTAAGTAAGAGCCAAATATGTCCTTGAAAGTAATAAGTTATCTGGTAGGCCCTTTTTAGAGACAGCCACGGCCCCTCCCATCATACTTCCTGAACGATTTTCCTTACGAGATTGCCCAGTTTGGACTCCTGTTTCCAAACACTGATGCCTTCGGGTCCCCATCGACACACGGACTGAGAGACAGTTTGACCATCTTCTTTGCGACAGCTCTCAAGGACCAGACTTCACCCAGACCCAAAGTAGCTTTCTGAACACCAAACTATTGTCTTTGCTTTCTACGAACTACCAATTTAGCCCAGATCCTGTGATCCTGAGGTCACAGGCAATGAGGTCACCACACAGCACCAGGGGCAGCTGCACAGGCTCAGCTCCTGGAGAGGAACTTCCTAGCTGCCTCCAAAAGTAACAGAACCCTTCCCAGAGGGAAAAAGAGAGTATAGCACCCCCACCCACACCCACCCATCATCTAGACACTGTTGCTCCAGATAAAGCTCAAGCTGGACTTGGGGTGAAGGTGGGGTGCCCTCAGCCTTGGCCTCTCTTGGACCATGCACAGGGAGAATGTCCAAGTTCATTGGAAGCTCGGAGAACAGCAATTTACAAACCAGCCGAGTTGCCCTGAGGTTTGTGAACAGACGGATGATGTCCATGCTTGAGAGTTTGATGGTCAGCCTTGGATGCTCTGGATCTGAAAGGAGAAAGGGACGTACAATCGCAAGCCCTTCCCAAGGCTCTCGGGTCTTCAGTATTGTAAGAATGTGATTGATGTCAGAATCCAGACACTGCTCAGGTCTCCTCCTCACAGATACTGACAGACATCTCATATTTTACCTGAGAAGTGAGTCTGCATCGAAGGGGTTACATCCTGCTCCCCACCCCCTCCTTGCCTCCAGCCCAGCTGTAGGCTCTTGCTGTCAACCTCACTCAGCCTCCAAAGGTTTAAAGAGAGAGTCCCTCCTCTGCTGTGTGGGCTCGGAATCTCTCTTCAAAGACCCCACCATGCTTCTATCTCTGGTGCTGGGGCCTGAACTCCCTGGTAACCCCCACTATGCTGTTGTCCCTCTGTCTGTCTGTCCATGGCATCAACAACTCCTCCAATAAACTTAATAAACTCCTTACTCCCCAGTAATTTCTCTCAGAGTTCTCTAGAATTCCACACTTCACCCAAAACCTAACAGATACTTGTAGAGAGAATATGTTGTATATTGTATGGATATATCACCTGTCAATTAAAAAACTCATGGCCTATAGGAAAAGGTAGAATAGAAGGTGGGACATCCAGGAGGCAGAAAGAATTATGGGATAGAGGCAGAGGTGGAGATGTATCTGGAAAGATGTGAAGAGATAAACTCAGGGTACCTGAGCATAGGTCACCAGGCATGTGGCAGAATGTAGGTTAAAATCAATGTGTTATCTTAAGATATGGTTCTAGTCATAGAAGAGCCTAGCTATACGGCCAAGGTATTTGTAAATATATTTTGAGTCTGAGTCTTATTTCTGGGAGCGCCGGGGTTGGGAGGAAGAACCAGCAGTAACTTCTTTTTTTTTTATTATTTATTTATTTTATTATATGTAAGTACACTATAGCTATCTTCGGACACTCCAGAAGAGAGTCAGATCTCCTTATGGATTGTTTGTGAGCTATCATGTGGTTGCTGGGATTTGAACTTAGGACCTTTGGAAGGGCAATCAGTGCTCTTAACCACTGAGCCATCTCTCCAGCCCCCAGCAGTAACTTCTATAGATACCAGAGAGGATGGGACCAGGCCCCAAGTCCACTATCACATGACTGGTCGCTTGAGGTATGGCCCAGAGCCACAGCTTCCTCCTGCGTTCAGTGCTGAGGTGACAGTCCCTTCCCCTAAGACCTTCTCTACCACGTGAACACCCCGGTGAACGCCCACAGCCTCGCCCACCAACAAGCCCTCACCTGGTCCATGGGTCTCCTCCACAGTAGTATGGTCCCTGTCACCTGCTCGACACTGAGTCAGACACTGCTAGCATGTGTGCAGGAGTCAGACACTGCTAGCATGTGTGCAGGAGTCAGACACTGCTAGCATGTGTGCAGGAGTCAGACACTGCTAGCATGTGTGCAGGAGTCAGACACTGCTAGCATGTTTGCAGGAGTCAGACACTGCTAGCATGTGTGCATGAGTCAGATACTGCTAGCACGTGTGCATGAGTCAGACACTGCTAGCATGTTTGCATGTAGCCCGAGCACAAAACCTTGTAGCGGCTCTGGCAGGAGAGGCATGCTGAAGAGACAGCTGTGCCCTCCCCCTTTGGCTCTCAGTCCTTTGATACAGTGGAGGTCAAGGAATAGGGATTTTCCCAGGAATCTAATGCTGGGGAGAGAAAGTAGGAACCTTGCAGGAGAGACTGAAGCCCAGACAATGGTGGACAGGACAACACTCTGATCAGGACTGTTTATGTATAGATATCCCAAAGATTAGCGGTGTGTGTGTGTGTGTGTGTGTGTGTGTGTGTGTGTGTGTGTGTGTATGGCTCACTCCTTTTTATTTTTGAACAGATATGCTTTCTCTGCGACCAGTTTCTTTAATTAGCATGCTAGGGACAGGTACCTGAGCCTCGCTTGTTAGGGCTGTCACAACCCAAGCTCTGACCCTAAGAGTTCTGGGAACAACAGGGATGTCCATCCGGCCCACATACCCCAGGGCCAAAGTATTTACCTGGTAGAAGGGACCAGGCACATGGTCATTCGGGCACAAACCTGGGATGTCGCCCATTGTAGCCACTGGATATCATCCTGGATATCAGGGAGCCACATCACAAGCCTGTGGGAAGGAAGCCAAGGACACTATTGACTTACAGGTGATTCTGGTAGACTCCTCCCAGGAACCTCGCAACAGAGACCTAGCAACAACTTAGGTCATCACCTGCCTCCATTACTACCTGAGCTGCCACCAGGTCTGGATGGCTTGGTAGCTTATAAGAGGACTGCTCATTATCCCAGCCCCCTTCTCTCTCTCCCTTCTTATTCTCTCTCATTTTCTTTCTCTCTCTGTTCCCACGTGTTCCTGGCCAGCCTCCCTTTCTCTCTTTCTGTCCTTCTCTGTCCTCCCTCCCTTCTCTGTCCTCGTGGGTGACACTGTCTGGCTCCCCTCCCTTCCCCCACAATAGACCTCCCTTATACTAGGTCTTTTGCTTGGTGGGATTTCTCAGGGAGACACCTTGGCATGGGGCCCTCCAGTGTCCCCTTAACCCCACATTATATTTCATAACGGACACCATGCATGTGTACTCCACATATAAACACACATGCACATATATGTACATGTACACATGCACACATGGTTTCACTGTATCAACCTGAAGATTAAACCATAAAAAAAAAAGGTCCATAGAAAGCAGTCAACACTGCAATAAAAAGCAGTTCTGGAGCTGGAGAGATGGCTCAGTGACTTAAGAGCACCCTCTGCTCTTCCAGAGGTCCTGAGTTCAACTCCCAGCAACCACATGGTGGCTCACAGCCATCTGTAGTAGGATTCAGTGCCCTCTTCTGTGTGTCTGAAGACAGCGACAGTGTACTCATATACATAAAATAAATAAATCTTTAAAAAAAGAAAAGCAGTCCCAAAAGTGACCTTCATCCAAGTGAGCCGCCTGTATTACCTCTAACCCCAATCTGATACCCTCCATAAGGCATATTTGGGATATCATCATGACAGCAAACCTTTGAAAACATGGCACACCGGCCATTTAAGGTTCCAGAGAATTCCTGGGAACGAATGGGGAAGGCAGCAGCTTGAGGTCGGTCTACCTACTATCTCAAGGGTTGAGGAAAGTGCTGGCTGGGGCCTAGGCTCTCCACAGAGGCCAGCTGTGCATGGCCACCCTGAATCCAATTGCAGCACCACAGGGGCCAAAACTATCTGTAGACTCTGGCAAGAGGTAAGTTGCTGGTTAGACCCTCCCCAGAGCAGGAGTCTGACTCCAGAAAGGGCCAGAGGGGTGGTAGACTGGTGGAGCATGCCTTTAATCCCAGCACTTGGGAGGCAGAGGCAGGCAAATTTCTGAGTTCAAGGCCATCCTGGGCTATATAGAGAAACCCTGTCTCAAAAAAAAAAAAAAAAAAAGATGGTATGGGTCAAGAGAACCTCCCCTCTCCCTTCTCTTCTGACCAGGAGTGCACACTTGCAAAACCCCATGTAAAACACTGGACAAAGCCAGCTCCCAATTCCAGATTCCAAAGTAACCACTGGACCTAAAGACCCACCTTCAGTGCCCTAAACTTACCAAATAACCATCACTTCATAACTCCACTCCCCTACTCCCCGCCCCCCAGCAGCCTCTACTAGAGCCCTGGCAACTTCGCTGATCTGGTCCTGTGACATTGGTGAACCCATCCAGAGCTGCCCTCACAAACCTGCCTTTTTGCAACAACTTCAACTTAATTTGATTTATTATCTCAGCGGAGAAGCTCTTCGAAGGGGACACTGGCTCAGTAAAGCTGCCCCCAGGATTTTGATGGAGAAACTAAAGGTCAGGCCTGTGTAATGTGCTAAGATACAAATGTGGGGACCAGACAAGACCAGCTTGCTGCGCGTCCTATCCAGAGGTGTGTGAGCCGACCCACACGATCAGCAAAGTGAGGAGCAGGGAGGCAGGCCTGGGTAATTTATTTCTTTTCACACAGAGTCTCCTGACATACCTCAGCTTCCTAAGCCACTGTCTGGCTGCGATTGTGAACTGAACTGCTGACCTGGCTAAGAGAGTTCATAGCCTCAGCCAGAAAGGGAGGGAGCCAGACTGGTGATAGAGTCAAACCTGGCCTTGTATCCGAGCCTCCAGGAAGGAGGAGGAGAAGCACCCCCAAGGGAGACCTGCTTCCAGCAGAAGCAGGCTGGATCAGCATGACACCTGCCTGGGAGCTGTGCTGTTGCCCCTGATGTAAGAACTTAAGCGGGATGGGGGAGGGGGTGAATCATGCCTTACACCCTGCATGCACAGGAGAGGTCTGACTGACTTGAGTTGAAGGTCAGTCAGTCCGGTCTACACAGTAAGTTCTAGGCCAGTTTGAACTACAGAGTTAAAATTCTGTCTCAGAAGTACATTCACAGGAGGCAGAGAGATGGTTCACCCTGTCTGATCACCTTGAGTTTGGTCTTTAGGACCCAGACAATGGAAGGAGAGAATCAACATCTGAGAATTGTCCTCTGACCTCCACACATAGGCTGTGGCCCTGCTATAGCTGGAAAAGGCAGGATGCTGGGACGCTCACCTAAGCGCAGGGTGCACATCTATCATCCTAGCACTCGGAGGCTGAAGCAGGAGGATCTAGAATTCAAGACCAGTCTGTCTGTTCAAACAGTGAGACCCTGTGTTAAAACACACATGTACACTCACACACACAGACACAAAATCAATCAATCAATCAGTGCGTACAGACATAAATAAAAGCACAAATACACGCCGGGCGGTGGTGGCGCATGCCTTTAATCCCAGCACTTGGGAGGCAGAGGCAGGTGGATTTCTGAGTTCAAGGCCAGCCTGGTCTACGGAGTGAGTTCCAGGACAGCCAAGGCTACACAGAGAAACCCTGTCTCGAAAAACCAAAAAAGCAAAACAAAACAAAAGCACAAATACCCCTCAACATTCAGGCACACCCACTTCTGCAGACACACCCTCAATACCCCTCTCCCAGCCCCCACAAAACAAGTTGAGAATGCTCAAGGACCGGGAAGAAAGGACCAGTCAGAGCTTAGAAGTTCACTCATGCTACTAACGTAAAAACCCAAGGGTGGAACTAGAGGGTAAATCTGAAGACTTCAGCTTGGAGTCAAAAAGCCAAAGGACTGAAATATGTAGAAAAGAGAAGGTTCCCTACCAGGCAGCAGTGGTAAGAAGCCAGAACCAGGTAAATCCCTGTGAGTCTGGGGCCAGCCTGGTCTACAGAGTTGTAGGCAAAACATCTCACAAGAGTCTCAGGAAGAAGCCGGGCGGTGGTGGCGCACGCCTTTAATCCCAGCACTTGGGAGGCAGAGGCAGGAGGATTTCTGAGTTTGAGGCCAGCCTGGTCTACAAAGTGAGTTCCAGGACAGCCAGGGCTACACAGAGAAACCCTGTCTCGAAAAACAAAAAAAAAAAAAAAAAAAAAAAAAAAAAAAAGAGTCTCAGGAAGAGGGAAGAAACAGCTATTGGCAAAGAAGAAACTACAGACATAATGACCGAAAGTCGTGTCCCCAAACCAGGAGAGAGCGGGCCTTTGACTGAGAAAGTAGCAGTCCACGGAAAGAAAGACTGCCTGAAGCTGGGTGGTGGGTGGTGGCGTTGCAGGGCTTTGATCCCAGCACTTGGGAGGCAGAGGCAGGCGGATTTCTGTTTTTTGTTTTTTTGTTTTTTGTGGTTTTTCGAGATAGGGTTTCTCTGTGTAGCCTTGGCTGTCCTGGAACTCACTCTGTAGACCAGGCTGGCCTCGAACTCAGAAATCCTCCTGCCTCTGCCTCCCAAGTGCTGGGATTAAAGGCGTGCGCCACCACCGCCCGGCTAAGGCAGGCGGATTTCTGAGTTCGAGACCCACCTGGCCTACAGAGTGAGTTCCAGGACAGTCAGGGCTACACAGAGAAACCCTGTCTGGAAAAACAAAACAGAACAGAACAGAACAGAACAGAACAGAACAGAACAGAACAGAAAAGAAAAGAAAAGAAAAGAAAAAGAAAGAAAAAGACAGGTTGGGGAGGGTCAGAAAGATCAAGAACCTACAGCCCACCGAGGAGGAGAACAGGTATGAATGGCCTGGAGCCCCAGCTGGGCTCTCAGAGGACAGGCTGTGCCTATGGGTCTGTGAGCGGCAGCCCAGCAGTCAGTGCAGAAACAGGTGATGCTCTGAAGATGCTGGCAGACCTTGGTTTCCCTGGGGATTTAGGAAGGCTCTGCTTCACAAAAACAAAGGGGAATGCCAAGAAAAAGAGACAGGATCCAAAGAAATGGAAGGGCAGGGCTGGGTCATGCCCCTGAGGCATGGGCCCCGATTGGACAGGATAAGGACACCAGGAGCGGTCCAGTGCAAATGGTACATCCAGAACCTCTAGATAACACCCCCCTCTTTCTTTCCCCTCCCTTCCCCCTCCTCTGTCCTGCCTCCCACCCCTCTCCTTTCCTGTCTCTCTCCTTCCTTCCTTTCCTTCTTCTCCCTCCCTCCCTTCCTCTCTTTCCTCCTTTCCCTGCCTTCCTCTCTCTCTCCTTCCCTTCCTCTCTCTCCTTCTCCTTCCCTCCCTCCCCTCCTCTCTTTCCCTCTCCCCCTCTCCCCTCCTCTCCCCTCCTCTCCCCCCTCTCTCCTTCCTTCCCTCCCACTCTCTCTTCCCCTCTCCCTCTCTGTCTCTCACCTCTTCCCCCCTCCCTCTCTTCCCCTCTTCCCCCTCCTCCTCTCTCTTTCCTTCTCCCCCTCTCCCCCCATTTCCCTCTCTCCCTTCCTCTCTCTCTCTTTCCCACCCTCCTCCTTCCTAATGGTAACACAGGGATTGAACCATGCTAACTATCCACTCAACCACCAAGCTACACCCCCAGACACATTTTGGTTATGAGACACGGTCTCTATACATAGCCCAAGCTGGCCCTGACTAACTCTGTGGCCCAGGCTAGTTTTGAACTCCTGGCTCTTCTGCCTCAACCTCCACCCTGAGTGCTGGGACCACAGGTCTGGCCACCACACCCAGTATAAGAGTCTGAGACATTCTGAGCACTGGCATGGGGCTCAGAGCATTTCTGAGACATTTATCTCTTTGAACTTGCTTAACTGGTAAGCCTGTACAAATACCCAGAATTCCAAAGACGCGACAACAAAACCAAACCCTCAGAAGTTTCCAACAGTGCAAGTCAACCTGAAAACAAATCCCCCCTGCTAACTGGCCATGAGAGCACGGTACTCCACACCCAGGACCTCACAGGCAGTCTTATCTTCAGTCTCTACAAAGGAAAGCTGGAGCCCAGAGAGGCACCTTCATTAGTCCAGGGTCACACAGCTGTGGAAGGGATGCAGCCAGATGTGGAACCTGCTGTTCTGGTGAATAAACTGAGCTGCTGCCCTGCTGTGCCCTTCGAGAGGGAGCCTGTTCCCAAGTTCCAGGACTACCTCACTGCTGAATCTGACTCGAAACCATGGCCAGAGGGGAATGGGCCTCTCAGCTCAGGCCCAAGGGACAGCAGGGACCTGTTTCTAGGCCTGACCTTCTAATTCATCAGCTCGGTTGCTACAGAGTAGTGGCTTCTACCTCTCACTTTCCCCAGGGAGATCATGAATGGCTGCGACCGGATGCTAGCTCTATGAGTCTCCGGATGGCTTCAGAGTACAAGCCATGCGGCGGACAGCTATGGCTCACGGAAGGAGGGCCTCTCTCAGGGTCTCCATCTTGTGGCACACAGCCAGCCTGGTCTCACACCATGCCTCGATGCTCACCTGTGGACTGCAGCGATGGCCGACTCCACGGGCAGAGTGCAGGGCAGCATGAGGTAGGACAGGATCCTGATGGGCAGGAGGTTGCAGACTCTGCTCAGGTAGCCCCCCCTGTCCTTAATCGCTTCACTCAGAGCTGAAGAAAAAAAAAAAAAAGGCAGTTTGGAACCACAAGTCTGAATGGCTCCTGTGAGTACCAGGATTTAAGGCCCTCCCTGTCTAATGCGGCTCAGACGGGCTTTGAAGTAAAAGAAAGCCTGGAGCCAAAGGACCGGAGGTAGGCAGTCGGGATTTGTGAGCTGCTTCTCTCACAGCAAGGGTGATGAGGTCCAATTTAAGCTGGTTCTAATCCCAGCACTTGGGAACCTTGTGGCTGGTGTGAGCTACACAGTGAGACTCTCTCTCCCTTCCCCTCTCCCACTCCTCGCTACTGGCACATGTTTAAGGTTTAAGTCTATGACTCTTCAGTGTTTCCAGATAAGTTTGAGGGAGCACACAGCTTCCCTGACAACACCCCCCCCCTTAGCTGGCTTGCTCTTCCTCTGATGACCTCCTGATACCTCCCATTGAAGAGCTACCGCCAGGAGGGCAGACACTGGGTTACATTCATGGCTGAGCCTGTCCTGGGCCAAGCAGGAAGCTGGTTTGTGGACTAGTCTGTCTGACTTGGTGGACCAGACCACTGTCACACTGTTAACCCAGCCACTTCTATAAACAACAAACATGGCCTCCTCACAGACTTGGGTGCTGGAAGGCCAAGTGTTAAAGGTGCCAGCAGTCACTGGTGTCTGGTGGAGGCCCAGATTGCAACTCTGTGGGCTGAAGGACTGGAGGACCTATTGACCCTCTTTTTTCTTTTTGGTTTTCAAGACAGGGTTTCTCTATATAACTCTGGCTGTCCCGGAACTCAGTCTGTAGAGCAGACTGGTCTTGAACTCAGAGATCCGCCTGACTCTGCCTCTCGAGTGCTGGGACTAAAGGGGTGCTGATAGACTGGGTGTCAACTCACTGCCCAGGATGTCAAAAGGGAAAAGACTCAGTGGACAATAACCAGGCAGATCAAGTGGCTCCAGAAGTGGCTATGCAGGAGCCTATACTGGTTATGGGCCTGCAAGAGACACCCACTGGGGAATGGGACTGAATTAAGAGGTGGCCTCACTTAGAATATGCTGAAGAAAAAGAGGACTCAGATTGCTAGCCACCCTGCCAACTATTACCAAGAGAAGGCGCACACAAGAAGAGAGAACTATACTCCCCAGAAGGTAAACAAAAGACTTACTAGGCCAAATGCACTGATGGACTCATTTAGGGGATAAAAAGCTTGTCCAGGCAGTTAAGGGACCTAAAGTATATATTTATGACTCAGGTTTTGGGCCAGAGAGATGATAGAACAGTGTAAAGTATGTCAGCAAGTGAATGCTTATGCAGCAAAGAGTAAACAGGGTAGAAGACCTAGAAGAGAACAGCCTAGAGTATATTGAGAGATTTTATAAACGTTAAGGCAGGAAAATATGGTTACAAATACCTCCTAGTGTTTGTGGATACTTTCTTTAGATGGGTTGAGATTTTCCCTACCAAGCAGGAAACAGCTGCCCTGATTAAAAGAAATTTTCCTGAGTTTCGGAGTGCCCAAGTAATAGGATCAGATAATTGCCTTATTGTTGTTCATAAGGTAAGTAAGGGATTGACAGAGATATTGGGGACTAATTGAAAGCATTATTGGGCGTACTGTCCCCAGAGCTCAGGCAGGTAGAGAAAATAAACAAAACCCTATGAAAGACCTTAACTAAATTGACCTTGGAGACTGGCTCAGGCTGGGTGGTGCCCCTTCCCTTGTTCCTGTTCTGAGCCCAGAACAGCCCCTGCCATTTTAACCTGACCCCTTTTGAGATCCTCTTTGGTACCCCAACTCCTTTGTTATCCACTGGGCCCTCCCAGGAGGTTTCCCACAACATGAGATTTGGCCCAAACTGTCTGCCTTAAATGCTCCAGGGATGCCAGAGACTCCTCACTGCTTCCAGACTGGTGACTGGATCTGTGTAAGGAGGCTTCAGGGAACAGTCGCTGGAACCCTGATGAAAGAGACCCTTCCTGGCGCTGCCAACCACTCCCATAGGCCTCAAGGTGGACGGTGTTGTGGCCTGGGTGCATGCTTCTCATGTGGACGCCCCGCTCTCCAGAGACCCTCGCTGGACGGTACAGAAGATAGATAGTCTGTTCAAGCTCAAGATTACTCGACCTTGATCATGACTGCCTGGTGCCCTTGGATTCTGGTTCTTCCCCCATCCTATGTGCCCATTCACCAAACCTGTGATGGAACTCACTGTCTCCCTTCTGTTGGGGTTAGAGATGGCCAGGGCAGCCACCAGGACTTCCACTCTGCTCTTATTAGGGGAAAATTATGACAGTCTGAGGCCAGCCATTGATTTAGATATAGAGAAAATAGAAACTTCCATCAGTCATGTTCAAGAATTATTGACTTCATTATCAGAAGTAGTACTGCAGGATAGGAGAGGAGGGCTAATGTGCTGGCTTAGCTGAGGAGTGTTGCTCTTATATAGACCATTTGGGGTCGTTAACCCTGTTAGGACCCCCTAATTGTTCTCCAGCTATAGTTGACTTTTGGCCCCTACATTTTACACACTTAGGTACAGTACAGCTAATGATCTTAGAAGAGATACAAAGAACTAGATTCAGAAGATCAGAAGTATGAGCTCTCAGAATACCAGCAATTGCTTCAGGATTGAAGCATGCACAAAGAAAAGGGGAGAATGAAAGGGTTAACTCAGGAACTTTGGAAAGGTGATGGAACACTTGCCCCTCCCAGAAGGACATTTAGAACATTTAGAATCTACTCCACAGCCAATGAGATAAAAGGTATCACATGGAGGTTTAAAACTACGATGGAGCTAAGGAGAGACAGATGGACAGGAAGACAACAGTGACCCCCTTGTGGGACAAGTGGTACCTTCCCCCTCATGAACCTGCAGGCCGCCCAGTCCCTTGCACTGGCCGGCACGCCCAGGTTTCATCCTGCCCCCAGAATAGCAGTACCTGTGCTGAGCTTGGGGGACAGCTTCTCCCAGATGCTCTCATCCAAGGGCACAGCTGTAAGACATAGGCTGACTGGCACCTTGTTCCCCACAAGGTTGCCATTTTCCAAGGAGGGTATCTTGGCTTCTGGCACCATCTCCTCTGAGGACAGACTGAGGCTGCGCTGTGGCCCATTACAGATGCCTGCAGAGAACACGGAGACACCCGTGAAGGGAAGGACAGATGGGGGACAGCAGGGAAGAGGAGCAAACACAGCAACTTCACACTTGCTATAATCCCGTGCAGGCTGTGGATTAAGGAACATCTTGGGACACTAGAGCTGGCTCTGCCAAGTCATGGCCGTGTGACTTTGAACAAGCGTCTGTGCTTGGGATTCCTCAGCAGAACAGAGAGGAGTGTGGTGTGTAATCAGGCAGATGGGAGTGTGGTTTGTGGTTCCTGCCCGACTCCCTAGCTCACTCTCTAGCTGTGTGGGATTCTCTCTGCAACTGTTCATGAGCTTTAAAGTAAAATACTACAGTGAACAAATAACTCTGCTCACACAGGATGAGCACAAATGCCAGGCCCTGAACAACAGCAGTCACTGGCCATTCAACAGGTACCAGAATCCTCAGATCTACTGGTGTGGTGCTTTGAATAAGTACGGCCCCTATAGACTCAGGTGTTTGATTCCTATGGTGTGGCCTTGCTGGAGTGGGTGTGGCCTTGCTGGAGTAGGTGTGGTCATGAGAAGTATGTTACTGTGGAGGTGGGCCTTTAGGTCATATATGCTCAAACAATACAACGCCCAGAATGACACTCCCGGAGGATCTGGCTATACCACTCCTGGGCATATACCCAGAGGCTTTACCTGCATGCAATAAGGACACATGCTCCACTATGTTCATAGCAGCCTTATTTATAATAGCCAGAAGCTGGAAAGAACCCAGATGTCGCTCAACGGAGGAATGGATTCAGAAGATGTGGTATATCTACACAATGGAATACTACTCTGCAATTAAAAACAATGAATTCACGAAATTTCTAGGCAAATGGTCAGAACTTGAAAATATCATCCTTAGTGAGGTAACCCAATCACAAAAGAACACACATGGTATGCAGTCACTGATAAGGGGATATTAACCCAGAATCTCGGAATACCCTAGACACAATTCGCATATCAATAGATTTCCAAGAAGATGGAAGGAGAGACCCCTGGTCCTGGAAAGACTGGATGTAGGGGAACGCCAGGACAGAGAAAAGAGAGGGGGTTGAATGGGGAAAAGAGGGAGGGAAGGGGGCTTATGGGACTTTTGGGGAGGGAGGAAACGGGAAAGGGGAAATGATTTGGAATGTAAATAAAAAAAAACTTAGAAAATAAAATTAAAAAAAAAAACAACGCCCAGTGTGACACTGTCTCTCCTTGCTGCCTGCCAATCCAGATGTAGAACTCTCAGCTCCATCTCCAGCACCATGTCTGTCTGGACAGTGGCCATGCTTCCTCCCATGATTTAATGGACTAAACCTCTGAACTGTAAGCTAACAATGAAATGTTTTCCTTCATGAGATTTGTGATGGCCATGGTGTCTCTTCTCAGCAATAAAACCCCAACTAAGACAACTGTCAGCTGAGGAATGACAAGCACAGACGCTTGTTCAAAGTCACACAGCCATGACTTGGCAGAGTCAGCTCTGATGTCCAGGATAAACCCCTCTGAACCACGTGGCTCTCAAGTACTGAGAGGCAGGCAGAGCCACACCCAGTCCTCATCTGTGTTTCTCTCTTTGACTCTGTCTTTCTTCTTCTCTTGGGCTTTTTGTTTCTTCCCTTTAAGCCAAGGTCTCACTATATAGTTTAGGCTGGCTTAAGGGGGCAGAGGCTCTTGTCATAGACCTGTGGTGACCTGGTTCAGCATACAGGAATGCTTTCTGTAAGAATATACATCTGGCCAGGCGGTGGTGGTGGCGCACACCTTTAATCCCAGCACTTGGGAGGCAGAGGCAGGAGGATTTCTGAGTTCGAGGCCAGCCTGGTCTACAAAGTGAGTTCCAGGACAGCCAGGGCTACACAGAGAAACCCTGTCTCGAAAAACCAAAAAAAAAAAAAAATAATACACATCTGTCCTTATAAAAGTATCTTCTCCTCTGTCTCCATAATGTGCTTCTAGGCCATATGTTCTGGGCAAATGTTCTACCAATCCTTTTGTTCTTCCTCTTTCCCTCTTTTCCTCCTCTTCCTTTCTTTTCCTGAGGATTGAACCCAGGCCCTTCTATAACTAGGTATGCATACTAGGACAACCACTGACCTATAGCCCTAGCCCTATGTGTGTGTGTGTGTGTGTATACATATGTATATATACACATACACATATATATAACACATACATATACATATATAACACATACATACACACATACATAGACTCTCTCTCTCTCTCTCTCTCTCTCTCTCTCTCTCTCTCTCTCTCTCTCTCTCTCTCTCTCACATATCACTAAGTAGCCCAGGCTGGCTGGCTGCCTGGCTTTCAGCTCACTTGGCAACCAAGTTAGGTCTTGAACTGCAATCCTCATGCCTCAGCCTCCCCAGTAGCTAAGAAGACAGGCCCATGCTACCAGGCCCGGCTTATGTCATAGACGTGTTTTAAGAAGGGCTGGTTTTCCTCACTGTGTGATTATAGGACGTGCCTGTGTAAACTGAGACAGGCATGTCAAAATGCCATCCCACTGTGGGACTACACATACACAGCCCAACCTGCCAGCCAGGTGACCTTAGATGACTCAGGGGCAGGTGCCTGCTGGGAAGAAGTCTCGTCCAGTGGGCGGGACCCACATTTGGCTAGGGAGCAGATTTTGACACCCTCATCTGGAAACTGCTCCTGAACCTCTGTCAAACAGCCCATTACACTAAGGCTAGCAAAAGAGTTTAAAGAAAAAGAAACCAGATGCCTGCAGAGGAGGGGCCCCTCAACGCCCTCAGGCTTCCCAGGTTCAAATCCCAGCTCTGTATCTCAATGACTGCCCCTGCTCTGCTGGCCTCTCCTCCCCAGACATCAGTAGCAGTAACTGCCCCTGCCCCCCCCCCCCCCCAGCCAGGGCCTACCATTCTCCTCCAGGAATCGGAAGGCATCCAGGTACCCTTGAAAGCACAGCTCTCCCATCACCTGCGAGCAAATCATTCAGGTGAGCCACTGGGCTGTGACTGCCACACCCTCTAAGGCCCTAGGACATCCAAGGCTTGGAGGCCACGTGAGAGGGTCCACTAACAACTCTGTGCTTCCCCAGATCTCAGCCCCAACGTCTTCTCTACAGACACTCTGCCAGCAGGAGCAGTGTTCCATGCGGCCTGGGCCTGGGGCTGGGCCTTGTCACTGTAGCCAACATGGTACTACCCTGGTACTGTCCCTGGATGATCACCATTGAGCAACATGATTGGTGAGCAACTTGGGTATAAGCGACCAGGTTCTCTCAACAGAGCCGTGCAGACATGGTCGCTGCACTAAAAGACCCATCAGAAAAGGGAACCCCCTGATTGTATCAGAATCACGTCAGGAACCAAAATGAAAAGAGTTCTGAATTGGGGGCATGGCTCAACAGCGTAGCTCTTGCCCAGAACCCACCAGTGAGGAGATGGAGGTGTAGCTCAGCTGTGAGGCCTTTCCCATAATCCACCAGTGCGGGTTGGGGGCGTGGCTCAGTGTTCCACCTTTGCCTGGCAGTTGTGAAGCCCTGGCTTCCATCCTCAATACCACAAAAAAAGAAAATCCAAAGGTCGGGCAGTGGTGGCGCACACCTTTAATCCCAGCACTTGGGAGGCAGAGACAGGAGGATCTCTGAGTTCGAGGCCAGCCTGGTCTACAGAGTGAGTTCCAGGACATCCAGGGCTACACAGAGAAACCCTGTCTCGAAAAACCAAAAAAAAAAAAAGAAAATCCAAACCTCTGGGGTCTTGCTCCTGTTTCATTTCAAAATATTTAATGTGTGGGCATACACATGCGCGCGTGTCCATATGTGCACATGGAAATCAGAGGACAATTTACACGAAATTGTTCCTTTTTCTTGCTCTGTGGGTTCCCAAGAATGAACTTGGTCGTCATGCTTGGCAGCCTTTACACATGGAACCATCGTAAGGGCCCATGGTTTTTTGTTTGTTTTTGTTTTTGAGGCAGGATCTCTTTCTGTAGCCCCAGATTAAATTCACAAAGATCAATTTGCTTCTGTCCCCTGAGAGTTGAGATTAAAGGAATGCACTACTAGCACACCTGGTTTGTGGATATGTTTTTAAGGTTTTTTTTTTAAAGATTTTATTTATTTATTTTATGTATATGACGAGTACACTGTAGCTGTCTTCAGACACTCCAGAAGAGGGAGTCAGATCTCATCACAGATGGTTGTGAGCCACCATGAGGTTGCTGGGAATTGAACTTAGGATCTTTGGAAGAGCAGTCAGTGGTCTTAACCACAGAGCCCTAAGATTTGTTTTTTTTATATTTTTATAAATGGTTATTTTCTTTGGAGGGTTTGTTTTGTTTTGTTTTGTTTTTTTTTTTGAGACAGGGTTTCTCTGTGTAACCCTGGCTGTTCTGGAACTCACTCTGTAGACCAGGCTGGCCTGAACTCAAGAGATCTGCCTGCTTCTGCCTCCTGAGTGCTGGGACTAAAGGTGTGGGCCACCATTGTGTGGCATGTATAGGTATGTTCATGTATGTAGGTGCTCACAGAAGCCACAAGCAGTGGTGTTGGAGTTACAGGCAGTTGTGCACTAGTGTGAGTGTTAGGAATCAAATTCAGGTCCTCTACAAGAACAGAGAATGTTCTTCACCTCTAAGCCCTCTTTCCAGTTCATTTTTAAAAAAACGTTTTTAAAACTTTATTTATATATGTATTTTATACATGAGTGTTCCGCTTACTTGTATGCCTGCATGCCAGAAGAGGCCATTGGATGCTATTATTGTTGTGAGCTGCCATGTAGTCGCTGGGGATTGAAGTCAGGACCTCTGGAAGAGCAACCAGTAGCCAGATGCTGAGCCTTCTCTCTGGCCCTCAATTTGATTGTTTTATTTTGTTTTTTTAAAAGGAAGGGTCTTTCTGGGCTTCCCAGACTCAACTTCAGCTCTCCATGCCCCTGCCTCAGTCTCCTGGGTGCTAGAATAGAGGTAAGTACCACCCCATCTACCCTTCTATGGGTAGTGCCAACTGTTGACTTGACACAATATAGACTCACCTAGGAGATGGGCCTCTAAGCACACTGTGGGAGTTTATCATGAGTGTGTTACTGGGGGTAGGACGACCCAGCCACTGTGAGTGACTCCACTCCCTGGCTGGGATCCTGGATTTTACACATGGAGAAAAGGAGCTGGGTTGCAGCACATAACACCTTGCTTCCTGATTGTGAACTCCATGTGACCAACTGCTACAAGTTCCAGATGACTGACTTCCCTGCCACTGTGGACTGTACCTTGAACTGTGAGCCTGAATACACCTTTTTTTTTTAGAAAACTTCCCCTTGTCAGGATTTTTTTTTTTTTTAAATCATAACAGGAAAAGAAACCTAGACAGCATTCACTGCCCCTGACTTCTTATCCCTGAATCCCTGGAAGTTGAGTCTGAACTCAGGGTCTGTCCATGTGATCCCTGGTAGAGCCTATGGCCAGGGGGTGGTCACCCAGCTTTAGGACAGCGACCTTTCTAATTATCATGGCATACTCTATTTCTGTCTGCTCCTGGAGGGACTAACTAACTGGTGTCTCCAGCAATCTGGGAGACAGAAAGTGGCACCCCAGCACCTGGCTCACCTTCACATCAGATGGGAAGAGCGCTCTGGTCAGAAGATGGAGGTTCCCAGTGCAGAGGCGGAGACTGAGGTTGGTGATGTTCACATGGAAGAAGTTGGTGGACTTAACTTTGGGGCAGATGTCATGCTCACCATAGAAAGGGGACACCGTGATGGTGGTTTTGGCATCCAGCACAGGGACATTGTCACTCACGCCTCCATCCACGTACCTCTGGAAGGGAAGAGGAAATGGAGGAGAATGTGCTTAAGTGTTTTACAACATTGCAGCCAATACAGTGGGGACCGCTCTTCCAGGAGCTTCTTCCTGACTCTCAAGGTTGCTGTGTACAGCTGCAAAGGATGCACACCATGCAAGAGAGCCAGGCCAAGGCACACATGGAGATAAGAGTCCACCCCATGGTGTGCTTCTCACATCCTAATGCCGGGTGGACACCCATAGGTGAGTCCCTATCATGTGCATAAAAGGCCATATAAACAAAGGGTGTTATATATACCAGGAACAGTATGCGACATGAACCCCGAATCAAGGAGACTCATGGCCATAGGTTCAAAACCAGACTCCCTTTGGGAGATCTAGGGCAAGGTATTCAATTGAGCCTGTTTTCCTGTAATACTTTTCTTTTGGGGAGAGGGGGTTTACAGGCTGGCCTTGAACTCATGACCCTCCAGCCTCAGTCCCTGATTGCTGGGATTACCTGTGGAAGTCACTGTGTCATGACAGTCTTATATAGTTAAGGCTGGCCTTGAACTCTTGACTCTCCTGTTTAGAGGAACATCTAGGAGTAGATTCTAGGGAGTATAGGGACATCACCATAATGCTCCTGGGTCCCTTCCACTTAGTTCTGGAAAGATCACATGCCTACATTAGGTCACAAGATTGGAGACCAGTCAAGATCAAAGATGTGCTTATTCGCTAGGGTCCCTAGCAGTCTATCTCTGGGTTATTCCCACAAAGAACACATGCATGGTACACTCAGGCAGATCCTCATGTGTATCAAGAAACTTAAAACAACAACAACAAAAGAAAACGTAAATTGTTTCACTTTTGGGTGTGATGACACTTGTCTTTTGTCTTAGAACTTAGGCAGCAGAGTCAAGCATAGGCAAATTCTCAGTGAGTTTAAGACCAGCCTGGTCTACCTAGAGAATTTTAGCCAAAGTCACATAGTAAGACACTGTCTAAAAGATTAAAAAAGGAATAGACGGCTAGCCCATATTCTCATGAAAGTCAACTACCTAACAAGAGTAATTTAATTCTTAATCATCTTATACTTTAATTAGGCCACCAGGAGGCCCCCTAGGGTGCTCAAGAACAGATTAAGGGAGCCAGGCCAGAGCAGCCAACAGACAGGAGGCAGAGGAGACTCCTGCGTGTGAGGGTCTGTGGATCAGTCTGCTGCAAATGCCTAGCATGGCTTCTGTCCTCAAGACCGAAGATCCCAGCTCTGTGGTTAGATACAATCATGGGAGCCAGAGCCCAGCTCACTACAAATGGCGACCCAACAATCCCCAGCACTTACCTCACCTCGGAAGGAAGGAGGGATTAGGCCAGAGAAGAGAGGAATGAAACAGGAACACACCAGGGCCTGTAAGAAAAAAAGAGAAGATATAGTCACATTGCACAGAGCCTCCCAAGTGAGCTTTACTATTCGCACAGTTCACGCTTCTGTCCTTGACCCCCAGGCTGACCACATTGTTGACTTGGTGGCATAAAGGGCTGGAATCATACATCTCACCCTGGTGCTCACTACAGGAAGCACAAACCTGGGCTCCCTTAGAGCTCCCCTGAAGCCAGTTAGAGGCCATATAGAACAGTGGTTCCCTAGACCACACTGTGAGAATCACTGTTCTCACAGCACACTGTCCACGGAGAACAGACAGGTGTCCGCAGTTCAGAAGCTACTAAAAATTCGAATGGAGGACCCGACTTCACACAGGAAAGTCTCATAGGGAGTCACAGTCACTCAAATGCAGTCATTTATTCAAGAGCTATAAAAAGCATATATACATTCAATATGTATGTATATATATTTTATAATATATATTATAAAAAATGCCAAATATGGCAGTTTGATATGGCAAAAATGATCTCTGTGCAAGATCTGGCGACAGAAACAAATAAGAATGGCCCCACCCTGGAGAAGCTTCATTCAAAAAGCCAACCTTACTGCATAACATGTATAGGTTGAGGTGTGGGGCACACCCAGAACCAGTTCTCTGAGTCTTAAAGGAGGAAAAAAAAACTAGGGTGTAGCCGCACCGTCAAGCATTTGTCTGGTATGACCAAGGCCCTATCTCCCATCCCAGCATTGGAAAAATGAAGAGGATTAAAGAATTCTGGCATAGTAAGATTTCCGGGTGAACGGACGTCCCTGAATGTGTAGTATTCCCATGGTACCAGCCCAGTGAGACAATGACAAACCTGTGCCATTGCGCTTTCATTTGGCCACACCCAGAGAGGCAAAATGCTTACATCCACCACTTCATCTTTGGAATGGAACTCAGACACCAGCACATTCTCTCCATCCGACACCCTGGTGAGTGAGATGTAAACCTTGCCAGAAATGATCTGGTGGACATTGTCTGGGAGGGTCTCCTGGAGCCCGTCTCTGACGCACTTGTTAATGTTGAAGAACGGGTGGAGGGTGCTGATGTTGCGGCTCCTGGCTTTCCGCACGAGGTCCATGAGGATCTCCATTATATGGTCTGGGGACAGAAGACAAACACAGAACAGGGTACCACATCGGAGAACAGAAACCACACAGAACTCTTGACTATGGCTGGTCCCAATTAAGATTCCATAAAGCTCACCCTGTTTTCATCATGATTGGGTTCATTCTAGGTGGCTATAGGTGACACCCTATATTTCCAAAGGTTTACTAAGTGACATTATCTCATTAACAGTAATCAACAGTCATTACAAAGTGATAATATGCCAGGCAGTGGTGGTGCACGCCCTTAATCCCAACAGTTGGGAGGTAGAGGCAGGTGGATTTTTGAGTTCAAGGTCTATAGCGTGAGTTCCAGGACAGCCAGGGCTATACAGAGAAACCCTGTCTCCAAAAACCAGAAAACAAACAAACAAACAAAAACAAAACAAAAAACAAACAAACAACAAAAAAAAACCCAAAGTGGTAATATTCTGGGTATGACTCAAAAAAAATCAATTTTACCCTTCTCTAACTTTATTCAATAGAGCAACTAAAAAATATAAAATAACCTATATGTGGTATTTCCTGGATGGTGCTGGGGTAGGTCTTCCAGTGGCCCATGCTCAGGAGAACTCCTCTTACATGTTCATAAAGCCATAAGCCACCAACATATCAGTACTCCAGCCTTGGCACAAATGGACTTAACATTAGAGGGGACAGAAGAAATAATGCAGGCCTGGACCTAAATGTAGATCTGACCTCTACCCATTACAGAAGAAAGCATTCTGCCATCTGTCTATACCACAGATTGACTTTAATTAAAAAAAAAACCAAACAAATGATTATATATATGCATATGTGTGTAGGAACTTATGTGCACCACATATGTGCAAAAACTCACAGAGGCCAGAAGAGAACATCGCAGTCCCAGGATCTAGAATGGTGGTCAGTAATCTGCAAGAGCAGTAAGCGATCTCAATCACTGAGCCACCTCTCCAGCCACTTAGACTGCCTTTTTCAAGGAGAGTAAAAATGTTTTCACTTTTAGAGACAGAAAGGATTGAGTAAAATAACATTTATAAAATGCTCAACCAGAAAAGGCTGCTTAAGCAGCTAGACTCCATGTAAGCCTCTGAGCCCAGACTTCCCAGATCGCACAGTAGGTACACAGCATATTCACGGTCCATCCGCCCTCCCTTTCCAGACCAGGCCCCTTTGGCCAATCCACTCTGCCTTGGCACTTACGACATCATGAATCCTGGTTCCATAAGGGCAGGCATATCCCCAGCCTTTCCTAATCCAACTCTATCTAACTCTGACTTCCAGCAAACCCTACCCGATTGCCGAGTCTGACTTGAGGGAGAACTCACACTCTGGTGGCCAATTGCACCTATCTCATCTGCCAAGTCCAGCCAAACACTCAGATGCCCCAAATACCTGTGCCTGTTCCAAGCCCTGGTCAATGCACCTTAGCAGCTCCCACCAGAGATAATCTGTAGTTCTACCTCTCTGTGACCTGACAGGACAAACCCAGGCTGTCTCTGTCGTCTGTGCAGTTACAAACACCCCCTCTTTACCAATGGTTCTCAACCTTCCAAATGCTGGAACTCTTCAATGCAGTTCCTTGGGGCTGAAGAGATGACTCAGTGGTTAAAAGCACTGACTATTCTTCCAAAGGTTCTGAGTTCAAATCCCAGCAACCACATGGTGGCTCACAACCATCTGTAATGAGATGAGATGTCCTCTTCTGGGGTGTCTAAAGACAGCTACAGTGTACTTACATATAATAAATAAATAAATCTTTAAAATAAAACAAATACAGTCCTTCATGTTGTGGAGCCCCCCAACATAAAATTACTTTCGTTGATACTTCATAATGTAATTTTTGCTGTTACAAATCCTAACGTAAATACCTGTTTTCCAATGGTATTAAGTGACTCCTGTGAAAGGGTCATTGAACACCCACCCCCCAGAGGTTGTGACCCACAGGTTGAGAACCACTGCTCTATATGAAAGTGGTGTACTTAAGATTCCTGGGGTCAATGCATTTAGACCTTGTCCCAATAATCATCCATCCTAATTGGGGCTCACAGCCCTCACGTAAGAATGGCCTTTGGTGCTGAATCCCAGGGTGTGCAATCATCTAATCTTCCCGGAGGCCACTCTTACTGCCCTTTACTCCTGACTCCCTCCCTCACTGGGGAAGACCCAGCAAGCAGGCACACAGCCAGATCTGCTCATCTTCTAATCCCGGAGTCTAATCAGCCCAGGGTCTGCTCACTGATCCTATCCAATGACAGAGCTCCTCTCACCAGCAGGGGTTTTCCCCTGCCTGCCAAAGTCTTTCCCTGCTGGCTGTGGCCAGCAGAGCAAAGAGTAAAATGTTAAATCAGATCAATGAGGGTTGATGCGGGACATTATCATGCAGCCTGGGGACCTTTGGCTGTCAGCAGTTCCTCCGTGGGCACTTAGCCAAGTCTTGCCCACAACCTCAAAAGCATTCAGCTATGACAGCTGGGGACGCCATCCCATTCTAGTCGTTCAGGGGGAGAGTAAACTCCTCCACTCGCTCGTGGGTGCATGGGCAAATGTTTAGTTAGGCCAAGATTCAAATGCCCAGAATGTCATTGCCAGTGACATCGATCTGGGAAGGGCCGCTTGCCCAGGCTAGTGAAGACAGGAGAGGGTGGAACTGGACCTGTCTGGGGACCCATTCCAGTTTCTAGGGAGTGTTCCAAATATTTCTCTAATCCACGCACCCCGCCCCCAGCAGCCACCTCTAAAGGCGACCTGAGCGTTGGACTGCCACCAAGGGTGTTCTAGTCTGGGTGCCTTCTGCTCTTTCCTGGCGGCACCCACCGTGGGACACTAGCCAGAGTCACACAGGACAAACCTTCTGCTGCTCAGGGACCAGAGGACCCGGCAAACCTGCGTCGTTCCCTCCAGCTCAGGGATAACCCAGCTGGCAGGACCCGAGTGGGGGGCTCATTTCGAACCAGAGCGCCGGAGCCGGCCAGGAAGAAGATGCTCAAGAGCTTGCCCGCCCGGGGAAATCCCACGCCAGGTGACAGGCCCGGGGTCTCCGGCTGCGTGCCCGGATGAGAGCTCTCCGGACAGGTTTCTTCGGGCACCCCGGAAAGTGTTACCGATTCCCCAGGTGGAGCAACCGGGCCTGATTAGTGGCCGTAGACGCACCGAGAGGGAGACTGCACACGAAGGTGACTGCGTGCAGTGCACCGGCCGAGCAGCCGAAGAAAGTGCGCGCATCGCGGAGGATGTGCGGGGCGCGCTCGCTCAGACATAGCGTAGCCCCGACGTGGTAGAAGCCGAGGAAGCCGCAGCCTGCAAACGACAGGCTCCAGTGACGCTCCGGGTCGTACATGGCGGGGCGGCTCAGCTCTGCTCCTGGTGCTGCTGCTCTGAGCTTAAGGAGCCCTAGCTGCCTAAGCAGTCCTCGGGTGACGTCAGCCGAGGCCCCGCCCCGCTCGGACCATGCAAATAAGCCAGTGGGAGGCCCAATGGGCGTACTGGACTCATGCCACGCCCTCATGCCCCGCCCTCGTGGGCTTTTCCAAATCCTAGGCTAGGATGCTTGCTGGGCGGAAGCGGCTCTTTTCTTTCTTTCAAGTCCTGGTTGGCCTGCCAGTTGCACTCTCTTCTTTATTACACGAGAGCCACCATCCACACACTGTCTTTTATTTTCTTGTAGGGTTTCCGTTTTTGTAGTTATTTATTTTGCTTTCTGTACTTTTTCAATTCATGAAGAGATTCCTTCCTTCCTCCCTCCCTCCCCTTCCCTCCCTCCCTCCTTCCTTCCTTCCCTCCCTCCCTCCCTCCTTCCTTCCTTCCTTTTTAAAAGATACTTAGGCTCCCCCCCCCCGAGTATTTTGTCTGCATGTATGTCTGTGCACCACGGTGTGCAGTGTCCAAGGAGGTCATAAGAGGACCTTAATTCTCCTAGAACTGAAGTTGCAGACGATTGTGAGCCATCCAGTGGGTGCTTGGACTCCAACTTTGGTGCTCTGTTAGAGTAGTTGTGCTCCCAACCGCTGAACCACCTTTTCAGCTCCTTGTTTAATTTTACAGTACTAGGAACTGAACCTCGGCCCTCCTGCCTGCTAGGCAAAGGCTCTCCCACTGAGCTGCACTCAGCCCTCTTCTTTTGACAAGCTGTTTCCTTCAGTTTCTCAGCCCAGACTTCAGCCTCTGGCCCCTTTGCCTCAGCCTCCTAAGTAGCTAGGATTACAGGAAGACAACACCACGCAGGGAGGGCCTGAAGTTTCTAAGTCTTATAAATAAAAAATGTGACTGGCAGGTGTCAATGAAGGCAGGAGCAAGGAAAGCTGGGAGCTAGATGATTTCTGGTCCAGTCTGTGCCTGCTCTGATACAAAGCATCTTTGACCAAGTGGCTTAGACTCTTGATTTTTTTTAAGATTTATTTCTTATTATATATAAGTACACTGTAGCTGTCTTCAGACACACCAGAAGAGGGCATCAGATCTCATTACTTATGGTTGTGAGTCACCAGGTGGTGCTGGAGTTCGAACTCAAGGACTTTCGGAAGGGCAGTCAGTGCTCTTAACCACTGAACCATCTCTCCAGCCCCCTCTCGATTTATTTTATGTATCGCAACACAATTTGTACATTACTCTATAATAGAATTTTTTTAGTTAAAATTTATTTTTAATATTTTTATGTGTATGAGTGTTTTGGCTGCATGTGTATCTGTGTACCACATTCATGTTTGGTGCCCATGAAATCTAGGAAAGAGCATTGGAAACCCTGGAATTGGAATTACAGACAGTTGTTAGTCACTATATGGGTGTTGGGAATCTAACCCAGATCCTCTGGAGAATCAGCATATGCACTTAACCACTGAACCATCATTTCTCCAGAATATAGTAGAATGGTTTGCTATAGTTTTAGGTAGAAGAAAAAAGAAAACAAAGATAAGTTACAAGATCCCTCACCTCACAGAACAAATTTCTTTTAAAAATACTTTCTTGAGATGGATGACGTGGCGCACACCTTTAATCCCAGCACTTGGAAAGCAGAGGCAGGGGGATCTCCCAATTCAAGGTTAGCCTGGTCTACAGAGTGAGTTCCAGGATGACCAGGGCTATACAACACATGTGTTCAGTGAAGAGTGATGTGCAATTCCTTCTGCATTAACGGTGAGTAGGATTCAAAAGCTATCCCATCCAGTCATGTCTCAGAGGAACAACACAGGCTGCATTCTTCTGCATTGCAAACATGGTCCTTGATACTTCAATACCCAGAGAGTAGAATTCCCATATCTATTACAGAGGGTAAAAATTCTGAATCTAGGGTAAAAAAAATTAGTTTTACATCCTTTCTAGTGGCTCATGTGTCTGTTTGTCCATATTCCTCTCTTGACCTCCTGTCTGATTTTTAGAAAAATATAAGGGCCCACTGGCCACACGTTGCCTTCTTGCCTATCCTTATGAGGCTAAGTGTGAAGAGTAGAGAGCACAGTTCTGGGAGCACTTCCCTCTCCCTCATCCCAGGCCTGTGTCTGCCTGACATGGAAGCTCCTCATCTGGCCCTCGAATGATAACCCAGTACTCTGTGGGCAGTGCAGTGGGCTGGTGACATCTCCTATGCTGACTGAGTTTCCCCCTTTGTTACCATCTGTTCCCACAAGGGCATGTGACAGCTCTGCCCATGGTTAAGAGTGAAGGGCTCTGTAACAGGTCCAAGCATTGCAAACATGAGGCTAATAGGTTCATCCCTTCCCCCTTCCTCTCTCTCGCTAAACTGTTACATTATGTTCCTAAAGCTAGCCACCAAGGTCTATTCTCTTATTTGGCCACTTCCTTATGCCTGAAACTCCAAGGTCCAGCTATCAAAACACCAAGATCCAGCAGTCAAAAATCATTATTTGGCCACACTGGCTAACATGTCCAATAGGGACTTATCAAGTCATCCTAACACAGACTTGTCCCTTTTCTCCTTAAAAACCACTCCTGCAGAAATTCCTGCTCCACAGGCAGCCCTGACCCCCACCCCATCTAACCCGCTTGCCCCTTGAGGGTAATAAATCTCCTCTGTACTGAGAATTTGGTGTCTGGATATATTTTGTGCCCCTTTAAACAGGACCTGTGACTGTGTCCTACTGGTCTCTCTCTCTCTCTCTCTCTCTCTCTCTCTCTCTCTCTCTCTCTTTCACACACACACACACACACACACACACACACACACACACACTGCTCTGCAGGTCTGCAGGATGGGATGTCAGATCTCCATGATAGCAGGGAGGTTGTCAAAGCTTGAATAATAAAGCATTCTTTCCTGAGAGAAAAGGCATCCATTTCCCCACAACTCTGGTGTTTACCTCAAAATACACTGTGGTATTGACTGACTGAAATGGGCATGAAACCTGGGCAATTCTTTTTTCTGCAGCAGTTTATAGTGCCTTTGAGTCTATGTGGTACGGATAGAAACTATGGTGCCTTCACTATAACAATTAGACGCCTAGGAAACAGAAGACATAGTAGATTTGAATAGACTTTTATTTTGATAGAAAAATAAGGTTTTAATATTTAGTTATGTCAAATAATTTAGATTTGAAACTATTGGGGGTCTACAGAGATGGTTCAGCTGTTAAGAGCCCTTACTAGTCCTGCAGGGGCCAGGGGTTCCATTCCCAGCCCCCACATGACAGCTCATAGCCATTTCTAATTCCAGTTCTAGGGAATCCAACGCCCTCTTCTGGCCTCCCAGGGCCCTTTTGTGGCCAAGGTACACATATACTCCTGCAGACTCACACATGCACAGAAACAAAATCCCAGCACTTGGGAGGCAGAGGCAGGCCGATCTCTGAGTTCGAGGTCAGCCTGGTCTATGCAGAGTGAGTTCCAGGACAGCCAGGGCTACACAGAGAAACCCTGTCTCGGAAAACCAAAAATAAATAAATAAATAAATAAATAATAGTTTGCATTGCTTGTTGGAGAGAACTTAAAAAACAACCACACACTATTTTCATATAATCTTTCAAGCGACTACAGTGGACAGCCTCGCCTGTTGACTTGTATACAATCGAAACTACGCAGGAGTCATTCCTCTGGCCATGTCTGTGAGGAGTTTTCATTTACCTAAGGAAGGAAGACCCAGACCAAATGTGGGTGCCACAGTGGGACACCCTTGTTTTCTACAAGGAGAAAAGCAACTAGGCACCAGCATTCCTTTCCCTCTCCCTCCCCTCCCCCACGCCCTTACCTTTCCTCTTTGTTTACAAAGCAACTGGCTGCTCCCGATCTTGCTGCATGCCTTCCCACCATGATGGTTTCTACCCTCAGACTGAAGCTGGAATAAATCTTTCCTTGGGTCAGCAAGATGGCTCTATATCAAAGGACACTTTCTGCCAAGGCTGATGACCCAAGTTCCGTCCTAGGACCCATTCAGAAGAAAAAAACGAATGACTCTGGCAAGTTGTTTGTTGTGTTCTCTCTCTCTCTCTCACACACACACACACACACACACACACACGCCCCAAAATAATGTAATAAAGAACAAACGATCCCTTCTCTCCTTAGCTTGCTCTTATCAGATATTTGTTGTCACAACCACAGGACAAGAAACTGACAGAGACCAAGCCTTTTCCTGGTTTCCACGGTGGCTCCTGCTGGAGGAAGTCTCCAGACAAGCTAGGATAACCCAGGAGCCCTAACTCCTAGATCAGGGTCTTGCAAATGTCAGGAGTAGATTGTTAGCCTGTAGCATGTCTCCAAGAAATCTTAGCAAAGGTTATCTTCTTAGCAGGAGATATCCAACTCCCTGACCCAGAGACTGAGGACAGCTCAGAAGGAAACAGAGCCACTATGACTCTTTTAGTATTCATGGATTCTGCATTTTTTTTATATTGCCTGTTTTGCTAAAGTTTAATTATAACACACAAACCATCATTTGTGAGTTATTTGTGGATGCACAAATAACATGCACAGAGATGAATAAAAATGTAGGTTCCTCAATCTATTCATTTCTGGCTGAATGTAAACAGCAGGCCCTCTTGTTTGCCTCTCTTGCTATAAACAGTGTCCTCCTGGTCTGGTGGCGGCCATGTTTTCACACTGGGGACTTTCTCTTCAGTGTTTTGACTGCTTCAGATGGCCTGCTCTATATCTGAAGCTCTGCCTAGAGTTCCTTGGAGCAGGGAGCCTGGGATGTGTCTTCCAGAGAGAATGCATCTAAATGAGCAGGAAGATCAGTAGTTCAAGGTCATTATCAACCACACGGGGGCTACAAGACACCCTGTCAACAAACAAACAAAAACAAAACAGCAGATTTCAAGAGGAGGAGCTGCAAAATGGAACAAAAAAGATGCACAAAAGGAGGTTTGTCTGTGGGGTGTGGGGTGTATGCTTTAATTCCAGCACTTAGGAAGCAGAGGCAGGTCTCTGAGTTTGAGGCTAGCCTGGTCTACAGAACAGCCAGGGCTACACAGTGGGACCCTGTCTCAAAACAATCACAACAACAAAACACAAACAAACAAACAAGCACACACACACCCCAAATCAAACAACAAAACTGGAGGTTTTGTTTGTAGCAAGAGGTTTGCAGAAATGGTGGAAATGCGGCTGTGTATGGATTTGGAATTGGCTGGTTTTCATCAGGGGAGATCAGGACTGTGTGCTGAAGCCCAGTTCTTGCTCTCTGTGTGTGAGGCCCTGAATTCACTCTCCAGCATTGCAGAAAGGAAAGGAGGCACTGCAACCCGAACTGACCTCTGGAAGTAGGGCAGTAGAGTTCTGTGTTTACGGGACTGGAAATACATTGAGTGTACTGGTTTGACCACACGGGGTTCCTATGGTGGTGAGAGGCTGTGGAGGACAAATTTCTTCCTCTCACCCTGCTGGATACCATGTGCCAGCCTCCTTCACCCAGTTACCCAACCCTGCACCCAGGGCCTGACTGCCTGGAGGTTCTCACTTCTCTGCCAGCTTGTCTGATGTCTTTCTTGATCATCCTCAGGGAGGTTTTCTGCAAATGGGAGGCAGGCTTGATTCAGCCTGAGATAAGACGGGAATATAGCTGTGTTGGTATGTGTGTCTAGCACACCTGTGACTAGAGCCTGCACCCCCAGTCCTATACACAGTTAGGGTTCAGACTGTCTCCTCTTCTTCCTATGCCTTATCCAGTCCTCAGTGATGCCTTGGGAAAGGAATACAGCTGCTGACCCACACAGTCTTACTGCCTTTATCTGCCCCATGGACTGTGCCACCAGCCCTGGAAGCAATCCATTCCTTGGTTTCTGTTTTCAATTGTAAAACATGCATAGCCTGAGAAGTATGATTCCTCCCTTTTCTGAATGTGACTCTCAATTCCCTTGAGTCCCATTCGCGCAGAATGACCACTACCCCTCTCTGGGACTCTTTCAGTCTTCACGCAGTGACTTTGTCCCTATTAGCTGTCCACTCTCCGGCCCCCATCGACCACTACTCTGCTATCTGATTCCTGTGCATTTGACTGATGGCTTTGTTTGACTTCTGTGTGCCGCTGTGGTATTAACAGAGGCAGACACTGTGTATCTTTCCACAGCTGCCAGAATTTATCGAATAACGACAAATCGGCCAGCCTCTCTGCTTCCTTGCTTTCTTGTGACTGAGCTTGGCAAGGGGCTTTACCCACCAGCAGCTCTGTACTCCATTCCGATGTTTATGCATATGGGTATTTTTGCCTGCAGAGGCCAGAAGAGGGTGAACTGATACAAGTCATCTCTGACCTCACTTAGCCCTCAACTGGTCAGCTAAGGGACTGACCTTATCACTCAGTCCTGGGGCTGTTCCCACACAGGCTGCCAAGGTACCCAACAGGTTCTAGCAGAAGTTTCCAAAAGGATGATCAAATACAGAGCGCTGTGCTCGATCAAGCCCTGATTGATTTGAGTTTATCACCTGCCCATTCATGTGGTGGATGGGTGCTGCCTTATTCCTAGGTTATTGTCCTTTTTTCTTTCTTTTCAGGTGAGAGTTTACATCATCTGCCAGTGTGTTGCAAGCTCCTGGCCTGATTTCCCTCCAGTGGTTTTGATGGGACTCACTGTGATACGGCCATCGGTGATCATCTTGTGTTCGTGTGCATAAGCAATTGATCAGCCAGTGCTGGACTGATGAGAGGCTTACCCATAGATCCACAGGGCAGAGTCATCTGCCTCAGCGCTTTCTCTCAGAGGACCCAACTGCTGTGCTGACAGAGGATTCATTCCAGGTCAGCCTGGGCTAAGAGTCGCTGTTCTTACTAAGAAGAACCCGACCTAGGCAAGCAAGGCAATAATCCTTCTTGTGCAGATAGGCTCACACATGTGTTCCAGATCGGCTTATTCAGCAAGATGCCCTGAGCTGTGTACAGTGCACAATGTACTTCCCTTTGTTCAAACTATCAGGTAGTCCAGTCTAGCCTTGAACTCTCTAGCCGAGAATGACCTTCAATTCCTGATTCTCTTGCCTTCACCTCCGGAGCGCTGGGAGTAAAGGCATGCATCACTATGCCGTTCATCACCATCATCACCATTGCCACCACCATTATCATCACAATTCATTACTATTATGTGTAAGATGAATGTGTGAGTCCAGGGACACACATGCCACATCTCAAGTGTGGACGTCAGAAGACAACATTCAGGAGTCTATTCTCTCCTTCCACTGCTTCTCTCTTGTCACTCACAACAACAACAGCAGCAACAACAACAAATGATGCCATAGCTTAGGGACTGGAGAGATGGATCTGCTGTTAAGAGCACTTGTTGTTCTTCCAGGGAACTCAAGTTGGATTCCCACACCCACGTCAGGCGGCTCACAACTACCTGTAGCTCCAGTTCCAGGAGATCTGATGCTCTCTTCTGGCTTCTCAAGCACACACAGAGACGGTGTGTGTGTGTGTGTGTGCATGCGTATGTATTTATATACATAAATATGTATATATAAGCATATGTATATGTATGCAAATAAAATAAGCCTTTAAAAAGTGTTGGGAGAATTTCAAGTGACAAAATCCATCCCCCAAGAGCAAACTTGTTTATTTTGTTTTTCTTTTTTTTTAAGTTTTTTTTAAAAGATTTATTTATTTATTATATGTAAGTACATTGTAGCTGTCTTCAGACACACACCAGAAGAGCCCTTCAGATCCCATTATAGATGGTTGTGAGGCACGATGTGGTTGCTGGGAATTGAACTCAGGACCTCTGGAAGAGCAGTTGGTGCTCTTAACCACTAAGTCATCTCTCCAGCCCCCTGTTTTTGTGTTTTTCAAGACAGGGTTTTTCTATGTAGCCCTGGCTGTCCTGGAACTTGATCCATACACAAGGCTCGCCCCAAACTCAGAGATCTGTCTGCCTCTGCCTCTGGAGTACTGAGATTAAAGGCATGGGCCATCAGGCCTGCAAGAACAAGCTTTTCTTTTTCTAAATCACTTTTTTAAATGGGTCAATTCAATAAATGTATGGACTATCTGTCTAGTTGCTGTTGCACTACTGGCCAATGAAATTACAAAGGAAGCCCAAGTTTTACAGTCACTGTTTCAAAGGACTAACACGTTGTCTTAGTTAGAGTGTCACTGCTGTGTACAGATGCCATGACCAAGGCAACTCTTATAAGGACAACATTTAATTGGGGCTGGCTTACAGGTTCAGAGGTTCAGTCCATTACCATCAAGACAGGAACATGGCAGCATCCAGGCCATCATGGTGCTGAGGAGCTGAGAGTTCTACATCTTCATCTGAAGCCTGCCAGAAGACTGGCTTCCAGGAAGCTAGGATGAGGGTCTTAAAGCCCATACCCACAATGACACACCTATTCCAACATGACTACATCCACTCCAACAAGGTCACACTTCCTAATAGTGCCACTCTCTGGCCCAAGCATACACAAATCATCACACATGTGTTGTATTCTTCCGAAATGTAAAAATGGTTATTGCTACTTCAATACGCAGAAAGTAGAATTCAAATATTGCTACAGAGACTAGCCAACCAACTAACCTACCAAACAAAAACCCACAACGGAATTGAGACTAGAAATAAACCTAGCTCTGTGTTGTCCCTCATGACTCCTGTGCCCTTCTGCCTATACACAACTTTTCCTCATCATGCTCTGCCTTTTTAAGGTTGAATAATATTCCATTGTGTGGACAGAACACATGTGGTTGATCCTTTTGGGACCCACTCCAGCCCTTCTCTTCCTCTTCCTGACCCTCAAGTCCTCAGTTCTCAGTTATTCCCTAGGGCTGCAATCCTCCTAAAGATGGTCTTGCTATCCACCAAACAAGACAAAGGACATTGTCCCCTCATCCTGCACATGTTCCCTCTCAAGTCTCCTGGGGTTTAGGGGTCAGACTTGCATATCCTAGAGTGTTGGGAGAGAGGAGGGCTAGTTGGACGAATGTGGCAGTCTGGCTGACTTCTTCCCTGAGCCGTGGAGAACCTGATGGATGCACCCACTGTGAACCAGGCTGCTCAGTTTGTGGCCAGAATTCTCCACTGGCCAATGACAATGGGCCCACATCTGCTCATCTTGTCCACCTCTTTTACCCCCTTCAAGATATCCTCAGACTTCTAGGCTGGAGGGCTGACTCTGAGGGTCCCAGGACGCCAGATCCAGCCACCTTGAGAGTCTAATCAGGGACAGATGACAAGGAGAGAAAGGAATGTGATCGGTATGGCCCACATGGAGAAGGAAGAAGGGCCAGCATGCTAAGCCCTCTGTGTGGAGAGCTCCGGGATTGTCCAGCATGGGCTGGAGAGATGGCTCAGCAGTTAAGAGTTGACTTCTCTTCTAAGAGGTCCTGAGTTTAATTCCCAGCACCCACATGGTGTCTCACAACCATCTGTAATGGGATCAGATGCAGTCTTCTAGTGTGTGTCTGAAGACAGCTGCAGTGTACTCACATAAATAAAAAAATAAATAAATCTTAAAAAAAAATGGATTGTCCAGTGGAAGAATAAACATAGGCAAAAAGCAAGCAGGGTGGGCCAGAGAGATGGCTTGCAGCAGGCAAAGGCACTTGCTACCAAGCCTGACAAGCCACCTTTGATCCCTAGGCCCCACATGGTAGAAAGAGGGGGCTGACTCCCACAGGCAGTCTTTGACTCTACACGTGTACCCCGTCCCCGATACACATGCGCAATACAAAATAATAAAATGTAAAGCAAGTAGGATAAAGCACAGTGCAAGAGGGGTCTGGCCGATGTTGACCTCAGGGCCATCTCCATGCAACCCAGCTAGTCCCCACCCAACCCCACCCCACCCCAACCCCCACCCCCATGAGCAGAGCAATTCATCCACGCTCATGAGATGGCTGTGATGGGCAGCCTCCGGCTTGCAGTCCTTGGGATGTAAGAAAGGCCAGGACAGACTCAGAACAAACCAGGCAGTAGAAGCAGAATGGAGTTAGAACAGTGATCAGTCTTTTCCCACTGCACAGGCAATGCTCTTTGGCCAACTAGATGTGGCCTTTGGTGGCCAAGGTCTGGATTCCAAGCTTCATCCACGGTATTAACAAGAGCCACCTGCAGGTTCGGGGGTTTACAGGAGCTGTGCTCACAAGAGCTTCCCTGCTAAGCACTGGGCAAGGTTTGTCTTCATCTGATAGCTCAAAGGCCCAGATGCCTGGCAGGTCAACATGTCCAGACAAAACACCACTCCACTGCCCCTTAACTTCTGTGTTTTACAGGAACCTGGGCTTCCTTCCCTACCGGGCATGAGCAGCTATGTCTGAGGATCTTGCAGAGACTACATATGGGGAGCTGCCAAACAGTTACATGGGCAAAGAGAGAAAGTAAAAGGCTCAGGGGTCCTGCTGGCATCACCAGTGGACTGGATGTCGCCTGGTGCTAAGGAAGCAGAGCAGGGGGAGGGAGCCAGCTAGAGGGTCAGCGACAGCAGCCTCAAAGGCCGCAAGTGCTGAGCCCACAGGTGAAAGACTGAAGCATGGGAGTGGAAAGCATCTTCCTGCTCAGAGGGCCACCTCTAGCTTAGCTATCTACCCCCAACCCAACACTCCGTTCCCTTCCCTGTGCATCCAAACCTGTGATAAGCCAGTCTGCCTCCATCTCAGGTTTGCAAGCCGTCTTAGAGTAAAGACAAACTAGGTTCACTCCTGTTTATGATTATAAATCTGTCTCTTGAGGTAGGGTTAGGTTCCACCTGCAGCCTTAGCTACAAATAGTTCTGTCCTGCCTGTTCCAGGAAGTGGCAACCTCACTTCTGTTACAAAAGGTTCTCATGACCACAATGTCATGACCACAATTGTTCTGATCACCTTGTTATAGCCTCCTTGCAACCTTGGTCAAGAAGTTGCTGTGATCAACTTGTACTTATGTTCTGTCCCTGTAACCCCGCCTATTTGCCTACTAAATCCCCCATTTGAAAACTCCTTTCTCCTGGGCTATATTATCTTCACTATGTCTAATGCCGATCTCTTGAACTCTGCCTTAGGGACAGATACTCCATATACATGAATAAAAAAAGCTTGCTTTAATTATTTTGGCCCTGCTTTGGCTTGTGGTCTTTCTTCTGGAATCTGTGGGAGTAACACCTGCAATCAGGCTTGGGCTGTTCCATTCTAGAACCTTCCTCATACTCCTTTCTCCCACAAGTGTCCTCAGGTAGAGCCCTCCTCCAGCACTTCTGTTCATAGGTTTCAAATGGTCTCTCCCCTCTCAACCCCCCCTTCTGTCCACTCCCCACTTTCCCTTCCCTTCCCCTTCCTTCTCTTCTTTCTTTCCCCTTCCCTCTTCTTCCTTCCTTCTTTATAATGTAAAAGATCAAAACTAAGGCTTCACACTTTGTGTTAATCAGGTTTTCCAAGGTTGCAACAAACGGGAATGGAAACAAAAGGAGAAATGTTTATTTGGTCCTGGGTCTCAGAGACCACAGTCCATGGCGGTCAGCTGACTTCAGGTCTCTGGGCCTGTGGTAAGGCTGGACACCGAGACTGCAAGGAAAAGACTTCTCACCTCAGCTCCTTGCAACCTGGAGTGGGAGGTGTGGGGGTGTGGAAAGCTGGGGTCAATGTATAGCTTTGCAGGGTTGCACCTCCAGTGACCTCCTTCCTACAAGTAGACTTCACCTCCCAATTATGTCTTCTTTTCTAGAAGCTGCCAAGGGTTAAGTCACAAGGTGGTCCGAGCCCTCAGAGTCCAGTCACCTCTCAGTGACTGGATTTGCCAGATGGGGACCAAGTTTCTAACACTTGAGCTATTGGGGGCACTTTGTGTTCCACTTCTTAGCCAAGCACCTAATGTCTCAGAGCCACAGTCCCTTGTGTCTCTTGCATCTTTTAAAATCAATATTGTAGGAGAGAGTAAACACTGAGCCCCTCCTGCCTTGTCTTTATAGTGTCTGCTTGCTCTCTTTCACTCTCTGAACCTCCTGTATCCTTACATGGACTGGAAGAAAGGAAGGTATTCTAAAAGGACATTTGTGTCTCTCAATTACACTACCATGACTTGGAAACAGTGTACCCCATGGAAATGGGAATTTCTCTAGGAATCTCATGTCAGAAGAAGGAAAAGGCCTCGGCCAGAGCAGCACCTTAATTCCAAGGAAGAAATCTCCCAGGTTTCTAACACGTTGCCAGCCAACCTTGCAGGGTGAGACTGAAGCCCACGCAAGGATGGGTCAGTGGTTTGGGGCTGTATCTTAGCCCAGACTGTTTAGATGCACAAATCCCTAACTCTATTTAAACTTTAACCTCATTTCGCCCCCCCCAAGACAGACATAGGGAGTTTGCTGTGGGTCACTTTGTCTCTCTTTCTACTGTGGCCATTGAATAAATCTCCTTTTCCACTATTTTAAAAAAAGATTTATCTATTTTATGTATATGAAGGCTCAGTCTGAATGAATGCCTGCCTGCCAGCCAGAAGAGCACTAGAGCACCTCCCTTTCTCTCTCTCTCTCTCTCTCTCAGTCCTGTAATTTGCTTTGTAGACCAGGCTGGCCTTGAACTTGCAGAGATCCGCTTGTCTCTGCCCCCAAGTTCTGGGACCAAAGGTGTGCGCCTCTATTGCCAGTTGCTCCTCCCACTATTAACTCGCCTCTTTTCATTCATTTATTGAGGATGGGTGGCTGAACCTGACTTAGGACACAGGCTGTGACCCTCAAGTTTGATAGCAAAGTGACCAAAAAGGGACAAAAGATTTATTTGCATTTCAGGGGTGGGTGCCCTTCGCACTGAGCTGACCCCTGGGTGCAGAGGGTGCTGGGAAGTTCCCAGCAGCTGCTGGAGTGGTTTCCCCCAGGGACATCTTCCTCACCCAGTTCTGCCGACCTCAGCTGCCTTTATTCCCCCCGTGAAGGAGGAAGATGGGTTTCAACTCTGTTTTAGATTCTCAGAAAAGCTGGACCTTTGACGAGTGACACCCTGGCTTTGCCTTCCTGTGCGCCTTCTGTCTCTATTGAGCAATTTGGGGTTCTTTCAAACCACTTTAGGGGTTGCCATATGGTTATTGGCTTCACCCTCCAGGGTTCTTTAGTTAAACGATATTGCGGTGTTATTGTTAAATACAGAGACATAGCTGTTAATCTTAAAGATGGGAGGGGAAAGTCCACTCACCAAAATCATCATGATCAAATTAATTAAAGCAAGCCGGGCGGTGGTGGCGCACGCCTTTAATCCCAGCACTTGGGAGGCAGAGGCAGGAGGATTTCTGAGTTCGAGGCCAGCCTGGTCTACAAAGTGAGTTCCAGGACAGCCAGGGCTACACAGAGAAACCCTGTCTCGAAAAACCAAAAAAAAAAAAAATTAATTAAAGCAACCAATTAATTAAAGCAAGCTTCTTTATTCGAGTATGAAGACTGCCTCTCCCTAAGGCAGGGTTTAAGAGGTCAGCATTGGATGTGAGGAAGAGAAAGCTTTTATTGCTTAGGGGTAGAGGGTTTCCAAATGGGGGATTTGGTGGGCAAAATAGGCAAGATTACAGGAGCATTCAGTTATAAGCATAACAAGTTAGTTTCTTTTGAAACAAAGATGTGGTCACAAGGTAGGTATAACAAGGTAGTCAGAAGCACAGTCCTAACAAGATAGTCATAGGTGGACATCTAACATTTTGAAACAAAAGTAGGGTTGCAAGATGATTATTGTCTTAATCGGGGTTTCTATTCCTGTACAAACATCATGATCAATAAGCAAGTTGGAGAGGAAAGGGTTTATTCAGCTTACACTTCCACACTGCTGTTCATCACTAAAGGAAGTCAGGACTAGAACTCAAGCAGGTCAGGAAGCAGGAGCTGAGGCAGAGGCCATGGAGGGATGTTTCTTACTGGCTTGCTTCCCCTGGCTTGTTCAGCCTGCTTTCTTAGAGAACCTAAGACTACCAGCCCAGGGATGGCACCACCCACAGTGGGCCCTCCTGGCTTGATCATTAATTGAGAAAATGCCCCACAGCTCATGGAGGCACTTCCCCAGCTGAAGCTCCTTTCTCTATGATAACTCAAGTCTTTGTCAAGTTGACACACAAAACCAGCCAGTACAATTATAAACAACTTTTTGAAATAAAGACATGATTGGCACTTCTGAACAGGTACTGCAGAACCATTAGTAGTTAAGGTTACAGGTGGGGCATAGTCCGGTCTTTGATTTAATCAGAAATAGGAATAAACCTAGTTTGTCTTTACTAGGATTTTAAGCCTAAGACTGGTTCTTCAGTAGCAACTGGCGGAAGAGGAGCGAGGGAGCAGAAGGTACTGGGAACCTGACCGTGACTCCACGTCAGGGCCTGAAGAGATGGAGACACACTCTGTCATCCCTGGAGTCTGAGCTTGTTGTGCCCGGGAAATGTTAGTGATCCCTAAAACACACACAGGAGCCGATCTGATGCAACTCACAGAAAGGTCTTTATTCTATTCAAGCTAGCTCAGGTGCATGGGGCGGGGGTGGGAGGGCACCCCTTGTCATGCAGGATGGGTTTTGGTGGTGGGAGAACCCCAAATGTCTATCAGGGCAAGGCTTTATAGTAAACAGCAAACATCTAATTGGAAAGTACTGTGGTCTTTAACATAATTGGCTGATGCTGGGAATCATATCATAAACATAACTTCTGCTTCCCTCTGCATTGGTGGTTGTTAGGAAGCGGGTGGGCTTGTAACCTGGGGTGCAGGTTTGTTGGGGGAATAACCTGGAGACATTGGTCTTGTTGAGGATGTAACCTGAAAACGCTGGTCTTGTTGGGGATTGGCCTAGAGACTGGAGCCAGGCTCAGGTTTTGTTGGGGGGCAACTTGGAAACTAATGCTAGGTACCAGCCTGTTAGTTTACCGGAGTTCAAACTTAGGTCAGGTTCTCTAAAATGGAGTCTGAACTTAAAAGATTTGGCATCCCAAGCTCCGTGGAGATATGCTCGACCCTCTTTTATCTTGGATTTGCTTTTTCCCTGCAGAAACCTGTGTGTAATTTGATCCTCTGAGAAGGGACCTGTTATCTCTAGGAAGGAATAAGGCTTGATTTCTTCGGGTTATGAAGTCTGACTTCCTAGAGTGGTCCATGTCTTAAAGGGATAAAGCCCTAATCTCTTGATAATGCCACTTGAAGAACAGGCCTTGTCAGGTTAGAGACTTTGTTTTGTTTGTTCTTTTTAAGCAAATCTGAGGTTCTACTGAACTATTTTGGAGCATCTGCCACATGACAGGAAAGTTGGGGGCTCCTTTGAGTCCTTTGTTCCCAGTTCATATTGGGTGGGAACTAGGCCAGGGCCTCATGAACTCTAGGCAAGTGCTCTACGAATTGCGCTTTAGTTGCCAAATTTGCCTCAGATGCCAGCTGCTAACATTCTTGGCTCATTTTTGCGCCTGTTAGTTAAAATCTTGGGAATGTATATCTCAGCAGATTACTTTGGTGGCAATCTAATGAATCTTACCGCTAACGAATGCTATAAGAGAATAGTATCTCGCCCACCTCAGTGAGCACAAACAGGAAGGGAGAGAGCAAAACAGGGGTGCCACTTGACACTGTAAAGGGTCACTGAGCTAATTCTCAAATAGTGTGTCCCCAAAACGGAGAAATCAAGAGGCCTCTCTTCCTTCTTTTAAAATTATTTTTATTTCATGTGCATTGGTGTTTTGCCTGCATGTAGGTCTGTGTGAGGGTCCCTTGAAACTAGGGTTACAGACAGCTATGAGCTGCTGTGCGAGTGCTGGGAATTGAAGCTGGTTCTCTGGAAGAACAGCTAGTGCTCCTAACTGCTGAGCCATCTCTCCAATCTCTCCAGCTCCGAGGTTTCTATTTTTTAGAACTCTCTCTCCTCTCTCTCTCTCTCTCTCTCTTTCTCTCTCTCTCTCTCTCTCTCTGTGTGTGTGTGTGTGTGTGTCTGTGTTTGTGTGTGCGCGCACGCGTGCACAGTGAGTGCCATGGTGACCAACTGCATCAGATCCCTGGAACTGGAGTTGCAGGAGGTTTTGACTGTTGGTTTTAGCCTTCTGCAAGAACCATACTCAACGAGTCATCTCTTTATCCCCTCTCCTCCCCAGGGCCCTTTTTCAGGGACACTTACAGACATTTATGCAGGCAAAGTCATCATGATACGTGTGGTCGATTCCTGGGCAGGCTCAGTCTGAGGTCATAAAGTGCACATGCAAGAAAGGGTGACTAGCAATGTCCCTTGGCAACAGACAGACCCTCGAGACGAGCAAGGCTTGCTTTCTGCTTTCTGGTAGGAGTGACTCAGTGATTTTGGCTGGTTTCTCTGGGGTACTTTATCTGAAGCAACATAAAATGTTCTTCTCTTTGTTTTTGGTTTTTTTTTTTGTTTTTGTTTTTTTGTACTTAGGATTAGACCTAGGCAATGAAGGACAAGCGATTGATGGTTAGCTATGTTTCCGCCCCCATGAGACAACTCCTTAAGCAGCATTAAATGGCATTTAAAGCTCTCTCCTCCTCCATCAGCATATGTGATTGCTTTCTCCAAAACACAACTGCCTAGAGGCGATCATGGCCAGCCAGCAGCATGGACAAAAGTTCCTGGGGCTAGAAGCTAGCGAGGAAGTGAGGATACAAAGAGCTTTTGGCAAAAGGGCTGAAGAGAAGCAGGTAAGGCTTCTAGCTTTCTATTTTTCTTGGCTGCACCAGAGAGATGACAGGTTTAATTAGGAGAGTGACCTGCCCTTGTTTGTCAATTAGGAAGATCTGGACATCAGAGAGCAACGGATGACATTGCCCCATTCACCACCTCTAATGAGAATTTAGTATTTCCTTCAGACCACAGTGCAGACAGCAACCGGAGGCAGCAGGAGGGCCTTCGGACCAGTCACCGACAAGAACCACACATGTCTCTAGGCTGCTGTCAAAGGTCAAACTTGCAGCAACGTAGTTTAGCAATCTTAATTGGCTTTATTTTGCATTCCAGAATTGGGTAACAACTCTGTAAATTGGAATAAGTGTTCTAAAAAGCCAAGGAGAAGGAACTAGTTTTAAAGATGGGAAAAGGCTCGGGGGGGGGGGGGGGGGAAATGCAGAATGGATTGCTTATTTCAAAACCACTTAGCAGCTGCTCATGACCCAAACAGGAGGATCATGAGTTTGAGGTCATCCTAGGCTACAGAAGGAGAGTCTGATCTCAAAGTCTCATTTGAAGGGTGTACCAGAGCATATGCCTGGTGTACACAGAGTCCTAGCTTCCATCCCCGGTGCCATAGAAACCAGGCGTGTTGTGTACATTTGGCATCCCAGCAGTCAGGAGATGGAAGTGGGTAGGTGTGGTAATCAGTAGTTCCAGGTCACCCTTGGCTACCCAGGGAGCTAGAGGCTAACCTGAGCTACATGAGATCCTATCTCCAAAAAAAAAAAAAAAAAAAACCCAATAAACAAACAAAAAAAAAAAAAGAGGAGAAAAAGAAATACTGTATCCTGCAGGGTGAGGACACAGAATAATATAAAAATGCCTTGATTGTCTAACACAGAATTGCCTCTTTTGTGTAAGGATTAAAATCCTCCACTATTATGCCAACTGAAACTGGCCTGTTTAGGACATTTGTGCTGTTAATTTCTCTAATCAGATAAACAATATGCACCTTGGCCCTGTGACTGTTCAGCATGTATGAACACATTTTGGTTTTTTGCCTAGTCTGCTGGAGTTCAGAAGGAGATACCACAAAGACTGGAGCGGGACTTGCGGTCAGGCTTTGAACCCTTCCTCAGAATCCAGGTCTGTATTAGTTACCCTGCTGTGGCTGTGATAAATCACAATGCCCAAGGAAACTTATAGAGCAAAAAGACTTTATTTAGGCTAATGCTTCTAAAAACATTGGTTCTCAACCTGTTCATAGTGACCCCTTTCGGGGTCACGTATCAGATATCCCACATATCATCTATTTACAGTGTAATTCATAACAGCAGCAAAATTACAGTTATGAAGCAGCCAAGAATTAATTTTGTGGTGGTAGTGGTGGGGTCACCATAACATAAGGAACTGTATTAAAGGAATATTAGGAAGTTTGAGAACCACTGCTCTAAAGAGATAAGAGTCAATCATTCCAGGAGTCGTGGAGGCTGGAAGCTGCAAGATCACATCTGAACCAAACAAAAGTGAGAAGCAGAGAGAGTGAACTGTAAGTAGGCCAAAGCTTCAATATCTCATGCCAGTGTCCTGAGAGAGTCCTAGAGTCAGCGGTCGAGGCCAAAGTTTATTTATCCTTGGCAATTCTTCTGTCTATAACTTTTTACCATTCTAAGACCAATAGCCATTGTCTTCTGGTAATAAACTCTTTCTGTTAGCAAGAGGATTAAAAAGAAAGAAAGCTTAATTGTTAGGGCTCCCTTCTCTCTGGCTCAAGGACCTCTGGCTGACTGAGAGAAAAGAAGAAAAAGAAAATCAATTACACAGATAAGATACACAGACGTCCACACATTCACACATACATACATACATTCTGGTCGGGCCCAACCACCTGTCTTATCAGCTTCACAAGTGTTCATGCATACTTACATATATATACACACACATCTATCTGTCTGTCTGTCTGTCTGTCTGTCTATCTATCTATCTATCTATCTATCTATCTATATATATGTATGTATATATACACACACATATATAGACAAACAGACATATTCATATATACATTTTTTTTTGGTTTTTTTTTTGAGACAGGGTTTCTCTGTGTAGCCCTGGCTGTCCTGGAACTCACTTTGTAGACCAGGCTGGCCTCGAACTCAGAAATCCTCCTGCCTCTGCCTCCCAAGTGCTGGGATTAAAGGCGTGCGCCACCACCGCCTGGCTCATATATACATTTGATGGATGGGACAGAGCCCCAGATGCCACACTTTATTCCTCCTCTCTGGCCCTCTTATTCATTCTTATATAACAGTTCTTTAGAAAATTACCTCATAGATAAAATGTTTCACAAAAGGGAAGTTACAGAAGGGTGTTGATATTAAGTTTAAAGCAGTGTTTCATTCTATAAGCTCATTATAAGATTAAAGCAACAGTTTCACATGGCCTGGCTTTATCCAAGTGCATACCTGTGGCTTCATCCTTGGGCCTGACCTAGAAAGAATGTTTTTACTTGATCACAAATTTGTCCCAAGCTGATTTCTCTTTCTAGTATAATTGTGAAAGCTTATTGTATTCCTTATTATTCAGCCTTTACTTAGTATTCTATGAGGAGGGGACATGGTCTATGCTTGATTCTAAGTTTATTACATCTTTCTAGCAAAATGGCTAAAACCATTTCCCAAAAACTTTCTTCCTAAAATTATTTGAATCAAATCAGGAATTCTATAAAATCACAAATTCATCGAAACAGTACTAATTCATCAAAGTTCATCTTCATGTTGATCTGTGGGAAATTTGCTCAGCAGGGTGAACTGATGCCCAGGAATCATTAGGCTATGCAATAGTGTCAGGAAAAGGCATATCAGCTGTAAGAAGCAACCCTGGGATGAAGTCTCTTGGGACCTTGCCTCTCAGAGCTCACCCATCTTAGGCTGTGTAAGACTGGTGGGCCGTCCCCAGAAAACTTACTTATTTGCCTTTAGCCTCTCTTAGAAGGCTCCTAAAACTCTCACAGACCACATGCTTCCTCCAGCAAGGCACACCTTCTTCTTCTTCTTTTTTTTTTTTTTTTTGGTTTTTCGAGACAGGGTTTCTCTGTGTAGCCCTGGCTGTCCTGGAACTCACTCTTCAGACCAGGCTGGTCTCAAACTCAGAAATCCGCCTGCCTCTGCCTCCCAAGTGCTGGGATTAAAGGCATGCACCACCACTGCCCAGATAAGGCACACCTTCTAAACTTCACCATATAGTGCAGCCAACCAGGAACCAAGTCCTCAGATACCTGAGACTGTGGAGGCCATTTCTCATTCAAATCCCCACAAGGCCCCTTCGTGCCCTGCTTGTATGGAATGGGCAGCGGCTTTCTTCAGAGTTCCCTCATACATCCTAGCTGACTGCCCCCCTGCTCCATCAGCCCCCCCCCACCAGAAACAAAGAACACAGCCACCTCCTGTCTTCAGGTGAAGATGTCACACAGGAGGAAAGGGAACTCAGGGAGGGAGGGAAGACTGAACTCAGCACAGATTCTTATCATACCTATGCCTCTGTTTCTGTCTGGCAGAGAATCATGTACAAAGCCTTTGTCTGTTCTTTGGGCCAACAGCTTTTCACCCAGATCACTGTGTGTGCATACTCTGTGCCCATCTACAAATCACTCCTCATTTCTATATAATCCTCTATGCCTCCTATCCTCCCCCCTTCCCTATAGGAAAAAAGATCATAAAAAAGCTAGAGGGGTGTGTGGTGTATATAAGTGCCTGCATCTCAGGCGCCGGTGGTATGTCCTTCCCTTTGCAAGCTGATAAGCCTGCCCATTTCCCCATGTATTCCCAACACAGAAGGGGTCCTGTGCTTCTGAATGGTCTTGGTTGGTTCAGTCTCCCATCATTTCGTGACTGGCTGATTTTTGTAGCCGTAGCACAGGTAATGAGCATTGTGTATTTTGACTTCAAGAAATACTAATCCTGGAGGAATCTCACTTCCTGCCAGCAACTTCTTTACAGCCTTTATTTGTTGTTGTTTTTGTTTTGCTTTGTTTTGTTTGTTTTGGAAGTTTTGTCTCAGTTAAGCCTTTGCCAGACAAGAGAGGATGTTTCTTTGACTTTTCCTGTGCCTGTGCACAAGATTTTAGCCCAAAGTCACAGTCTTCTGCGACTCTAAAACACATTATGATTGCTAATATCTAGATACCACTCATGCTTATTTAGTTGAACATTTGGGATTTGACCAGATACATGCTGTTACTTTTAGTTTATTTGAATTACTTTCTTAAGGTATCTGGCCAAGGCAGTTTGATAAAGGAAGGGTTTGGGGCTGGGGAGATAGCTCTGCAGTTAAGAGCACTTGTTCTTCCAGAGGAGCTGGGTTCCATTTCCAGCACCCACAAGGTGGCTCAAAAATCATTTGTAACTCTAGTTCCAGGGGAGCTGTTGCCATCTTCTGGCACCTTCCAGTACTGCATCTTCCTGGTGCTCAGACATATATGCAAGGCAAAATATCAATACGCATAAAATAAGAATAAATAAATCTTGCTTAAAAAGAGAAAGGGGGAGGAAAGGAAGGGCTTGTTTTGGTTCCCAGTTTGTGTTTACAGTACACCATGGCAGGAAATGCATGACTGCAGCAGCATGAGGCCTGTGGTCATATTTCTGCCAGCGTCAAGAAGAGAGAGATGGATACAGGTCCTCAGCTCACTGTCTCCGGCTTGTTCAATGTAGGACCCCAGCCCAGGGGATGGTGTGGGCCACATTCAGGTGGGTCCTCCCCTTTTAGATAAACCTCTCTGCAAACTCCCTTTTAAATGTGCCCAGAGACTAACTGTTGAGCCATCTCCCTGACTCAAAGCAACAGACAAGGGACTGTGGCTGGGTTCCAAGCTGGAGTCGGGGATCTCGGCACTGTGAGTGGCTTCCAACTGCCAGGAGATCTGAGGACCTCTTCTGGAATCCATGGATACCTGCACACATGTGCACAAACACACATAACTAAAAGTAATATAAATATGTTTAAAAGTCTTGTATATAAACCTTTACCTCTGGGCATTCATTACTGTCCGTGAATAAGTGAGTTTGGCTTCTTAGTCTGTCTACAGTCTGTTAGTTGGCAGGTTCCTGATCATGGAACCTAGGAGGGTAAAGGAAAACCTTTTCATCACAGTAGCTTGTGGGGGAACAAGTTGGGGTCCTGGGACCTGAAGATTGTGGTAGGACCTCTGACTTTGAGGGAAGAACAGTTGCTGGTGGTGACCAGATGTGATGAGACCCAGGTGCTATTATTGGTTATAGGGTCACAGCTGGAGTCCACAACAAGCCAGGTTCAGCCACCCATCCACCATAAGCCAGTTGAACTAACCAGACTTAGAGTGAAATGCAGAAAAAAGGGACTTATTCAATGTGGCTACATGGGAGGAGAGACAGATTCAGCCATCCCACAAACCCAAATTCCAGGTCCTAATATGGGGGTTGGGTTTAAAATTTATTTCACTGTTTTATGCATATGGGTGCATTGTTTGCATGTATGTGTGTGCACCATGTGTATGCCTGGTGCCATGGAGGTCAGAAGAAGGATTTTGATTCTCTGGGATTGGAGATACAGCCAGTTGTGAGTCACAGTGTGGATGCTGGGGACTGAATCTGAGTTCTCCCAAAGAGCAGTCAGTGCTCTTAATCACTGAGCCAACTCTCCAGCCCTGAGGTTTTGAGTTTAAATAGAAAGCAAGGGATATGCATAACTAAGCAGGGTGGCCCATGTGTTTTTGCTCCTCCTGCAAGGCCCACTGACTGGGATTTTCTCCTCAGACATAAATTCATCCTCTGGCTAGACCCAGGGTTTCAGGCTTCTTTCCTCATATCGAAGATTCCTGAGACCTCTGATTTCTTGGGGACAATTACTTCAATAGTCGAATCACAAAGGGAGTGATACGGGATGAGACCTTCTAAAGAGGTCACAGGCCAGAGCAGAGAGGCTGAAATATGGATGTTGAGAGCTCTGTGAATAAGGGACAAGAGAGGGGTGGAGAGGGAAGGGGTGGTGTAGGAGAAGATGTTAAAATTCTGGCCCAGGATATATATACATAGCCATATATATATACATATATATGATTTATTTATTCTATATATATGAATACACTGTAGCTGTCTTCAGGCACACCAGAAGAGGGCATCAGATCCCATTACAGATGGTTGTGAGCCACTATGTGGTTGCTAGAAGTTGAACTCAAGACCTCTGGGAGAGCAGTCAGGGTTCTTAACCCCTGAGTCATCTCTCCAGTCCTGCCATTATATTTTTAATAAGCTTTACTCAGCACGATAGCTGGGCAGCTGTCTACCCTCCATGCTGATAGAATCTATTTCCCGATCAATAACCCCGAGTTACAACTTACTATTTTCTATGTTCCATCTGGGCTGTTCTTAACTCCAATTGCGCAGCCCTTGGGGCCACGTTTTCATGTCTCATCTATCCCATGGCGGCTCCTCCTTTCCCCCTCCTGCACATCCTTCCTTTATTACATGGCGGCTACTTCCTCCTTCCGTCCTCGTGGTCCTCTCTCTGACCCCAAGCCCTCGAAACCTAAACCCTGCTTATGTCTTTTCTGCCCAGCTATTTACCAATCACAATTAACTAGGGGCGGGGTCACTCAGTGTCTTAGTGCAGATTCTGGGGCCCCAGTCTTGGGGGGGCCCCAAATTAATATTAGAGTACCAGCGGCATTCGGTCAACTACAGGGGGGGCGTGGCACCACCAACGTGTATTGGCAACAGGTGCGTAGGGTGGTGTGATGAGTGAGTCACAGCAGTGGTGATGAAGGAGGAAAATGAGAAGCACCTTGGAAGGGAAGGAGAGAGAGCAAGGGAAACAGCCACGCGGAAGTGAAGGCAGCCGCCCAGTGAGGCGAAGGGGCCTAAGACAGAGGAGCCGAAGCAAGCTAAGGTTACACGGATAGTTGTTGTCTGCAGTGAGGAGATTCACAGGGATGGAGAAGGGGGTGGAGTCAGCTGGAGAAAGAGGTGGGGCCACTGGCTTAGGAGGTGGGGCCACTGGCTTAGGAGGTGGGGCCTGTTGTTTTGCAGTTTTTATTAAGCAAACGAAGACTCGAAAGAGAACGTTCTTGATTGGGCCAATTTCCCTGAATGGGCGGAGACCTTCGGTAAGGGCGGGGCCCCAGCAGGTGTGTACGGTTTTCCAGAGTCAGGGTATGGCTTCTCCAATCTCATTCACAGTTATTGGCTTCTCCGAGCTCATTCGCTGCTTTTTCTAAAAGAAGAGGCAAGACTGGTGTTAGGAGGCACTGAACCCTGGGACTCATCAAAGAATGATGCTACCCTGTCACAGCTGGTGTTGGAGAATATTCTGCAGCACACGTGTGTGTGTGTGTGTGTGTGTGTGTTTTAACACAGGGTCTCACTCTGAGCAGTCAGGCTGGCCTTGAATTCTCGATCCTCCTGCTTCAGCATCCAAGTTCTAGGATTATAGGCTGTGCCCAGATGTCCTGGTATCCCACCTTTTTTAGCTGAAGCAGGGCTGGGGTAGCATGGACTAGTCCATCTGTCCCTTTTCCTGCCATTTCCCAGCTAAGGCAACGGGCCAGACAGGCACAGATGGAGCTGTTTCCACAGCATGCTTGCTCTGACCTGTACAGGGAGGTACCTGTGCTGGGCTCAGGTTCTGAATTTGTAAAGTGAGACGGAGCGTGGCAAGTGATGTCAGAGTATCCACATTTCTAGTACAAGGGGTTTGGATACCTGAGCCTCCCCAATGTGGGACTCAACCAGAAGGGACTGAGGCATCTGGGTATCCTGCCCTGTCAGGTACCTGAAATTCGTTATCTCTTCCCTCCTTCCTCCCCTCTGTTCTTTTAAATTTTTTTTCCTCTTTATTTTCTGTATGTGGGTATGTTGCCTTCATGTAGATCTGTGCCCATGTGCATATGGTGCCCTCAGAGGCCAGAAAAGAGCATTGGATCTCCTGGAACAGAAGTTACAGATGGCTGGAGAGATGGCTCAGTGGTTAAGAACACTGTCTGCTCTTTCATAGGACCTGAGTTCAAATCCCAGCAACCACATGGTGGCTCACAACCATCTGTAATGGGATCTGATGCCCTCTTCTGGTGTGTCTGAAGACAGCTACACAGCTACAGTGTGCTCATATAAATAAATCTTTAAAAAATAAAATAAAAAAAACAAACCGGGCAGTGGTGGCACACACCTTTAATCCCAGCACTTGGGAGTAACAAGATCTGATGCCCTCTTCTGGAATGTCTGAAGACACCTACAGTGTACATATAATAAATAAATAAGTCTTTTAAAAAAAGAAGTTACAGATGGTTGTGAGCTGCCATGTGGTTACTGGGAATTAAACATAGATCTTCTGGAAGAGCAGCCAGTGCTTTTAACCATTAAGCCATCTCTCCAGCCCCTCTTTCTTTCTTTCTTTCTTTCTTTCTTTCTTTCTTTCTTTCTTTCTTTCTCTCTTTCCTTCTTTCCTTATTATTGCTTCATTTTGTTTGATACAGGTCTGGTTATGTCGCCCAGGCTAGCCTCACACTCATGGCAATCCTCCTGCCTCAGCCTCCCAAATACTGAATGACAGGCATAGGTCACCACACCTAGCCCTTTTGTTCTTTTTAGGAGTCAATTATCTCACCAGTTGTCCAGGCTGTCCTCCAACTCCTGGGTCCAATCCTCCTGCCTCACCCTACCTTGTAGCTGGGGTTACAGCTATGTGCTAATGTCCTTGACTCTGCCTCCGAAGTGCTGGCACTACAGTTACTAGCTAACATGTCTAGTTTTGCTGTGTGCTGGTGAGTGAGCCCAGGACTCCATGCAAGCACTCTTCCCACTGAAGTACTCATAGGTCTCCAGCTCTATCGATCATGTATCATTGTAAAGTGATGTGGGATCCTTAGTGATACAGGAAACTGACTTCCTAGGAAGGCACTGTAGAGGGCTGCAAAAGAACTAGAGGCTAAACCAGCGTTAAGATCATGGCCTCCTGTTCTGGAGGTGGTGGCCCACACCTTTAATCCCAGCATTGGAGGAAGCAGAGACAGGTGGATCTCTGTGAGTTAGAGACCAGCCTACTCCACAGAGCAAGTTCCAGGACATTTGTGGTTACACAGAAAAAACCTAAACCAAACACACACACACACACACACACACACACACACACACACACAGAGAGAGAGAGAGAGAGAGAGAGAGAGAGAGAGAGAGAGAGAGAGAGATTTGTGGGCTCCAGAATGGGGAAGGGTTAAGAACCTGGCTCATTTTTGCTGTGGGCCCCAGGTCAAAGCTGTGGGGGCTGGTGGACCCTTGCTGGTAGCAACTCCTGCAATTCAATGGGGAGCTGGGACTGTCCCCACAGTTAAGTGGAGGAGGAACAAGTCACGCTTTCTGGCAGGACAGACTTCAGGCTGACCCAGTAAGCAGGGCAAATGTGAGGCACCAGGCCACCCTGCACAGGACACAAACAGCTGCCTCAAATGAAGTGCAGTGCGGGCCACCAGCTTAGAATTCCTGGCTGGGTACTGCCTCCAGAAATAGCCCTGAAGTGGGAGTATTTCTGTAACTGGAGAGGCAGGATCCACAGGGCATTGGCCTCCTGGGTACTTGTATTGAGCCAGGGACCAGGGACCAGGGACCCAGCTTCCTTAATGTCATGGTAGATTCAGAAACCAGGCCCAGATCAACACCTCCTAGTGACCATGGAGTCTTAGAATTCACCATACTTAAAACAGGATCTTCCTTGATAATTCATGGGGAAAATTAGTAACAATAAAAAAGCTTGCGGGGCAGTGGTGGCACATGCCTTTAATCCCAGCACTTGTGAGGCAGAGGCAGGCAGATTTCTGAGTTCAAGGCCAGCCTGGTCTACTGGGTAGCCAGGGCTAATCCTGTCTCGAAAAACCAAAAAAAAAGAAAAAAAAAAAAAAAGAAAAAAAAAAGAAAGAAAGGAAAAAGAAAGAAGGAAGGAAGGAGAGACAGAGAGAGAGAGAGAGAGAGAGAGAGAGAGAGAGAGAGAGAGAGAGAGAGAGAGAGACAGAGAGACTCTTGGGGAGAATATAGGATGAGGTGGATGCTTGTTTGTTTTTGAGACAGGGTTTCTCTGTGTAGCCCTGGCTGTCCTGGAATGTGCTCTGTAGACCAGGCTGCCCTGGAACTCAGAGATCCACCTGCCTCTGCCTCCCAAGTGCTGGGATTGAAAGTATGCGCCACCACCCACCGGGATAGGTGGGATGGATGTTTTGTTTGTTGGTATACCAGAGAAGGGTAGAGATTCAGTTTAAGGGTGGAGTCTGGGCTCCTGGGTCCCTGAGTAGGGAGAGGGACTCCAGACTGAAAAGGGGATGTGAGCAAGGTGTCACCTACCTTAATCCCAACACTTAGGAGGCAGAGTTACGAGGACCAGAAGGTTGAGGCTAGCCCTGGATGTGTAGGGTGTTTGAGGTCAGTATGGGATTTGTGTTTTACACATACATACACACACACACACACACACACACACACACACACACACACGCTGGGGTGGGGTGGGGAGAGAGAGAGAGACAGAGACAGAGAGAACTGCAGGGCTTCTCTTAGGTGTCAGGATTGGCAGGTGACAAATCCTTGCAGGTTGGAGGTGAAGAGGCCATAGTCTCTAGTCCCTGCCCTTATTCCTCAGCTGCTCCTTTCTGTCCTCTGGGCTCTTCTTTGTTCTCTGGGTCACCTGTCCAGGCCATTGTGTGAGAGGTCCCCAGATCATTGTGAGCCTGGTGCCTCCTACCCTCCCGCCCTCTTGGCCTTTTGCAGGCCAGGTTCCCTGGGCACCCCTTCATCCTATAGGGTCACAGAGTCTGGCTATCCAGTCCGGAATAACAGGCACGTAGAGGGCTCAGCACCCCCTGCATCTCTCCAGTTAAGAGGCATTTCTTCCTTCCACGTGGAGAATGGAGCAGAGCGTTTGTTAGGGAGTCTTGAGTGGGTTCACATTCTCCAGAGGGACCTGCAGATTCCGGACCACTGTGGTAATAAGATAGGAGAGGTTGAGAAAGGCAGGCCAAGCTGAGTTCTGAGCCTCCAAGGCAAGTGTGACCTGAAGGGGCAGCTGCTCCAGGAAGGGTGGTATGGTGGCCTACCAGCCTTTACCCTGGTGGAGGAACCCAGGGGTTGGCAGTGCCTGGAGCTGGCTGCCTACATCCTGGTCTAAATTCAAGGTGACAGGAGACATTCTAGACTGGGACATGGGTGGGGTGGGTGCCTAGGTCCTGGAATGGGTGTGTGGCTTGGCACAGCCTATGGGAGCCAGTCTAGCTGTCACGGGGCCTTCCAGGAGTGTGGCCTGACAGTCAGCACTGGTCACTTCATGTCTGTCTGACTTGCCCAGGGGAGCCAGTTGGACATTAGGACTTCTGATACTTGTATCTCCAATGCCACAGACCCCTCGCCTGCTGAATACTTGCTAGAATGGCCTCAGGGCTGTGCACCTTAGGGCTTCTGGGCATACCTGTGCAGTGGGCACAGAGGAGTGAGTTCCTTATCCTCAGGACCGGTCAGTGGGAACAAGAAGGAGAATCTTGCATGAAGTCCTCAGAAGACCTCAGCAGGGCATTCTCTCTGTGGCTCAGCACCCTATTGGAGAGCCAGAGGCTAGTCTGAGAAGCTCAGGCCATCCTGGCCCTGCCCATTTCTCTTTGTCCTCCTTTTAGTAGGCTGATGCCAGCTCCCAGCTCCGGCCCCTGATATCTGTAGGACTCACCCACAAAAGGGCACCCCGGCCCTTCTGCTGGCAGCCATCCCAGATGTGCCGCGGAAGTTCTTCCCCATCCCGATCTTGGCTCCTCGGTCTCAACCTCTGCAGCCCCATGCATTGTGACCTGGAAGGTAGTGCATATACACTGCCCCTCCACTATGAATGCTCATCTTCCCTCCCTGAAAGTAGCACCACATGCCCACATGCCCAGGAACTCCTGGAGAACAGAGTTGAAGTAGAGGCCTCCAGCCTCCTAGGCCTCTGCCAGGAGCCACCTTATACCCTCACACCTCTCTTCCCTTCCTGAGGCTGCTGTGGGACGGGCTGACATCTCCAACTGGTTATAAACAGTGTGCTCTCTGCAGGTTTTTGACAGGCTCCTGTCTCCCAGAATCACTGGACTGAGTCCCACTTACCCACAATTCCACTGGCTAAGACCTGAGCAGATGTTCAGAGCCTTTCCACTCAGGTATAGGAGTGGTGGAGGACCATACGCTGAAAGGCATGCTAAGACCAAACTGAGTGCTCTGCACACAACACCCTTTACATTTCATATATGTTTTTATGCATTTATGAATTCATGTTTTATGAATATGTATATGTATATGTGTGTGTGTGTGTAGGTATGTTCCTGTATGTGTGGCTATGTGTTTATATATGTGCATGTGGAGATTAGAGGTTGATGTTAGGTCTATCTTCCTCCATCAGTCTGGGGTCTCACTGAACCCAGAGCTTGCCGGTTAGTCTAGTTAGCCATCTTGTCCCCTGCCCCTGCCTCCGTGGCTCGAGAGCTTTTGTATGGGTGCTGGGATCCATCCCCGGTCTTTACACTGTAACAGGGGATGCGCTACCCACTGAGCCATCCCTACAGTGTCATCAGAATTTCCCTTTGGCTGTTGGAAACTGAGCATCTGAATCAGGATGTTTTGTACTAACATAAGGCTTAGAACTATGAGGAGAGGGCTGGAGAGACGGCTCAGCGGTTAAGAGCACTGACTGCTCTTCTAGAGGTCCTGAGTTCAATTCCCAGCAACCACATGGTGGCTCACAACCATCTGTAATGAGATCTGACGCCCTCTTCTGGTGTCTGAAGACAGCTACACTGTACTCACATATAATAAATAAATCTTTAAAAATAAGAAACGTGAGGAGAAATTTATTTATATCAATAAATATGATTTTTTGTTGAGATCATCCCACTTCTTTTTAGCTTTCTAGATTTTTGTTTTTCATTTATTTTTTAGCTTTTTAATATGACTAGGTAATTTAAAATAACAGACAAGGTTTGGATCCTCCAAAATACTTTAGGGAGTAGGGCACATGTTGGGAATGAACCAAGGGGCTCACATGTATAAGAGCTGTCTTCCTGCTTGTTTCCTGAGTACAGGGACTATGGGGGTACACCACCACCCCATGTTCAGTGAGATTAAAATGTACTATTTTAAACAATTCAATATATTAAAATATCTCATTTCAACTTGGAATCAATACAAGGAATGATAAAATATTTTTTTCCTTATGCTTTCTAAAGCTTCTATTTGTGTAAAGCAATCTACCACCGAACTCAACCCTAGCCTAAATCCTGAATTCTATTTCTATGGAACAGGCTTAGTCTCCAATTAGTTTGGCCTTTATAAAAGAAGAAAAGGTCATTCAGGTTAAAGATAGAGGATCTGGTGTGGGGAAGCCTGAGATGTCAGGTAGCTGGTCACCCATATTGTGAGACATCAGTTCAATTCAGTTCAGTGGGTGCTGAGACTCAGAACAGAAGTGAGCGCCCAAGAAGGAGGTGAAGATTCTTACTGTTGCTATCCCTGAAGATGGGGCTTCTGTATGGGAGTGGCATCTGACCTCAGCTTAGCTGTACAGGAGACTCAGAGGCCCCACTGAGTTCAGGCTGAGACACGTGTTGAGGACTGTAGGATTCAGTCCCCAGCTGAAGTCATACATGGAGGTAGATTCTCATGGTCATACCTGTTCTACAAGGAAAAGGACATTCCCCAGCTGCAGCTCTGAGGGGTTGATGAGCCAAGTCCTCAGTGTCTGTTCCCTAGGGTCCAGATGGGGGTCTTCCTGAGTCCAGGCACAGAGACATCCGTGGGAGTAGGTGATCCTGGACTAACCCCTAAACCTAAGTCTCCTGTTGTCACCTGCAACTGAGGGGGCAGGTTGCCAGTTCCTGATGCAAGGACACGGCCCCTGATTCAGGAACCACTAAGCCTCATCAGCACCCACACTGTGAATAGGCCTGGGTTGACCTGTCCCCATAAGCCTCACTAGCGTGCTGACCTTGGACCAAGCAAGAAGTGAGGGTACCCAGGGGAGCAGACCCTCGGTCCTTTCTGCTCATAGCCACTCATGCAGCCTTACTTCCTGCCGGGACCTGTCTTACCCTGTTGGTGACCTGTTCATGTCACCAGAACAATGGTATTGAGTTTGTTGAGTGCAGGGTCACCCGTGCTGGGGCTGTTCCAACATCTGGGCTGGATGAATTTGCTCCCCCTCAGTATCTGTCTACGGAAGAAGCAGCCAGTTACTCCTACTCTAAGAGTAAACTGAGGCACACATCTGTTGCCGCTGAGAAAGAATCAGCATTGGAATGCACCCAGACAATTTTGTCATGGACACAAGAGCTGAGGGCACCCGGCCTCACAGTGTGTAGAGCATGCTGAGGTCAGTGAGTTCTCTTCCCTTCTGAAAAGCTAGGCATTGTGAAATCTCAGGGGCCTGGGGAATGGGCAGATTCTTAAAGGAGCCATGCTAATGTAAGGAGCTGGGAAGGAATGGAAGCCCCACCCTCCAGAAGTACAAGCTTTCCCCAGTTTGCATCCTGAATACCCTGTTTATAGATACCAGTGATTTACGATGGAAATGCTGGCTCACACCTCTAATCCCAGCACTCAGGAGACAGAAGCAGGAGGATTACTGTGAGTAAGCCAGCCCGGACTTAAAGAGAATTCTAGGCCAGCCAGGGCTCTAAAGTGAGACCAAAACAAGCAAACAAACAAACAAAGCAAAAAACAAACAGACAACAACCTCCCCCCAACCCATTCATTCCCTTCAGGAGCTGAGATGTTCTTTGTTCAGAGCTTCTGTTTGGAAGGCCTGTTGCGGCCGTTAGGGATGGGCAGGCAGGTAGGCAGGCAGGTAGGTAGGCAGGTAGGTAGGCAGGTAGGTAGGCAGGTAGGTAGACAGGCAGGTAGGCAGACAGGTAGAAGGGTCCAGAACCACTGAAGGGTGTCACTCCCCGCTGAAGAGGGCTGGGCTTTCAGGTTCTCCCCCTGCAGTGTGGCAATGAGTGGAGGTGGAGAGGTTTGCAAAACTGGGACCAGCACCATCTTGCTGGAAGCAAGAGATAGACGGAGGTGGTGGCTGCAGCTGCTGAGTGAGAGGTGAGAGGCTGGGCATGCAAGGAGGAGGAAATCGGGGACTGGAGGAAGGTGTTGGGGAGATGCCTGTGCCACAGAGTGTGGCAAGGGGTGGTGGCAGGGACTTCCATCCAGGCATAAGGGAGTCAAGGGAGATTGGTGTCACTGTCTGTGAGATCAGGTTTCAATGGGGATTGGGAGGGGACAGACAGATGAGGATATCAGGAGCATTCATAAGATGGGGAGCATATTTATTGGGTAAGATGATCGTTTTTCCCCTTCAACATCATGGTGGTCTTAGTCTCTTTTTAGAGTCTTTATTCCCACGGCCCTTCATAAAAATATCCTATGAAGAGTTCACAACCACATGCAGATGTTTTATAAATGAAGTCAGGTTTCCTTCACTATAAGTAGGAGAATTGCCTTGTGCCTCAGTTTCTTTTTCTTTTAATTATTTTACATGCTTCAATGTCTTTTCTGTGTGTATGTCTGTGCAACATGTGCATACCTAGTAAGTACTCTTGGAGGCCAAAAGAGGGTGTCACATCCCCTGGAACTGGAGTTACAGTTGGTTCAGGAATCACCATGTGCCTGCTGGGATCCACACCCAGGTCCTCTGCTAGAACAGCCATCTTGACCCTTGAGCCATCTCTCTACCCTCCCATCCAAATGCCTCAGTTTCTGATACACTGCAAACAGCCTAGCTGTGGCTTTAAGCATGTTCAATCACAAAGGAACATCTTGATCAACAGGAGATAGCCTCCGACATTGGCTACAGTTTTCCTTGGTGACCTCATAGCTAACTCCTTACCTTCTTGGACTCAGGTCCTTCTCAGTCATCCACTATGCACCAGGGTCTGGTCCTTCTCAGTCATCTACTGTGCACCAGGGTCTGTGCTAGACCGTGGACATGTCAGGAGGAGCCTCGAGGTACTGGGACAATGTCTATACTACAGAGGTCTCCGCAGAGGAAGTGTTTTGTGCACAGGTGTTTTGCTAGCTTGCCTTGAGTATAATTCCCGTACCCATCTTTCCTAATGTGTCCTGGAGCGGTCATGGGCCACCTAGGATTTCCTCCATGGTTGGGTGGGTTATGGCTATTGACATATGGCATCCCAGGGACGTTGTGTGTGGAAAGCTGTGACTCAGCTCTCTAATATACATGTAGGGGATCTGGGGCCCAGAGTGTCAGGGAGCTGCCTCAGCCCCAGTCATGGCTTTTGAGACTCTTGTACCAGAGGGTCCTAGGTCTTGGGCAGAGTGCTTTTGGGAAACCAGGCTACTCTGGAGCCAGGTACAGCAACTAGGGGAGAGGATCCAGGAATTGAGGGGCGGGATGAAGAGATCTGCCTGCTGCCAAGGTCATGGTCTCTTCCTCTTCCCCTTGCCTGAGGCCAACTTAATGGCTTAGGGGCATTATTGTATGTTCGCATCTGTCTCCCTTTCATACAGAGATCTCCAATCAGATGACCTTCCCACCATTCCCAGCTCTTCCCACATGGGCAAGACTGCCTGGTCAGTTGGGCCCATCAAGGTCACTTTCTTTAGAGTCCTTACCCCCTGCCTGGCCCTGCTGGCTTCCCTCAGACATATGTCTCTTGTTCACAAACCCTACCATAGTCTCTCCTACCTTTTCTACCCCCAAAGCTTCCTAGATGGAGATATGGGAACAGATTTGGGAGTGCAGTGTCTCTCTACATTGAGACAAAGGTGGCAATCGATGCCTCTGTGATGATTGGAAATTTTGAGGAGCCCCATGTTGGGTGACATGTTATTGGGGGAAATTGGGATCCTCTTTCAGGGTTCTTAAGCTCATCAAAAGGATTTAAGAATCCTCAAAAGGAATCAAGGAGAAATTTTATTAGTATTTGAAAGTAAAACCCCAGGGCAGGCAAGCTGTAAATCTCCGTGGCTGCCTGGAGGAGGTAGATGAAGAGAAAAATTATGTGCTTGTGAGTTAGGCACAGAGGCATTGCAAATAGTTACATGGCAAAAGGGGAGTAGCTTCAAAGAAAGCAGAAAAGGCTCAAAATGCCAGAGAAAGTATACTCACAGTCTGTCTGAGACAGAAAGAGGAAAAAGAAGTCACCAGATCCCACAGAATCCCATGGTGATTCCCTAGCAAGAGCACAAAACCAAGGATTCTGGGAAGGAAAATATAGTATCTCATTAAAAGAATTCCTCCATTCTGTCCAGCGTAGTGTTAGGTGAATCTGCATCCAGGGGTGGAAAAGGGAATCCCTTAGCCAGCTGATTGACTAGCCCAAATGGATTAGCTCATGTTTTGGGTAGCTTAGACAGGTCTCTATCTGCCAGAGGAAGATCCTGCTTTCTTGACCAAGAGGAAATAGCTCTCTCGTAAGGAGCCTTCAATGCCACTTTAATGCTCATGAATACTACAGCCTGTCTTCCAGGAACAAGGTGAGCTTTTGTTTGTTTTAAGACAGGCTTATGGGCTCTCCTTATTCCTCCTCTAGGTTTCTACTGTTCCATTTGTAAAACGGGCCTGGTAGTAATTATTATCTCACAGGGCTGTGGTAGAGCTGAGACAGTATTACCAAGAAGGCCTCAGCCTAAAGCCAGAGAAAAGTGTATGAGTAAGGAAAGAAAGATGGCAGATGGAAAAAAAAAACAAACCATGGGAGGGAAAGAGTCCCTCACCCCAGAGTCTGATGCGAGCCACTGATAGACAAATTACCTCCAAAGCTGGTGCTCATCTTCCTGAAGTCTCAAACAAGAATGTTGGAAACAACATGGTATGGGAGTCTCTCAAAATAGCTCAGCTGGTGAAGGTGCCTCCTGCCAGGCTGCGAAACCTGAGTTCCGTCCCTGAGACCCACATGTGGAGGGAGAGAACCAACTCCTTACCACAGACTGTCTTCTCAGAAGCACATGTGCACCATAGTACTCGCACCCACACCCACACACACACACACACATTCACATGCGTGCGCACACACACATAAATTAAATGCTTTAAAAAAAGTGCCCCCTCCCTTGCTGTGTGTGTACGTACATTCTCCTCTTCTTCCATGACTCTGTCTCAGCACTTAATAAACTCACTAATTTGGTTCATCCTATCTGGTTCTGAAATGCTTTTTGTGGTGAAATCAGGACCTGGCTTTATCTGCGGGGAGTCCCTCAGCAGTAAGGGACCTTCAGACTGTAGGCAGGCAACATCGCCTGCCACAGTGCACAATGGCCAAGGTGTGGCCTTAACCTTTGCCCCCCAGCCTCACCTGATCCTCGGAATCTCACCTGGAAACCAGCATCTACACCTTCCAGGTGACTACATCACACTGCCCTGCTGGAATGGGGCTGATGCTGGGAGCCCCTGCATTGTACTTAAGCAAGCCTAGTTCAGCTGCATAGCACCCAGCTGGTGTCAGGCCCTGGATACAGTGAGGTCTCTTCCCACCTCCCATCACCCGGACTCCCCAGAGTGACGCCCTCTAGGACACTTCTCCTGTGACCTTTATGAGAGTTACATTTATTGTTTGTACACCACGGAGTGACACTTGTGTTTAAATTACATGTGTTTATCTTAGTGTGTGTGTGGGTGGTGTATGTGTGGAGGTCAGAAGACAACCTGCAGGAGTCAGTTCTTTGCTTTGGCCATGGATATCCTGGGGTAGGGGTGGAACTCGGGTGGTCAGGGCTGGCTGCCCTGTTATAGGATGAGTCACCTGGCCGGAACACGAGCATATAGGGGGAATGTTTGCACAACCTGTGGTGTGTTGCTCTCTCCTTATTGGTTACTTGTAAGAGCCTCCAATGCTCAGTGTGGGCCCCACTGAGTTCTACTCACCCCCATTTCTTTATTGGGGTCCTCTTTGCTCACTACCCCACATACTACTGCTACCTTCCTCCTCTTGGCATCCTGGGGTGCACTTTGCTTCCTCTGACCCTCATGGCTGGCTTGACTTCCAAGTGCTGACTTGGCTGTGTAACCAACTGTCGCCTCACCTGCTCAGACATATGCACTTGTGAGCCTGGTTTATGCTAGGCGACTTCAGTGGTGACTGCCAAGAGGGGAGGAGATCTTGTGCATTTGAAGGCTCTGTTCTATGGCAACCTTTTCTTGCTGAGCCTAGATCCCAGGCCTCTGGCCTCTCACGTGCCATGCTCATCCTTGACTTCTGACCTGAAGGCTGGGCGCAGTCCTTCCTGATTGTGCCTCTTGCCCTCTTTCAAAATGCAGACATCCCCGAGATTAGGCAACTGTAATCGGGAACAGGGTGGGCGTGCGGGCTTGTAATGCCTGGGGGCAACTGTGTACACCTGCAGAGGGTGGCCGTGCCAACCCCTCACTTGCTAGGGCCACAGCTGACTCAGCCTAGGGCGGAGCCACTCTGCCGAGCCTCCTGGAGCCCCCTCCTCATCCCTGCTTGGTCTCATTGGGGCCCCGGTGCTCGTTCCTTTGCGCTCCAGCGCTGCATCAAGGCTGAGGAGTCTGCAGTCCCGCGTTCGAAGCGCCCTATTATGGACTTCCTCGAGGCAGAGGGCGGCTGGAGCCTGTCCTTCTCAGGCTCTGGCTTTCTGGGCCTCTACCACGTGGGTGTCACCGAGTGTCTGCGCCAGCGCGCGCCGCGCCTCATCCAGGGCGCCAGCCGCTTCTATGGCTCCTCCTCGGGCGCGCTCAATGCTCTGAGCATCATCTGTGGCAAGTCCGCAGGTACTTGGGAAGTTCCCCGGGTCTAAGGATCCCCTCAGGGAGCTGAGCCTGGCGAAGTGCCCCTGGGGCTTTACACGCCCAGCCTCTGAATCTGAGGACCCGTATTCACTTCTATCTCTAAAGATGGGATACTAGCTTTAGATTTGGGAGACTACCCCTAAGGGTTTTTTTTTTTTTTTTTTTTGAGAGTATTGGTTACCAGGACTGGGCAGAGATGTTAAGACTGACTCCCAGGCATCCCTAAGAGAAGTGGACCATTGGTGGGGGCGGGGGGCATCGGTGGTCCCAGGTCACCGAAGCCTTAGTTCCCACTTCTCTGCAGACTTCGCCTGCTCCCATCTCCTGGGCCTGGTGAGACACGTGGAGCGGCTGAGCCTGGGCATCTTCCATCCGGCCTATGGACCCATTGAGCACATCAGGAAAAAGCTGCAAGAAAACCTTCCTGACAACTGCCATATTCTGGCATCCCAGAGGCTGGGAATCTCCTTGACCCGATGGCCTGATGGTCAGAACTTCATAGTCACTGATTTTGCCACTCGGGATGAACTCATCCGGGTGAGTCAGTGTGCTGTGCTGGGACCTGGGGCTCAGGAACACAGTCCACGTAATAATAGAGTGACACTAGGGGTTTCTGTGGGTGACCACCTGTGTGTGTGTGTGTGTGTGTGTGTGTGTGTGTGTGTGTGTGTGTGTGTGTATGTGTGTGTGTATGTGTGTATGTGTGTGTGTATGTGTATATGTGTGTGTATATGTGTATGTGTGTGTATGTGTGTGTGTGTGTGTGTGTGTGTGTGTGTGTGTGTATGTGTGTAGGGGAGGAGCAGTAGCTAGACTGTATCCAAGACTGACCCGAGTCCAAGGCTCTGTAGAGGATGAGGTGGAGAGGAACCTGAGGTACTCCTGGGACAAACTGAGGAGCAGTCAGCTTTCGCAGTCAGGACCGCTAAAGCTGCTCAGTCCATAGGTATCTGCCCTGTCCCTCTCACCCCTATTTTCCAAGTGTTTTTTGATTGCCAGAGCAAAATATTTCCCAAGCATCTAGTATGTGTGAGCGCTGTTGTATGCTGTGGGGTTTTGCCAGGCTTGGCACCTTAGCTTCTCGGGGTTTGTACCCACTGAGCATGTCTCCTGGGAAGGGGTTCGGAAAGGGCCTATGTGAAATTCAACCAGGACACCAAGGCAGGGAAGGAACGGGACCCTGTTCTGACTTGACAGGTTCTGGTTTAGGGGGATAAAGAAAGCAGGGCCAAAGTTCTGAAGGAATATGGGTGTCCATCCTTGAAGCCCTCAGCTCATTGTGAAGAGTCCCAGAGGCCCTCAGCATAGCTCTGGCCACCCTTCCTATCACGGTGTCTGTCCTGTCTGCTCCTGATGTTGAGGTCCAGATATACTCATTGTCATCTTGGTGCTCTGTATCTGACAGCAGGACAGTCTGACTCACGAGGGCCCTGCCTACTGGAACGTAGGTGTTTGGTTGTCAGTGTGTACCTGGGGGGGTGTCACTTGCTGTGGGCTGATGCTCAGGGAGGGACTTCAGAGCTGTCCTGGTGTGCTCATCTGGACAGCACATACAAGGTGCTCAGTGAACCTCAGCTGTCGTGACCGGCAGCCGTCTGTGGGACATTCACATCTCAGACCTCAGAGCCAGGCCTGTGTCTGCTTCTCCCAGGGACAGTGGGAACAGTGCTCTTCAGGGTTGTCAGGTAAGGGTCTGTGTGCCCTTGAACTTGGAACCCTAGATCTATAGTATTTGCCTAGCTCTTCCCTGCCTCCACCCCAGCATAGTTGACCACATCGGAACTATCCTCACCTGTCACACTCTGCAGGTGTCTATGCATGTTGCTGGCATGTAGCAGGTAAGACCAGGGATGAAACAGATCAGAGGTGATACTAAGCATGTTGCAACATAGAACGATGTGCACAGCCCTTTACAGCACAAGACCAGCACAGGACCAGTCTGTAAGTGAAGCATCTCCACCCTCCCCGCCTCCGTCCTACACCAGCAAGACTCGTCAGGGCTTTTAATTAGGAGGGGAAAGAGAATCTAGCATTCCCTCTCAGAAGTGCATTTGTTGGGTTCAGCTCTGAAAACCACTCTTTGGGAGACACAACAGAGGTTTTGGGTGGCACCACCTTGCCAGACCTGGGGTACGTGTGTGTGAGTTGGTACTGGTGCCTTGGTTCATATAATAGGGGGCATCCCACCTGCAGCCTCCAGGAAGCTAGGGTGCCCTCTGCAAAGAGAGAGAGAAATGAAGGTTGCTTCAAGGACACTTGCATTTATGCGTTCTTTTGAGCTTGAGAGCTGGTGAGCACTGAACAGGGGCGATGCTCTTCCCTTCTAGGCTCTGATCTGCAGCTTGTATTTCCCCTTGTACTGTGGGAACATCCCTCCAGCGTTCAGAGGGGAGGTGAGTGTGTTCTGGAGGGCCCCTGTCTCCGTTCCATTCTGAGCTCCAGGCAGCTAGGACAAGGGCTTGTATAGTGGTGGAGATAGGGGTGAGGAAGCCACCTGACAGTAAAGCACCTACTGTGTGCCAAGCCTTTCCCCTAGAGGGGCTCAGAAGCTAGACTGGAGGAAGACATGGACTCCAATCAACATGATGAGAGGGAGGGGAAGATGGTGTGGGCTAAAGCCTCTCCGCCTTCCAGCGCTTCATTGACGGGGCTCTGAGCAACAACCTGCCCTTCTCCGATTGCCCCACCACCATCACCGTCTCTCCTTTCAACGGGACAGTGGACATCTGTCCCCAGAGCACCTCACACAACCTTTTTGAGCTAACTGCCTTCAATGCCAGCTTCCAGATCTCCACTAGGAACTTCTTTCAGGGGATCATATCCCTGTTCCCCCCAAAGCCTGAGGTAAGTCACCCTGCATGGTCCTTGCCTATGACCCATCAGCTTCAGTTATTGCCCCGCCTCAAAACGCACAAGGCCTGGAACAGAAAGCTCACCCTCCTTCTGTCCCTTCCTGGGTGAGGCCTAGAGTCCAGTGGTGGTCTGTACTCAACTGGCAGGCAGAGACTGTTAATTCCATTCCTTTTTCTATTTATTTATTTTTATTTGTGGTGTGTGTGTGTGTGTTTGTGCATGTGAATGAGTGCTTACAGAGACCAGAGGAGGACATTGGACCCCGGAACTGGAATTCTTGGCAGTTGTGAGCCACCAAACGTGGGTGCAGGGAGTTGCACTGCGCTCTTCCACAGGGGCAGCTAGTGCTTTCTGCTACTGAGCAGTCTCTTCAATGGCTCATCAGTTTTTGCTTTTTTGAGACAGAGTCTTACAATGACAGAGTTTTACCCTGGCTGGTCTGGAACTCACCATGTAGATCAGGCTAGATCTCAAACTCACAGAGATCTACCTGTCTCTGTCTCCTGAGCACTCCATGACACGTGTGTGTGTCACAGTGGCCTCCAGCCTCTAGGGAGCTTCACTGCTCAGAGGACACAGGCTCAGGCAGGTTAAGTAACTACTTATTCAGTCACAGAGCCCAGAAGTGGGAGAGCTAAGATTTACTCTGTTAGTTCCAGCATGGTCTTGACAATGAACTCCCCAAGACTTCAGCCCGAATATATGCGCACGTGTGCGCACAAACACACACAGAGCGTGATGGCTCAGCAGGTAAAGAGATACCTGGCGTGCAAGCCTAGTAGCTGAGTTTGGTTCCAGGAACCAACATAAAGCGGGAGGGAAGAGATGACTCCACAGAGTTGTTCTCTGAGCTCTACTTTCACACCACGTCACATCCCCTGTGAAGGGTAAAGGAAGAGACTGTCCCGGGCTTGTGGGGATCCTGGTAGAGATCCCTCAGACCCTGACCCAGGCCTGGTCACCATGTCTATTGGAGGGAGTTCTCAGACGGAGGCAGGTGCCTGAGCTCTAGGTAAGGAGTGAGCTGCCCCAGGGGAGGGCACATCAGGATCAGATCTGTGCCCTGTGCACCCCGGGTCTCCCTGACCAGGGTCTTGTCTCTGGGGTTCCTGAGCCCTGCACAGGGTTACTGGGGTAGGAGCTGTGTCCATCTGCTGACATGTCCCCAGCCCATGGCTTGTGGCTAGAGAACCCCAAGCTCTGTCCTTCCTCTGCTCTGTGTTCCAGATGGTGGCTGACTATTGCAGACAAGGTTACCTGGATGCCCTGAGGTTCCTGGAGAGACGGGGTAGGTGGCAGAGGGCAGTCATGGGATGATGTCAGGTGGACACCGCCTCTCTGGCATTTGAAGCCTGGGATCTCAGTGCCTCCTCTGTGTGTGGCTGAACCACAGAGAGGAGTCTATAAGGAGACATCTGGGTCCTATTCTAGAGCTTCCAAAGACTGGAGCAACGGTGATAGAGATGGGTGGGGGAAACAGGGGGGACTTCCAGAGATGAACTGGAGCAGAGAAAGATCTTGGCCTGAGGTGGGGAGAGTAAGCAGGGAGAGCTTCCTGGAGGTGACAGCAGAGCTGGAGTGGGACCAACTGTAGAGTGTCTGATTGGGATGGGAAGACTGAGTCAGATGGATGGAGGGGAGCTGCACTCCAAGGGTACATCAGCTGGCAATAGGTGCATAGTCCCCAGGGCTGGAATGCTTGGCTGTCATCCTTGGAGGCAAGGTTGAGAGATGAACCCAGACTTTAAACCCTGGACCTATCCTCAATCCCAGCATTCCAGTCCAACCTGCAGTACCTTACTCCAGGCCACAGCTTGTGAGTACTGCATTTAACTCTCACAGCAGTAGGCCTTAAGTTCTTTTTGCAGAGAAAAACTGAGGCAGAAGGGCTGAGGCTCATATCACTGGCAGGTGGGAACAGGGCTATATCTCTGGGCAGGCTGGACAGCAGGGCGGGGCCCATTGGGGTCCATCCTGCAGCCTGAGTCCTGGAGTTGGTTTGAGCACCGAGACACGTGGGTAGTAAGACACTGGTTCCTTTGAAGGCTGTCGCTATTAGATCTTCTCCTTCTCAATCCAGGACTTACCAAGGAGCCAGTGCTGTGGTCTCTGGTATCTAAGGAGCCTCCAGCCTTCATAGAGGGGCCCAGGGGCACTGACCATGACCAGGGCCAGAAGACCGGCCTGACTGTCAGGTGGGACATCCCTAACGTGCTGGTCAAGGATGTGCCCGACTTCAAGATGCTGTCACCAGAGCTGGAGACTGGTACTGCCCCTTCTCATTCCCCTCACTGGCCCACGTTCTCATATCTGCTAAGCTTACCAAATGTCAAGTGTGGCTGGGGTCTTTTTCTGTGCCCTCCACTCTTAACTGCAACCTATTTCATCAGTGGGGAAATTGAGGCCCTTAGAGAAGGAACTAAATAGCTCTTCCTGTCTGCCATGAGGGTATTGAACCCAAGACTGTGCCTGGGAAAGGCAGGTCTGTGTCCAGGCCACAGTGAGGGGCCTAGGGACAAACACAGGCACACATGGCAGGTGACATCCCAGGGACACTGCAATGGGAGCTGCCAGTCAAAGATGGAGGGATGAGAGTTTGGGCCGAGGTCATCACATGGGCAAAGGCCTTGGGGCTGGAGAGGCTGAGCTGGTAGGTGTCTGGGATCATAGCATAGTGTTTGGGTAACATAGCAGATGTGAACTTGGGGGGTGACTGGATAGGAGGTGGCAGGAGGAGAGAGCTGGTGTCTTGGTTACTTGTCTATTGCTATGATAAAATACCACGATCAAGGTAACTTATAAAAGGAAGTGTTTAATTTGGCTTACAGTTCCACAATGCTGGTAGAAATAGCTAAGAGCTCTTGTCTCAAATTCCAAGAGCCCGGTAGGAGTCTTTTGAAATCTCAAGCCTGCCCCCAGTGACACACCTCCTCCAACAAGTCCACACCCCTAATCCTTCCCAAACTGTTCCACCAATCAAGGAGCGAGTATTCAAATATATGTGCCTATGGAGACCATTCTCATTCAAACCACAGCTGGGGGGAGACCTGTGGTACAACCAAAAAGGTTGAGGTGATAATGAAGGTTCAAGAAGAGGCATTGAGGAAGTAAGAGACTAATTTATATCCGGAAGGCTTTTGGTCTGCACTGAGCCCTAGGTCCAGGCTTCTGAATTTGGAATCAGTGGGGTGTGGTTACTGCCCCTGGGCACTGCAGCTAGCTGGGGTAGGAAATGGGAAAGTAAGTCTAATGCTTAGACACCCTGGGTTCCCACCCACTGCCTTGGAGGAATGTTCTGCTGGAGACCCATTTCCCATGACTAGGGTATAGCTGGAGTTGGGTGTTGTCTCCTTGCCTGCAATCTGAGCTGGCTACCAGCAGTCTGGAGTGGCCTTCTGGTTCTTGCCCTGACCAGTCACTCCCACCGTGCTTAGCATGGTAAATAAGGGGATTGGACCTGGCAACATCATGGATGCTGTGGTCACAGCTGCTCTGAGGCGATCGATGTGAGAAAGGCCCTGGGATGCTTGCTTGGCCAAGGCACTATGATGGAAGCAGAGCTCAGGACCGGAGCTGGGGACCTCAAGGTTGTCTTGGCTCTGCCTCTTCCTGAAAGAGACTCTTGCTGGGTCCTTCTGAGCTACCACTCTGAACCCTTGTCTCCTCACTGTGGGGAGCCTCCATGGGTTAAGCGGGTGTGTGTGTGTGTGTGTGTGTGTGTGTGTGTGTGTGTAGGGCAACCCCTGCTGGCAGCTGTGGCTCCATGGGTATGGAGATGCTGAGGGTGAATGCTGTCTTCATCTTCTGGGACCACCAGGCTTGATGGCCCCAGGATGACCTAGGCTGGCTATGGGGGGGAAGACTCCACCGCCTGAAGGAGCCGTGGGCCTCTTCCTGTCTTGCAGCGCTGAGAAAGGGATGCAAGAGAGACTTCTGGGCCCATATCCAGTGTTCAGTGCCGGGGAAGGTGTTGACCTACCTGCTACTGCCCTGTACGCTGCCTTTCGAGTATGTCTATTTCCGGGGCAGGAGGTAAGATAGCCTGGGCTGGGGGGGGGGATGCTGTGACCAGGGAGGGTGGCTAGGTGGCTAGAGATGGCAGGAACCTGCCTTCCCCACACTATCTGCCGTGGGCTGGCCCTTGGAGTGCCTGAGTAGGCTCTGCCAAAAGAATGGATAGGAAGGTGATGTGGCCGACTACACAGAACTTTGGCTAGTATTTAGGCTGTTCTGTGACCTTCTGCCCTCTGATCCTTGGCAGAGTTTCTGTGACAGTGTGATGATGCCCTTGGCCCCTCTCTCGGCTGATTTGTCTCAGATTGGCTGTGTGGCGTAGGCCTGTTCCCTTGACCTCTCTGGGTCATAGCACATTTCCTAAAAACAGGGTTCTTTCAGGTCAGTCTGGCTACAGCTGAGCACTCCCTGCTGGGTTAATAGACTGTGTTGCTACGTTTTCTCATTCACTGACTGCTGAGGATGACCAAGGACTGAGTGTTAGCTCGGGGCAAGAGAGGCAGGCTGACCCTGACCTGGCTCCTGGCCTGGTGGAGCAAACGGCTCACAGCCAGCCACATCACCTGTGCATTTTAGCTTCTAGGAGAAAGCCATACTAGCGTGGAGTTAGCGCAGCACATACTCACACCTGTTTGTCCAGGGAAGGCGGGTAATGACATCTGAATTATCGTTTTAAGGATGGGACACAGTCTGTTAGGCAAAGGAGAACCCAGATGGATAGGGTACTGTGTGCAAAGGTCCTGGGGCAGAAGGAAGTCAAGCATATCCTAGGAATCCAACGGGAGGAGGGTATAGGGAAAGTTAGAGAGTGACCGGGGTCAGATGCACAGACATCCAGGGTCTGTGGTCAGTTGAGCGAGCTTCATCAAGACACAGAGGTGCTGTAGGGAGAGCTGATGCTTTCTTTCAGAAAGGATCTTTCTAATCTTGTAATCCAGAGTGGTATTGTAATCCAGAGGATTTTGTAATCCAGAGTGGTCTTGAACTCAAGACTTCCTCTGCCCGGACTTCCAGCCACATGCCCCAACACTAGACCTGAGATCTGTGCTTCTAAAAGGCCTCTTCCTTAGAAGTCTGTGATGGTGAGCCCTAGGACTTTGTGTTGTACTGCCTGGAGTTAGTGATCGGGACAGCCTGGGAGAGACCTTCCTGCAGAGACAGACTCACCTCACACAGAGCTGTTTCCTAAAACCACGAGCTGATGAAATGAAGCCAAAGGGATGTAAAATCTAGCCATCAATATGGTGCAAGCCTGCCAGAGACAGCTTAGAACCCCGTGTCTGCCCTTCCGATTTCCTATGACCCGCCCACACAGGGCTTTTGGAGTGGGAGAAGGCACTGGCCTCTTCATGAAGGGAATGTGGATGAAAGACATGGGACAGGAAGAGGGATGGATAGAGAGACGTAGGGGAAGGGACCATAGGCAGAGGGTCCTCATTTGGCAGGTGAGCAAAGCTGAGCCCCAGAGAGGTCATCTGAATCTCTAGTCTGCAGAGCAGAGCAGCCTCCAACCTAACATCACACCACACTCTTCCCACTAGAACTCTGTGGAAGTTGACCCCAAGCCCCGCCCCTCCCTAAAGTTCGAGGTCTACTTCGGGTTGCCCTACCACGCATGCTCCCCATGAAGCCACCCTGAGATGATCTTGCCCAACCTGGGCACTCCCCCTTCTCCCCTCTCCCCTCTGATCTGGCACTATCCCAGGGCTCCCTGGAAAGCTGACATTGCCCCCCCACCACAGGCTGATGCAGTGGCTGCCTGACGTACCAGATGACTTGCATTGGATGCAGGGCCTCCTGAAGAGTACCACCCTCGAGGTCTACTCCATGGCCAAGTCATGGCTTCTCAGGTTGGGCAGGTGAGATGGGGGAGGGGCTGGAGTGTTTTCCCGCTGCCCACATTCACTACCCAGCACTCAGAACCCAGCACCCAGTTCATAGAACTTAGAACCTAGCACCTACTGCATGGTATCTATCTAGTGTCCTGCACCTAATACACAGTACTCAGCACACATACTATGTCCTTCTGTCTGTCCACCTGAGGGTACTGTGTGTGCCACCCAGTGTCTGGGATCTCTTAGCCAGAAGACTGACTGGTCTGGCCAGTCTTCTTGGGATCTTTATCATGGCTCTGTAGTTGGAAAGGATTACCCCCACTGCCCCTCCCATCCCCCTTCCCCCTCCCCCCCCCCACCCCGTGAGCCTCAGCAAGACTGGTTCCACGTGACTGGGGGCTGCTGGGCTCTTTTCTGACTGATTTCCTGCTGCCGGAGACCCAGCGTACCACCCTGTCCCTAGCCTCTTACAAAAGCCACCCTGGTGTCCAGAAGTTCTCTTGTTCGGTCCTATTGAGGGCTTGAGACTTTCATCAGAGGGATGGGGATGAAGTAGCCCGCTCCCCGTAGGGGCTGCCCCTTATGGTGCACTCTAATTTCACCAAAATCCAGGCCTTAAACTTACACATGATTTCTGCTCCCTCTACAGCCCACCTGCCGCCAGTGCAGACTCCGGTATCCGCCGGCGGCGGGGGACAGCTGCTTCTGAGAACTGGCCCTTGAACCACAGGCTGGCTGATTGCGCATTGGGCTAGGCCAACCACATGTGTGACCCTCCGAACTCGGTCCTTGCCCTCGTCCTGTGTGCTTCTGCCCGTCTCTGGCTGTAGTGACTCTGGCAGGTGACCTGGGTCAGGCTTGTCCCCCAGAATCTCTGAGCTTAGCTCCTAGCTCAAAGAGGTTGCTGAATTACTGGCAAAAAGACCTGGCTTCCTGTCCACGCTGGGCCATGTGCTTTTTGTGTGGGCAGGTGGTTTCCTGACATGGAACGAGGGCCCTCTGCAGCTCTTCCTGGGACCTTGATCCCTGGGGCCTCTCTGGATGCTTCCAGCCTACTGTGTGCTCAGGCCACTGCTCTCTTGTCAGTTTTGTCAGAGAAGATAAGACAGAACAAGCTAAGACCCGTCTCAGTTCTGGATCTCCATGTGAGGGACACAGAAGGCATAGGCGTCTAGCCGAGATGTGTTCTACACTAGAGCACTAGGGTGGGACTAGAGATGGTACCCCAGGGCTCTGACCGTGGCACTGACTGCTCTGACAGGGCTCCCCTCCTTTCTCTGACCCACATTTATCTAAGGGGTTGATTCCTGTGACAAGTGCAGACAGAAGGTGGCTGGCTGGGGAATCCATTCTGGGGGGAAATCCTGATTATAGATGCTTCTGTTAGGGATGGAACCCACTGCCACTGCAGCCTGGGGAAGGTTTCTGGGGGGCAAACATACCAAGGCTCCTCTGGCCTCTCCTGGGGTCTCTGTTCTTCTTATCCTTGGAGAACCCACACTGTCCCCCTGGCCAGACTGTAGGGGATGCTCAGCCCAAGTGGAGGTGGGAATGAGAGAAGAGATTATGTAATAATTGCTGGGCAGAAGAAATGATATGTCATTCATTCATTCATCAATTATACATACATTGATTATTCTTCTATCATTGATTGATTCGCCATTCATCCATCACACATTTATTCACCATTTATCATTCATTCAGTCATTCATTCATTTGGCTCTCAGATGGGACACAGGTGGGAAATCCTTCCAAGAGCCCTCCCAGGGGTGCTTAGAAAGGAACACAGTGGGTGAGGCTATGAAGCCAAATGGAGAGACAGGGACCAGGCTGTCAGGAGGCTGCTCCAAGAAGGCTGCTGTTGAGCTGAGGTCTGAAAAGAGACCAGATGTTATGCAAGGCCCTGGAAGGAGCAGCAGGTGCAGAGGCTTGGCAAAAGAGAGTGACACCCTTGTCACAGCATGACCATAGCTGTGTGAGAGAGGATAGAGGACGTGTTGAGAGCCACGGGCAGGTGGTGGCAAGGCTGTATCACCAAAGACTTTGGAGATTTCTTTATTTTTATTATATTGTATCTGTGTGAGTTTGTGTCCTGGTACCCACAGAAGCCAGAAGACAGCATCCAATCCCCTGGAACTAGAATTATAAGCATCTGTGAGATGCCAGAGGAGGGTGCTGGGAACTTGGGTCCTCTGCAGGAGCAGTGAGCCTTCTTTCTAGCCCCATCACCAGAGAGTTTGGATCAACTGAGGGGATGAAATAATGAATGAAGAACAGGTGCAGGGTTTGGGGTGCAGGCCTATAATCCAGCAGTGAGGGGGCAGAGGCAGGGGAAAATATCAAGTTCCAGACTATCCTGGGCTACACGATGAAACACATCTAAAAGAAAAATAATCCCATTTCCCCTGAAACCTCAGAGGTGTGAACCAGTGGCACATAGACAGGGCAGGTCTGAAGGGACAGGGCAGCAGACAGCAGGAGCGCACATAGACAGGGCAGGGCTGAAGGGACAGGGCAGCAGACAGCAGGAGTGCACATAGACAGGGCAGGGCTGAAGGGACAGGGCAGCAGACAGCAGGAGCGCACATAGACAGGGCAGGGCTGAAGGGAGAGGGGAGCAGACAGCAGGAGCGCACATAGACAAGGCAGGGCTGAAGGGACAGGGCAGCAGATAGCAGGAGCGCACATAGACAAGGCAGGGCTGAAGGGAGAGGGGAGCAGACAGCAGGAGCGCACATAGACAGGGCAGGGCTGAAGGGAGAGGGGAGCAGACAGCAGGAGCGCACACAGACAGGGCAGGGCTGAAGGGACAGGGCAGCAGACAGCAGGAGTGCACATAGACAGGGCAGGGCTGAAGGGACAGGGCAGCAGACAGCAGGAGTGCACATAGACAGGGCAGGGCTGAAGGGACAGGGCAGCAGACAGCAGGAGTGCACATAGACAGGGCAGGGCTGAAGGGACAGGGCAGCAGACAGCAGGAGCACACATAGACAGGGCAGGGCTGAAGGGACAGGGCAGCAGACAGCAGGAGTGCACATAGACAGGGCAGGGCTGAAGGGACAGGGCAGCAGACAGCAGGAGTGCACATAGACAGGGCAGGGCTGAAGGGACAGGGCAGCAGATAGCAGGAGCGCACATAGACAAGGCAGGGCTGAAGGGACAGGGCAGCAGACAGCAGGAGTGCACATAGACAGGGCAGGGCTGAAGGGACAGGGCAGCAGACAGCAGGAGTGCACATAGACAGGGCAGGGCTGAAGGGACAGGGCAGCAGATAGCAGGAGCGCACATAGACAAGGCAGGGCTGAAGGGACAGGGCAGCAGACAGCAGGAGTGCACATAGACAGGGCAGGGCTGAAGGGACAGGGCAGCAGACAGCAGGAGTGCACATAGACAGGGCAGGGCTGAAGGGACAGGGCAGCAGACAGCAGGAGCACACATAGACAGGGCAGGGCTGAAGGGACAGGGCAGCAGACAGCAGGAGTGCACATAGACAGGGCAGGGCTGAAGGGACAGGGCAGCAGACAGCAGGAGTGCACATAGACAGGGCAGGGCTGAAGGGACAGGGCAGCAGATAGCAGGAGCGCACATAGACAAGGCAGGGCTGAAGGGACAGGGCAGCAGACAGCAGGAGTGCACATAGACAGGGCAGGGCTGAAGGGACAGGGCAGCAGACAGCAGGAGTGCACATAGACAGGGCAGGGCTGAAGGGACAGGGCAGCAGATAGCAGGAGCGCACATAGACAAGGCAGGGCTGAAGGGACAGGGCAGCAGACAGCAGGAGCAAGAGGCTCTCCACACCCTGGCAGTGTCAGGATCGAGCCAGCCTCACCTACTTGTGGTCTCTCAAGTCTCCCAGGTGGACCAGACACTGACTTGATCTCTTATATGAGGGAGGGACGATTCCTCTTGGGGTTAGGTGGTTCCAGAAGGCCATGCTCTGTCTTGACTGAACTGGGGGTGCTGCCATGCCGTACCCTCAGATTCCAGTTTGAGGCTTTTTCACCTTGGTCAACTGGGGCTCTGGGCTAGGGGACTTGACACCCATGAGAACATTCTCATCCCTGTCCTTTGTATCTTACCATGGACACATCCTCTGTGCTAAAGGTTGCTCAGCCTCTCCATGACACCCTCTTCCATATCAGCTCCTCATTCCAAAGGGGACCTGTTGGGATGACAGAAATGCTGGGTGTAACCACCACACATAGTGGCATTGGGGATGGAACACAAGGTTTTACTGACACTAGACAAGCATTCTACTAATGGGGCTACATTCAAGTCTCTTCATGTGTGATGTGTGTGTGTGTGTGTGTGTGTGCGCGTGCACACACATGCATGTATGTATTTGTGTTGCGTGCATTCATGTGTGCTATGTGTGTGTGCATGTGTGTATTGTGTGTTTGTGTGTGGTATGTGTGTATATGAGTGTGTGCATGTTTGTAGTGTGTGTTTGTGTGCATGTGTGTATGTGTGGCATGTGTGTGTGGTGTGTGTGTGTGCATATGTATAGGGTGTGTGGTATGTGAAGTATGTATTTATGTGTGTGTTTGTGTGTGTGGTATGTGTGATGGGTGTATATATGTGTATGTGTGTGTGTTCCATGCATGTATGTGTGCAGGTGCAGAAGTCAGAGGAAGACTTTGGGTGTCTTTTGTCCCCCTTCTGCCTTGTTGCCTTGAGACAGAATCTCTGACTGAAGTGGAAACTCCTCTGTAGGAGATATGTCTTTCTCAGGCCTGAGCAGAGTCAAGGTGAGGGCATTAGTCATGGGAAGTAGTCTGTTCAGTCTGGAACTGTTGCTGCTGACTGTACTCTGAGCTCTTGATGAGACACAGTGTGCTGACGTATACTTTAGATTCTCAGTGAAGGTCCGGTTGTTTATCTTTGTTGGTTGCTTACCACATCGTGTTTTATTTTTTTTGCTGCCAAGTGCTTTACCATATAATGGCTATGTGAACCTGCATTAAATGAGACTTGATCAGAATCCTGTCTTGTCTCCATTTCTCGAGTCTCTTGCCCCTAGGTCCTCACTCCACCCCTCTTCGAACCTCTTCGAGAATCCGCAGGCGGGTTCACTCCTCCTCCTTCTAATGTCAGCTAGTGTGCTCTTGGGATCTGCCTGTCTTGACGCTCAATGCTAGGATTCCAGGCACGTACAGTCATGCCACATTTTTTTTTAATGTGGGTGTTGGTATTAAAACTCATGAGTTAATGTTTGCACAGAGAGAACTGTATCCTCTGAGCCATCTCCTTATCCTCTGAGCCATCTCCTTGGCCTTTCTTACTTCTTTTAAATGATGTCATTGTGCTTTAGAATGCACAGAGCGAACTGGATCTTACAGTGAAACAGGTGTGTTTATCATCACCCAAGGTCACTTCTGTCCTTGGTGTTCTGGCACAGTCTCATGTAGCCCAGGTTGGCCTCACACTCATTGTGTAGTTCAAGATGACCCCAAACTCCTGATTCTCCTTTCTTCTAGCTCCCAAATGCTGAGGTGACAGACATATGATACCATGCCTTACTGATTGCCTGAGAACTGCTTTTAGGTTGTGCCTTTGTCTTGGGAAGTGAGTTTTCAAAGAGTTCTTATCTCTTAGAGATCTGTAGGGAAATATGCATGAATGAGATAATGCACCAACTCCCAAGTGTGTGTGTGCATGTGTGTACATGCATATGCATACATGTAAGCTGATAATAGACATTGTGTGATGAGATGTGGTAAGTGTACACACACTATCTCATTCTCTTATATTTTGTATGTTTGGCATTTCAAGCCCAAGAAAAAGCTTTTTAATTATTTTAATTACACGCATTTAAGCCAACTAATTCAAATCAATTTAAATAACATTTCTCATTTAAACCTTTATTTATTCATCCATTAATCTATGTATGTATGTATGCATGTATGCATGTATGTATATATATATATATATATGTATCTGAATATCTATCTCTTTAATGTGTGTTTGTGTGTATGTGTGTGTGTGTGTGTGGTATGTGGTGTGCGTATGTGTATGCATGTGTGGTATGCATGTGTGGTATGCATGTGTGTGGTATGTTTGTATGTGTGTTGTGTGCATGTGTGTAGTATGTGTTTGTGTGTGTGGTATGTGGAGGTCAGAGGACAACTTGAGGGATTCATTCTCTCCTTCTACCACACGGGTTCTGTGGATGAAAAAAATCAGGTCACATCTTTACGTCTTACCAGTTCTACCTTAAGGTTTTTAATCGTACAGGGAAATAGGAGAATATACCTCAAAACAATGTAAGTGAAGCTGGGTTGCTGAGTGCTAGGCGACGGGGCTGAGCTTCGGGCGTTCAGCACCGTGGACAGCGACACGGTGCTGCACCTCGGTGTCAGCAGCCGGCAGAGCACAGAGGTTCAGTCTATACTGTATGCACCTCTAAGTGTGCGGCAGGCTAACTACTCCTATAGCGGGTTCTCAGCACTCTGCCGTCACCCCGAGAGCCTGGCATCTCTTTCTGTTTCACCAGGTTTTCTTTCTTCTTTTCTCACATTTGTGCAGTTTTTGACACAAAATGCTTGCATGGGGTTTCTTAGCTTTGTCTGAAGGACTTGTTCTAAAATTTTACATGAATGTTACCCAAACATCAGACTCTAAATGTTTGTTCATGTGTGTGTAAATAGAATAGACTTTGGTTCAGTGGCCACGTCTACCCCGAGTCCCCTAAACTCACTTCGTAGCTCCACTGGTTTTTGGGTTTTTTTTTTTTGTTGTTGTTGTTGTTGTTGTTGTTGAATATTCCTGGGAATGTCTTTGTTGATGGAGGGTTCCTTTACATTCTTATTCTGAAAAAAAAATTAAACCCATTGAAAAGTTTACTGCCACTGCAGAAGGCAGGATGCCCATCCTCCAACAATGCCCACCCTCTAACTGGGAATTTGTTCAGCTATGTCAGAGTGAAAGGCGGGCATGTGAAGCATTGAGGTGGATATCTCAGAGCCATGGATCAAAGTTTCCTCAAGAGTGGGAGAGGAGGATGGGAGGAGAGGGGAGGCTCTGGGGTGGGAAGTGACCAGAAGCCCAGGCATGCAGGCAACATGTAGGAAGAGCCAGGCAACCCCTGTAATCCTGTCAGAGGCTGAGCTAGGAGGACCTGGTGTTCAAGGCCAGCAGTGGTGACGTAGAGTAAGGAACTCTGCCTGAGGGATCTGGTGTCTACGATGAAGCGGGATCCACCCCAGTGTCTATATCTGTCCTCACTCTTGTCAGCACTGATATCATGTGACCCAGGTCTATTCCCGGGAGACCCCTGTCTTAGTCAGGGTTTCTATTCCTGCACAAACATCATGACCAAGAACCAAGTTGGGGAGGAAGGGGTTTATTCAGCTTACACTTCCACACTGCTGTTCATCACCAAAGGAAGTCAGGACAGGAACTCAAGCAGGTCAGAAAGCAGGAGCTGAAGCTGAGGCCATGGAGGGATGTTCCTTACTGGCTTGTTTCCCCTGGCTTGCTCAGCTTGCTCTCTTATAGAACCCAAGACTACCAGCCCAGGGATGGCACCACCCACAATGGGCCCTCCCACCTTGATCACTAATTGAGAAAATGCCCCACAGCTGGATCTTATGGAGGGATGTCCTCACCTGAAGCTCCTTTCTCTGTGATAACTCCAGCCTGGGTCAAGTTGACTCACAAACCCAGCCCCTAAGTCAACACCCTTAGACTTCTGTCTGCAGACACTGGGTCTGCTTGAATTGCTCATGGAATCACATGGGACCAGTGTCTCATGTGCCTGGGCTGCTTCTCTCCACACTGAGATGGCAACTTGCCATGTGTGCAGGTTAGCTTTTGTCAATTTGACACAAGCTAGAGTTATTTGGAAAAAAGGAACCTCAATTGAAAAAAAACATATATCCCCAATCCGATGGACCCAAAGACAAGGCTGTGAGGCATTTTCTTGATTAATAATTGATGAGGTCCAGCCCAGCCCATTATAGGTGGTACTATCCCTGGCTTCTATAAGAAAGCAGGCTGAGCAAGCCACCAAGCTGCACTCCTCCATGGCTTCTGCTTCAGTTCCTGCCTCCAGGTTTCCACTTTGAGTTCCCATCCTGACTTCCTCCAATGATGGTGGACCTGTAAGCTGAAATAAACCCTTTCCTCCCCATGCGGCTTTAGGTCAAGGATTCAGCACAGTAATAAACAAGCAAATCAGGGAGCTGGAGGGATGGCTCAGTGGTTAAGAACATTGGCTGCTCTTCCAGAGGACCTGAGTGTGATTCCCAGCACCCACACAGTGGTTCCTGACTGTCTGTAACTCCAGTTCCAGGGGATATCCTTTATCCTCCTGGACACCAGGTGCACAGAATATGTCCAGGCAAAACACCCATACAGGTAAGTACAGTAAATAAATAAATACAAATGCGAGCAGACTAGGACATTCGTCATGTATGAGAAACAAACTTCACCGCTCTGTGGCAGGATTCTACCCAATGCGTATACTGCATCACAGGGATCCTGTGATGATTGCTAACACCTCAGATGCCTCCAGCATTTGTCCACTGAGTTGAAACCTTGTGAAGCCATGACTGACACAGCTAAGACACTTTCTTTAAAATTAAAAAAAAAAGCAACTGCAATTAAAAACAATGAATTCACGAAATTCCTAGGCAAATGGTCAGAACTTGAAAATATCATCCTTAGTGAGGTAACCCAATCACAAAAGAACACACATGGTATGCAGTCACTGATAAGGGGATATTAACCCAGAATCTCGGAATACCCTAGACACAATTTGCATATCAATAGATTTCTAAGAAGATGGAAGGAGAGACCCCTGGTCCTGGAAAGACTGGATGTAGGGGAACGCCAGGACAGAGTAACGAGAGGGGGTTGAATGGAGAAAAGAGGGAGGGAAGGGGGCTTATGGGACTTTCGGGGAGGGAGGAAACGGGAAAGGGGAAATGATTTGGAATGTAAATAAAAAAAAAACAGAACATAAAATAAAAAAAGCAACACATTTTACTTTTTTTTCGTGTGTGTTAAGTATGCAAGTTGATGTGTATGTGAAGGTCAAAGGTAAGATTGTGGGAGTACTCCCCTTCCAGTATGTGGGTTCCAGATGTGAAACTTAGGTTGTCAGGCTTGGCAGCAAGCACTTTATCCACTGAGCCGTCTTGCCAGCTCCAGGATGCCTTCTTAGTGCCATGAATTCCGGTCTGTTCTCTTCTTACTCAGCGGGGCTCTTCCTTACCTCCGCCTCTTCAGTTCTCAGGGACCACACCTGAAACAACGGCACTGGGACCCAGCGCCCCTTTGTGTTACCCCAACTACTCCCCATACCCCCTCTCTGCACCCGGACAGGTCTGCGCATCTCCCGTGCTAACAGCAAAAAGAGCCAATTTTCTCTGCCCCCTCCTCGTCTTGAGAAAGGCTCTCATGTATTCTAAGCTAGCATCTAATGCCCTATGTAGCCAGTCGGAACTGGCCTTGAACTCTTGATCTTCTTGTCTCCACCCTCCAATTGCTGGGATCACAAGTGTGCCACAAGCCCAACTTTTGTTTGTCTGTTTCCCTTTTCTCCAGTGCTGGGGAACTGACCCCAGGGCTTCACGAGCCCGAGGAGCTCTATTCCTAAGGGGTTTCCCATCCCCTTGGGTTCTCGTTAACTGCTTTCCCCAGATGTGGCTCTTGGAAGTAGGATTCCCACTGTCAAGGAGGTTGGGATGCCACCTGGAGGGTTCTCTCGGCTTGGGGGTTTCCTGAGGGCGCATCTCTGCTGGGGTCCCCTCTACCTGGGGATTGGGGGAGGTCCTCTTTGCCTGGGCGGGGCGATGTCCACTCTTGGGTTCCTCTCTGCATGGGAGTTTCCTCTCTGGAGGAGGGGGAACGCCTATGTCTGGGGTGTCCTCGGGGAGGGGGGCATCTACTCAGCCTGGAGATTTCTCTGCCAAGCGTCTGGTCTCGGTCTGGAAGGGCCCACTCTGGGGTTTCTGTTTGCAGGGGGAATCCTCTGCTGATGGTCTTCTCTGCTTGTGGGTCGGGGGGAGTATGGGGGAATCCTTTCTGCCTGGAGGTCTTCTGTCTTGGGGTTTCTTTTCTTGGGGCCTCTCTGCCGGGGTTCTTCCTGGGGGAGTCCTCTCTGGCACCCGATTGCAGGCTCTCTAAGCACTGCCTTTGTCAGCCGCGCTCTGATGCGGGCTTTTCCATGTCTGGCATCAGAAGCTTCTGGAGGTGCGGCTTCCCAGACCCCGGGGCTCGCCCTGGGTCTGCGCAGACGCCTTCTTTTTGCTCCAGGGCGTGGGGACCCTGACTTGACACGGATGACTGACAGGCAGCGGTACGGACCGGACGCACCTTTGCGGCAGGCGTGGGGCCTCGGCCACCGACGTCACGGGGCGCGGCGTGCGTGGGTGCGGCCATGACGTCATGCCCGCGGAGCCCCGCGCCGGCGCCGTGACGTCACGCCCTGGAGCTGCGGGCCGGGCCGGGCGGCGGCATGGCGGAGAGCGAAGCGGAGACCCCGGGCACCCCGGGCGAGTTCGAGAGCAAGTACTTCGAGTTCCATGGCGTGCGGCTGCCGCCCTTCTGCCGCGGGAAGATGGAGGACATCGCCGACTTCCCAGTGCGGCCCAGCGACGTGTGGATCGTCACCTACCCCAAGTCTGGTGAGCCGGGAACCCCATGCCGTACCGGTCGCTCGTGCGGCTGTGTGACCTTGGGCAGGTCGCTCAGCCTCTCTGTGTCCTAGTCCTGTCCGGCTCCCTGTGTGGTGAGGGCAGCGGGGGCAGCGGGCTCTGTGGGGGATGGGACCGCCCTCCGCTGCCCCTGTATCCTGTTTACAGGCTGACTGTCACCAGGCGGGACCTGGGCACCTGGGTCCCCAGCAGCCGTGTAAGGTAGAGAGAGCTTCTAGGCAGAGGATCAGAGAGGGGAGGAGGCTTGTCCAAGGTCACACAGCTGGGCTGAGATCTGAGCTACTCAGTTCTCCAGGCCTGGTGTAGAGATGACTGTGTGGTGCCTTTTCTGGGGTCTGTAGGACAAGCCTAGCCGGTTCTCTTGTTTGTTCGCTGTCCCTGTAGGGTGTCCTGGTGACCACTGTCCTGCAGGCTCATGGTAGTTGTGAAGGTGGCTGGCCATCACGCCGCGGTATCCAAGCAGGCGGTTACAGGAGAAAATATAAGCAGGGTATCTCCCAGGGTGGAGTCCCGGTTCCTAGGGCAGCTGCCCATCATCCTCACACAGAGTGGTGGCTGCTCTCAGGGAAGGGGTCGGGGGTGCAAAGGCCCTGGGGTCGAGTCCAGGTGTAGGCGCTGACCCACTACTGGGCATACAGCCAGCTGGGCTGTCCTGGAAGAGGCATGTCAGGAGACAAGCAGGGCTGACTGAGGCTGCAACCATCCCGCACCTCATCCCAGCCCTGGGTCCCTGCCCTCCTTAGCTAGGGTTGGCTTTCAGAGAACTTTCAGATGACCAGGTAGTGGTCATCCCGCTGGGTGCTCCACATCTGGGTTCGTAGCTGTACCTGGAGTTATCTCTTTTGGTTCAGTGCCTGGGATGAACCCAGGGCCTTGTGGTCCTATGGTTCATGTATGCCCTGACACTCAGGTGGGTGCCCAGACTCAGGGTGGTACTTACGGAGGCATCATGCTTTTTCTGTTCTTGCCACAAAGTGTATGAGTGTGCCCATGGGTAAAGGAAGATTCTAGTTCCCTCCCTAGACTCTGGGAATTGTGGGAGACTTGGTTTTCAGAGCCCATAGGATCAGGGGGTGTGGCTGGGGTTGTAGTGGAGCTCCTGGAGGAGAGGAACAGAGGTGTGAGTTACCTACTGGAAGGGGCTGGGGAAGGGGCTTTGACCCAGGACTCCTGAGGGAGTAGCCAGGCTGGAGGCCCAGCTGTGAACTTGGAGGGTTGGCGAGTGTGCAGGAACCTGGTGACTTCTGGGGAGCTCCCACACTGCAGAGAGGAGTCGGATGGGAAACATCTACGTGTGCATGCATGCGTGCGTGCGTGCGTGCATTTGTGCGTGCGTGAATATTTCGAGACAGAGTCTCTCTGTGTACCTCAGACTGGCCTTGAATTTCTAGTCTTCCTGCGTCAGCCTTTTCAGTGCTGGAACTGTTGGGGTATATTATCACAGCCACCCCACAGGATGCCAGGTTTTTAATTTTTATTTTTTATTTTTAATTTTTTTTAGAGATAGGGTTTCTGACTGTCCTGGAACTCATTCTGTAGACCAGGCTGACCTTGAACTCGGAAATCTGCCTGCCTCTGCTTCCCAAGTGCTGGGATTAAAGGCGTGTGCCACCCCTACCTGGCAGGATGCCAGTTTTTGTTGTTCGAGCGAGACAGGGTCTCAGTAGCACAGGCTGGTATTGAACTTGCTGTGTAGCTGAGGCTAGCCTTGAACTCGTGATCCTCCTGTCTCAGCCTCCACCAGCCCCCTTGGCTGGATGTTGGTTTTCTGGGTAACAGACACGTCTTGTGTGTAGCATGTACCAAGTTCAGCGAGAAGCACGGGCCAGAGTTGGTGTAAAAGCATCAGCTCCTTCCCCAGCAATGAGACCTCACTGGTGCTTCAGAGATCCCAGCTCCACCCTCCCCATCCCGTCCTGGGCGCTGCCTTCCTGAATCGGACAGTCCTATGGCCTGGTGTTCCTTGATGTGCCCCTGCCACTCCCTGTCCCTCCCTCCTCCAGGCCACCATGCTAGAGCACAGATGAGTTAGGAAGAGCCAGGAGCCTCCTCCAGACTCTGCTGCCTCAGCTCCTGAGCCTCCCCCACTCCATTTGAGTAGGGTAGCTTGGGAGTCCCACTGCACGGAGGTGGTGGGGGTCAGGGTGGGGACACGACTGTGGCTCGGGTAGTCACCTGTGCGGCAGGTTCCAAGCTGAGGTGAGTTTCTCAGGCTCTGCTGGGAGGAAAGCTTTCTCTTCAGAAGTCAGGTGACCAGCCTCTGGGTCACTCCAGGGTCAGTGTCTTGGCATCAACATTGCTGCCCAGGTGCCAGATGCTGTACCCGGGGCACTGGGGTCACTCAACTCACCTCTCAGAGAGGAGCCACCCTCAGGGTTGAGCCTGGCTGCCCCTCAGCATTCCTGGCACTTCCTGGACCCGCTGGCCTCCAGGGCCGAGAGTCTGGGCCTGGGCCTGACAGTGGGACTAGGGTCCTGAAGGGCCCAGCATTCATCAGGCAGGGGAGTGGTCTCAGTTGGGAGAAGGGAGGGACCAGAACCAGAGAAAGATGGCCTCTGTGGCCTCCTGCCTGGTCTGCAGGGCCCTTGGAGAGACAGGGTGGACATATCTCAGGGTTCTTTGCCTCTGGGAGAGAGGTGGGAGTCACTGGTAATTCTCTAACCCTGCCCCAATGCTGGGGGTGGGGTGGGGGTGGGCTCTTGTTACTGTTCTTTTAACGTAAGCCTCCCTAAGGGAAGAGCTCATGCATCAAGGAGCCATCCACCTCCGCATCAGGGGCCCCTGTGGCTGAAGGGCATCATCTACTGGAAGAAGGCAGGTGGTGGGGGCCTAGGTGTGATCCTAGTTAAGAGGACAGCTTCCAGTCAGTCTTAGCTGGACTTGGAGCTGGCTCATGTGTCTGCAGGGTGTCCAGGCTTGCTTCAGGTGGGTATAGCCAAGCCTGTCCTCATCTACTTCTAACTCCTGGCTTTGGGATGAACAGCCTAGCCTGGGAAGGCCATAGCATTGGTAGACATATAGAGGACAGCCAGAAGTCTGTGTCGGCCACAGCGGGTCACATGATTCTACCAGAGTGAGAGCAGAATTGTTACGGCTGAGTTGCACCTGGGTGTCCTCCGTGCCTTCATGAGGTCCCTTGGTGTCCCCACGTATCCTTAGCTTTTCCTTCAGGAGCATCTGCCTAGTGTTTTCTAGTGCATGCTGTTTTAGGGGTGCCTGCGTCACCACACGGGGTCTTGCACTCAGCTAATAGGCTGCAAGGTGACATCTGCACCAGTGGGCAGCAGGGGTATCCTCCACCAGAGTGAGTGTCCACTTGACTGCTGCAGGCCCTGGAGATTGGCACAGTAGGGAAACTGAGGCCCAGAGGAGTGATGTCTTTCCTCAGCTCCTGGAGTCACTGGAGGACCATGCTGGGCATCCTGGAAGGCTTTCTCTTGTCGTGATAAAACACCCTTTGAGCAAAGCAACTTGGAGGAGGAAAGGGATTTTCAGCTCACGATCTCTGGTCTCAATCTATCACTGAGAGAAGTCAGAATAGGAATCCGAGACAGGAGCCTGCAGGCGGGAACCGTGAGGAACACTGCTTGCTGGCTTACCCCGGTTCACACTTTTTAGCTAGTTTTGTCATGCAGCCCAGGACCACTTGCCTAGGGATGGTGCTGCCCACAGTGGGTGGGGTGGGCACCACATCAAGGCCATTCTTCACAGACTTACTCACAAGCCAGTGTGAGCTGGGTGGTCCCTGGACCAAGACTTCCTCAGATGCTTGTGGGCTGTATCGAGTTAACAACTGAAGCGAACCAGGACAACTGTGGACCGGGTTCCAGGTTCATGGGGTTTCTGTAGCGTGGCAAGGTGGTGTGGCCTGGATAGTAGGAGCAAGTTACACTTGGTGATGGGAGCGCAGGCTTTGTTAGTAGTTGGGTCAGTGGTAGGTGTACCCTGAGAGGTGAGGTTCCCAGTCCTACCTGTCCTTGACAGGATGCCTGAACCCCTGTTCAAGCCCTGCACCAGAGGTTGAAGGTCACCATCTTTGGGAACATGGATGCCAAAGAACTGATCTGTGGGAAGGACAGATCCAAGGGGAAGAGAAGTGATGGATCCTCTCTAGGGAAATAGATGGGTGTTCTATCAGACTGCATGTCTGTCTCTGCCGACCTGTGCCTCCCACCCTATCCCCCTGTGTGTGTGTGTGTGTCTGTCTGTCTGTCTGTCTGTCTCACCCCCACATCTCATATGTGTACACACACCTGGACTTCCTCTCACCTCCCCATCTGTTTCTGCTTCACACCCTAACCTGGGAGGCTCCTAGCCAAGGTAGAAAGGCTTCCTGGAAGACAGTAGTTCTCAACTTGTGGGTCGTGACCCCTTCACAGGGTTCGCCTATGAGACATCCTACATATCAGATATTTATATTATGACTTATAACAGTAGCAAAATTACAGGTATGAAGTAGTACCAAAATAATTTTATGGTTGGGAGGTCACAACATGAGGAACTGTGTTAAAGGGTCACAGCACTGGGAAGGTTGAGAGCCACTGCCACTGCAGTGTAACAGTTAAGTGCAGGGAGAAGACACTTGAGTAGGTGTCTTAAGTGTCCCTTCCCATACCTCAATGGCTTCTGTCCTCAGACAGGGAGGGTAATACCTTCTCAGAGAAAGCAGCATGGAGGAAGGATTGTCAGAAGTAGTTTGGGTTCCAGAAAATCTCGAGAGGGAAAGTCCAAGAGTTGGGACAGTAAGTGATGGGCTGCAGGGTCTGGTGGAGGAAACAGCTGTGAAGAGGAAAGTTTTATAAAAGATGCCAAGTAGCAGGAAGATAAGTGACTTGGAAGGTTGGCGAGCAGAGGGAGTGGGGCAGAGGTGGCTGACAAGACCGTGGCTTTCAGGACTCGGGTGTGAGCACTGGGCTCGGAGTGGGTGCTGAGATGCTGTAGGGCATCCATAGCTGAGATGCTACAGACGTGCTGTAGGGCAGAGCGGTTCCGCTGCTGGATGCTGTGGATGCTGAGATCCTGTTCTGGGAAGTGGCCTGTGACACCAGCGGCACCTTTAGAGTCTAAGATTCTGTCCTGGGCTTCTGTGCCCAGCGACGCTGCTGGTGCTGCACGAGGTGGAGATTGAGGTCTGAGGAGGCAAACAGGAGAGAGTCAGTGAGGAGGGAGCATGGGTGAGGGGCAGCGTGCAACTGAGATGGAGGGAGATTCCAGGGAGTCAGCTGTGTAGTATGCTTCAGGGGCGACCAGTGACCTGAGTGGCAGGGACATGTCCCCAAGAGATACAGTGATTTCCCGGTTTAATTTCAGTTGTTTACAGCCAAACAATGTCTGAGAGCATTTCTACAGAGCAAGGAAGAATTAAGACTCCCTTCTTCCCTCCTTCCCTCTCTCCCTCTGTCCTTTCCATCCTTCTGAGACAAGGTCCTTTACGCACAAATAGGTGCTTAAAGTGTGCGCACATGCACACACACACAAACACACACATACACATACACATAGAGTCACACACACACACACACACACACACACACACCTGGAACTCCTGAGAGAGAGGGATCATATTTACATATATACAGCATATAGTTATGGTGATTGATTGATTGATTGATTGATTGAGTCAGGGCATCTCTGTGTAGCCTGGCTAACCTGGAATTCACTCTGTAGATCAGGCTGGCCTTGAACTCAGACATCTGCCTGCCTCTGACTCCGGAGTACTAGAATTAAAGGGCTCCACAGCCATACAGGCTGGTTAAGTTACTCTTAATCTCTTACTGTAAATGAACCTTATCATAAGTGTGTATGTATTAGAGAAAAAACCATAATTTTCAGAGCTCAGTGCTGTTCACAGCTTTGGAGGCCTCCTGGGATTTTGAGTGCATCCCCATGGGCAAGGGTGCCTATTGTAGACCGAGCCGAGGATACCCACGTCTCTCATCATCCAGAGAGTGTTTGTTAGACCTGAATTAATGATTATAGAAAACCAGACACAGGAAAACCAAGGCACTGTATGAGCCGGGACACACAATTGCTTCATGATTGTACTGGCTGGTTTGGTGTGTCAACTTGTCACAAGCTGGAGTTATCTCAGAGAAAGGAGTCTCTCTTGAGGAAATGCCTCCATGAGACCCAGCTGTAAGGCATTTTCTTATTAATGATCAAGGGTGGGAGGGCCCATTGTGGGTGGTGCCGTCCCTCGGCTGGTAGTCTTGGGTTTTATTAGAAAGCAAACTGAGCAAGCCAGGGGAAGCAAGCCAGTAAGTAACATCCCTCCATGACCTCTGCATCAGCTCCTGCTTCCTGATCTGCTTGAGTTCCAGTCCTGACTCCCTTTGGTGATGAACAGCAGCGTGGAAGTGTAAGCTGAATAAACCCTTTCCTCCCCAACTTGCTTCTTGGTCATGATGTTTGTGCAGGAATAGATACTCTGACTAATACAATGATATACTGTACACAGAATAGCTAGGTGTATGTGTGTATACATGTATGTATTATGTATGTATGTATTATGTGTTGTATGTATGTCCCTAAGAAGTACAGTACTTCTCTCTTGCTTTAAGCACATGTTTAGTTCCACTCTTTGCTGTGGTTTTCTGGGAGGAGGGTATGTGTTGTGGTCCTGTGTGACGCTCAGTAGGTCATTGGAGATACACAGGCTGTGAATGAGAACACATAACCTGGAGGTTGGTGGGTAGAACCAGCTGAGCCTTGGCCTCTGGGAGTAGGGTCTATGGGAGGAGACAGGATTTTCTGTCATACATTCCACTGTACTTAGGTTGGTTAAACTCAATAGCAGTGTGGCTTTGGTGAATGCTATCACTGAATATTAAAAGGTCCATCCCCAGGAACCTGGGGGTGGTGGGCTCTGCTCCCATTAGCATCTTGTCTCCAGAATTCTGGGAAGATTTTGCTGGTCTCCTTGGGTGTGTTGACAGGCTGCAGGTCCCCAGATTCCTGGGCAGGTCCATTCTTGAATTCTAGGGCCTTCCATACATCTCAACTTAGGACTCAGGTCAGAGTGTCCTGTCAGTCACCACCAGGAGGACATCGGTACTGTGTCACTCAAGCTTTGGCTATGTCAGCGAAGGGAGCTGTGCATGGCATTGGTCCACCAACACACAGAACCAGTGGAGAGCCTGGCTGCTTTCCTAGCTCACAGCGGTCTCCCCTGTAGGTTGTTATGCTGGGGTGCAGCAGGCTGGTAGCTCAGGGGGTCCCTCCTCCAGGCAGCATGGGTGGCCGCATCTTTTGTATATTTCGAGGTGTCCCAGCATGACGGTGGCCACCACAGCAGCAGGAAGGCCTGTTGGGACTTCCCTGCTGCCCTTGTTCCCAAGTACTTGTGTGGGTTTGGCTGCAACCCCTGGTCCTGCTCTTTTCAGCTCTGATGTGGCCTTAACTGCCACTCTGCACTTGGTGACCCACTGAGAGAGAGGTGCCTCTGCACCCTGCTCCCGAGGCCCAGAGTTGATGGCGGGAGGACCCACCCAGGATCTCATTCAGGAGCTATCCCATCCTGTTAGCCTGTTGGTAGGATCGGACTAAGTAAGGTCATTATGCAGGGTTGTCCCAGCTCGGGGGGCGGGGCATGCCCACAATCTGCATACTCTGTATACATGTGTAAAACACATTTTGGTCATATCTGTCCTCTGTTTCCCCCTTCCAGACTCTTCTGGGTCCCTCCCAACTTCACAGGTTTTAAATAAACAGCCAACCGAGGTTCATCGTGCTGCCTGTGTGCGCATGGGCGGCCAGGAGGTGGGGAGCTGCATTGGCTCTGTTGGTGGCTGTTCCTAGCATGGATGTGTAGCGGAGGGAAGGATGGACTTATAGATGGAGGTGGTTTTGAAATACAGTTCAGGTCTGTTTGGGACGTGGGCCTATGTGGGCTGAAGGTAGGATAGAGGAGGTTAAAAATGGATCATGAAGATGGACCAGGAGAGGCTCATTTCAGGGCCTTTCTTGGACGCTAGCTGAGCCTGGGTGGACAGTAGACACCAGGAGTGACAGGCAGGCTGGCCTCACCAGGGCCTTGGCACTTTCTGGCCTTCCAGCCTCATTTGTGAGTGTGTGTGTGGCTTCCTGGTGCCTGAGCTGCCTCCTGTCTGTCCTGCACAGCTTAGTGTGAGCTGTGTCCAGATGGCAGGCCCTTGGAGATGGATGGGCCACCAAAACATCTTGGCTTTCTGGCTATAGCTAAGATCTGGCCTCGGGTGTGTGGCTTCTGGGCTATTGGCACAGCAGGAATAGCGTGAAGAACAGGCTAACAGGCCTTTGCTTGATGGGTGACATGTGGCAGATAGGTAGACAGAGAAGGCGGGGAGAAAGGGCTTTTATAGAGAAGCAGCAACGAGTAAGGGGGAAAGGTCTCTCTGACTCTGTCTCTCTGTTTCCGTCTATCTCCCCCTCTCTTGTGTGTGCGCGCGCACACACACACACACACACACACTGTAAAGATTTTGTAAAGTCTTGCTTTTTAACTAAAAAAATTTTTTTTAAAGATAGGATCTTGCTCTGTAACTCAGGGTACCCTTCCACTCAATCCTCCTGCCTCTATGAAGTACAAAGACCCCTGGAGATAGATGGGCAGCGTGATTTGGCTTCCAGGCCTAAGCTCTGACTATACTGCCTTGACAATAAGTTGGGCGTGTTTACTGGACAGCTGCTGAGAGAGGTGTGTGGGCCTCTCAGGAAGTAGTTTGGGGATGAAGACAGCATCGCTGTCAGTAGGAAAGCTCAGGTTTGGTCACACCTGTGGTGGTTGTGGGGGTGTCAGGGTTTGCAGAGTTGTGACAAAGGTGAGGTGATTCGGTGTGAACAGCTTTTGAAGGTGTGGATTGCTGAGTAGTTGGAGAAGGGCTGTGGACAAGACTCCACCTCTACTGACCTGGTAGGATGTGTGCATTATCCATGAGGCCTGGCCTATGGTGGGTGGGTCTACATGGGGCTGCCTTGGGAAGGCCAGAGAGGAAGGACCAGCTATAGGAACCAAAGCTCAAAGAGAAGGGATGGGTTCACCTCTCTTTCTTTGAGTTCCTTGGAGATGAGCCTAGCTTTCTGGGAGCTACCTGCTCCCATGCCTTGGGAACTGGAGGGCACAGGGGCTGGAGAACTGCAGACATGCCTGCCTGCCTCCCTCGACTCCTTGCTGTTGCTTGGCTGACCTGCCTGGCCCCGAGGCCCTAGCTCAGACCGTGTGTCCCCGCAGCGCCCGGGCATCCTGCTGGATGTGATTAGAGTGCAGTGGGGCCGACCAGGCTTAGCATGGGGGGGAGTTCAGTGAGGGTCTGGATGGAGGTATGTGCTGCGAGTGTCCTAGGGCTTCTGAGAAGGCAGACTGTGGGGGTGGAGATGCTGTAACCACCTGAGATGTTGAGGTCGTGAGAAGGGAGGCTAAGCCTGAACTCGGGTGCCTGTGGTCAAGGGAAAGTGTGTGGAGGTAACTTTGGTTGGAGACAATGGGATCTGGTCTGAGGGGACTGATGGTCCCCAAATCCAGCAGGGGACCCATCCGTGTCATGCTGCTTTGGGAAGATGGGGGTTTATCCACAGGTCCTTAGCTCCTTGCGCCACCATGTCCATGTCTCCTGGTGGGTCCCTCTCTGCATCTCGTAGCTAGCTCACTTGTGGGCTCAGCTCTGTCTGTTGGCCTTGGCCATCTCCTGCTGTCTTGTGGAGCAGGATGCTGCAGGCAGAAGTGGTTTGTGTCTCTTTGTGAACCCAACTTCCACACGCCTCCCATGAAGTGCAGGGAGAGACCTGAGACCCTGCTCCTCTGTCTCTGAGTAGGTGACCACTTCATGTGGCCTCTGGTCTTGCTTCTATCACCTCAGCTCCTTTTGCCAAGGAACAGCCAGAGTTGCACTAAAGTCCTGGGTCCTCCCCACCTTGGGTGTTGCGTGTCTGTCCTTCCATGCCACGTCTGTCCCATCTTGTGACCATCAGTGTTTTCAGGCCTTGGGGGTGTTGTATGAACGGCAAAGCCAGGAATGATCTGGAATGTTCCTGTTGCCTTGTTTCCCTCGAGGAGCATGGGTGGCATGCGTGCTTAGCTTAGTAGGCCCTAGGCAGATGAAGGAATCCGTTGGTAGCTGAGGTCGCACCCCTGCTCTCTGAGCTTGGTCACTCCTGAATCCAGTGGATAGTTCAGCTCTTGGGAGCCTCAGTTGAACTTTGGTCCCCACCACGGTCTGCGGGTGGCAGGCACATCCTGCTTGTTTTCCTAGCTGTCCTTCCCCAGTGAACCCTGAGGTAAGCTGCAGGCTGGCCACTGGCGGCCATGGTGTGCTCAGGCCTCATGTCCAGCCTGGGCCTCTTTCTTGGTGCCTCCTCAGGCTCCTCTTGCTCCCTGAACTCTGTGCCCATTTCTCAGACTGCAGAAATTTCGTTGACTGAGGCTGGCCCAGTGGCTCTTCTGAGCACCCATCCTTGCTTCTCTACCCAGGTACAAGCTTGCTGCAAGAGGTGGTCTACTTGGTGAGCCAGGGTGCTGACCCTGATGAAATCGGCCTGATGAACATTGACGAGCAGTTGCCGGTGCTGGAGTACCCCCAGCCCGGGCTGGACATCATCAAGGTACTTGTGTGACGCCTTCCTTCATAGTTACACCTGCTCAGTAACAGTGGTTTCTCAAGAGGCTCCTGAGGGCTCATGGGACAACTGAGGGCTTCTAGGCGGTTCCAGCTAGCCAGGAGGAAGAGACTGACAGGTCTGAGTTTTTGACTGTGAACCTTGGGACCAGTCAGACACAGGTGACTGATGTCAGCGGCAGGAAGCCTATGGCGTGGAGAGGAAATAAATACATGTGTTTGGTTATGGCCTGGAGGGCCACCGGGGATGAAACAAATCCTGGTTCTTTCCTCATCTGTCAAGGGAAGGGCATGCTCGAATAAAATCTTTGGTATCAAGTATGAGATTAGTGGACTGGAGAGATGGCTCAGCAGTTAAGAGCACTGACTGCTCTATCAGAGGTCCCGAGTTCAATTCCCAGCAATCACATGGTGACTCACAACCATCTGTGATGGGATCCGACGTCCTCTGCTGGTGTGTCTGAAGACAGCTACGGTGTAGTCATATAAATAAAGTAAATACATCTTTAAAAAAAAAAGAATGAAATCAGTTAGGTGTGGTAGTGGTAGCTTCTACCTTTTTGCCCCAGCACTGGGGTCGCTGAGGCAGGAGAATAACATGAGTTTGAAGCCAGCCTGGGCTGCGTGATGAGATCCTGTGTCAGCAGTAAGCGGGTTTGTGCGTTCTGTCCCTTAGAGGTATCAGAACCTTTCTTTCCGTTCCGTCCCCTGCTACCTCTGTAGTTCAGGCTTTGCAACCCTCAACCCCCCCCCACCTTTCTGCTAGGTAAGCATCGGGGGACATGTCTCCGAGAGCCCCACTCCACACGTCCTGGCAACAGATGCCTCCTGCTTTTGGTGAGGTTGTTCCTGACTGTTCCTGGCATCTGGAGGTTGTCCCCCTGTCTGCAGTCCGTGCTGGTCACATTGACTCCTCTCCAGGAAACACTGGGAGTGTGGGGTGCCACTTCTCTAAGTGCCCCATGTGTTGGTGCTGTCCCTGCATCAGGGGCAGTAATGAGCTGACAGCTCCCACCTCATAGAGCAGGAAGTCGGTGATGGTCACAGAGCTGGGGACAGTGCACCAGGAGGATGCACTGGATGATCTAAAGAACATCCAGAAGGAAGAGAGGGACAGAGCACCCTAAGACTCGTGCTCCAAGGGGAAGCTGACAGGATGCGGGCCTCTGCATAGAGAGCTGAGGGAACCAAAGCTCCCGCCCATGATCTCCTGGGCCGCTGTTAGGTCAGAGTTGAGGAGAGCTGGGTGCTTTAGAGCTGGGCATCCCCATGTTCTTACAGGCGCTATTTTATGCCCATGTTAAGTGTTTCCCCTGCCCCGTAGATCCTTCCTCATTCTCAGCCACTCAAATCCAACCCCTATGACTGTAAAGGGATAGATCCCTCAGGCTGGGGACAGGGACTCTCATTACAACTATGGGGTCCAGCCAGCTGTGTACCATGTGCAGATGGCTCAAGTAGTTAGTTGGAACACATACTAAGTTCTGCTTGGTCAGGTACCTCCCAGACCTGTTAGAAAGACCCTGGAAGGAGAGAAGAGGTGTGTTTGTGTGCGTGCATGCATGCATGCATGTGTGTATGTGTGTGCTCATGCACATGCATGTGCATACACATACATGAATATAACAGCCACACATCTTCCCGCAGGAACTGACGTCCCCTCGCCTCATCAAGAGCCACCTCCCCTACCGCTTCCTGCCCTCTGACCTCCACAATGGCGACTCCAAGGTAACCTACCTCACATTTCTCGTCCCCCACTTCCTCATTAAGAACCCTAGGCTTCTGAAACTACTCCAGGTGCCACTCACTGTCCTTGGCCCAGGGTCCCTCTTGGATCATGTCTGCAGGGCTTTTTCAATGCTTACCAGGGAGTAGGGGGTGTTCTCTCACAGTTGAACATTGGGGGATGGAGTTCACTGTACTCCCTGTTCTTGTCTCTGTCCTCAGTTACAAAGTTCTCAGGCATCTGTCGCCTACAGATTACAATAGTGCCCAGTAAAAACTGTCACGTGCTCACCCCGCATACTCAGCCTGTGAGCCAGAGCCCATCAGTGCCTGGAATGAGCAAGGGGACACCTGGCCATCAGGAAGCAGGGTGACCCCTCTCTCTACTTCCCACAGGTCATCTATATGGCTCGTAACCCCAAGGACCTGGTGGTATCTTACTATCAGTTCCACCGCTCGCTGCGGACCATGAGCTACCGAGGTACCTTCCAGGAGTTCTGTCGGAGGTTCATGAATGACAAATGTAAGTGCCACAGGGGGTGTGTGCACTACCCTGTAACTACCAGCCAGTGCTGGGGGCTCCTGGGAAGCCCTGTCTGTAATGGTACCTTACCTGCCCCTGTGCAGATGGGGCTTCGCCAAAGGGAGGAGGTGCTGAGGCTGGGGATCTGGGGATCTTAGAGGCGGTGCAGATCCTGGGACTTCTGAGTCCTGCTCCCCACCACCCTGTGGGTTCTCCAGTTATACATCTGTCCTTCCTGCCTGGGTTCGTAGTGAGGTGAGAATGACAGCTGTGAACTCAGAGGCCCAGGTCTCTAGGCTGTGAATGGTAGAGACCAACGTGAAGGCTGCCACAGCATGAAGGGTATGAGTCATCACGTGGGCTGGACTGCAGGGGCTGGCGGTGATTCAGAGCAGGGAGTTTGGGATGTGTACTTCCTGTTGGCTCCTTTCTGCTTCAGGTAGAGGGAGCAGGGCCTCTCCATCCCACCCCGTCCCACCCAACTTGTCTTCTAGGAAGACGAGGCCCATAGGAGGAAGCAGCCCATCCCCATCTCTGTCTTTCTTCACCCTGCAGGTCATCTGTCTCCTCGGAAGATAGATGTTAGACTGTTAGACTGTGTTCTCATGACCCCCCAGCTCCCCCACCCCCCCACCCCTGTGGGTCTTGCAGCTGGCGAGGAACAGTGTGGCGTGCACCCAGTCATGAGGAAGGGATTAGGTCACGGGTTCATTAGTCCACACTGAGTCTGTCTTCTCGCAGAGTCTGAAAACACGTTAACTGCTTGGTGTGGCTCATGGGGGGTCCTGCACCGAAATTGTGAGTCGAGACGAGAATAGAGTGTGTAACGGTAAAGCCTCAAGTGCTGTAGGCCTCGGGGCAGCCTCCAGGAGCTTCCTACCCAGGCTGTGGTGCACACACCCTGTAGAGTAAGCTGCAGCAGGCACACTGGGCTGCCTGCAATTGCAAACCCACAGGGACCCAGAGGGTTTCCTTCTGTTAAACATGGCTTTACCTATGCCCTGTGCCCAGAGCTGGTACCTATTCCTACCCATGTGTAGTGGGAAACTGCAGCACCTTTCCATCAGGGTTCCTGAGCCTGCCGCAGGCTGCCAGGCTCCCACCCAGCTTCTTTCTCTGTGCACTATTGGGGTGCCCTTATTGGGGTTCCCAGGTGCTTGAACAGCCCTCTCCTGGCTCATGGCTTATCTTCTAGTCCTAGCGTCCATTCTAACCTCGTGGGTGCCCAGGAATAGCACCATTGTGACAGCAGGAGTCTGCCGCAATCAGCTTCTGTACTATCAACCAGCGGTGTTAAAATCTTCCTGTTCACAGTGCAAAGCCCTAGGTTCAAGGCTATGCTCTCTGGCCTGTATCCTACTCAAAGCATCTGACTTGGGTGCTCACTTCCCCAGCTCCACTCTTAGCCTTTCAGCGAACACAACATGCTGATCTTTCTTCCCAATCCAAAGAAAGTGGCAGCTAAGGGAAGGAGCATTAAAACAATATTATTTCCATTGGCCAGGATGGTGGCACAGAGCCTAATCCCAGCTGCTCAGGGACGAATCAGGAGACGTGCTGGCTCAAGGCTGGCCTGAGCTAGAGTGAATTCAAGGGTAGCCTGGTCAACTTAATGAGACCTTGTCTCAAACTGAAAGGCTGGGGTTGCAGGCATGTTTGCCTAACATGACAGGCCCTGAGTTTGATGTCCCCAATACAGGACAGAGTAGAGGACAGAGTAGGCACCATGAGGAAGATCTGCATGAGTGTGTTGGTGGCCTGAGACTCCAGAGCTGGGGATAAGGGATGTCCAGGTCACGTGGCATGCCTGTGGAACCTTTAGGCGGGGTCAGCGGTAGAGTATGGTGCACTCTTTGGACAGTCTTCCTATAACAGAAGCACATGGCGGACAGTGTGTGGACAGGGTCACTAAACAGATGCTGTGTTGGCAGTGGTCTGTGGATGGACACTGACCTGTGCCACTTGGGAAGTCCACCAGAGGTGGCCTCTTCCTAGGCGAGGGGGGGGGGCTGTGTTGAGCTATAACATCCTGCAGGCTCTGTGTAAGTGGCTTCATGGTCTTACCATAGTGAGGCGTGGAGAGGAGCAGAGGGTCGTGATAGGGCCCCTTCTCTGGAGACTCAGCTCCCACTAGCATGCGAGTCTCTCTTTCCTCTGTGGCCCCAAGTACAGAGGCAATGGGGCATTCGTGATCTCCCTGGTAGCAGTCAGCATGCCTTGCTTGGCTCATGGTCCTGGCTGGCCTTTCTTGTACAGCGTCTTGTAATGAATGGAGTCCAGGCCATCTGGAAGTCCTGTGCCTTCTCTAGGAGTGGGGAGAGTTTCCCCCTTTCTTTACTAGGCCGCTTGCCTTCCTCCTGCCCCAGGAACCTCATTTGCTTGGACTGAGCTCCACAGATCTAGGTTATATGGGTCCAGACCAGGGTCCAGGCACCCATGGTGGTTGACCCCTTGTGACCTGGCCTGCCACCCACTCTTTCCTGAGACTCAGCTCTGTAAAATGAATAGATTTGCTAAGAGGAGTTTGCAGAGGTCAATCAGGTGTGTCTGTGAGTGTGGTGGCCTGAGCAGGTCCACTGTGCCCCAGTACAACTCCTTACTCAGGATGCAGGTGGCCATCTATGCCCCTGCATCTTCCTGATGCTCAGGAAGGTTTGGGTACCACCTCTGTATAGTATCTCACAGAGCCCCCTCTGGGTTCCCCCATGGCAGCATGACCATCACAGGGCTGCACAGTGCAGCCAAAGAGATGGGAGCACAATGGCACTTGCTACTAGGAATGCTGTGACATAGCTTGCAGACTGGGCTGAGTCCTCTTATACCTCCCAAATGCCTAGTCCGGACCTGAGGGGCTGTGGCAAGGTGCAGGGTTCCCACCTGTCTTTAATTGCAGGTTTCCCTGAGAGTGCCTGGAGTCAACCAGAAGTCATGGAGCGGGGCCTTGTTCTCAAACTATCTCAAGAGTTTCACACACCCCAGCCTACTCCACCTGCCTCTTTGTTCTGATTTCTGAGCATTGTTTTCTCTCATTGGCACTAGCCTATGCACCATGTCCTCTTATCTTCAGAGCGCCTCCTGCCATGTCAGGTCTTCAGGGCATCTGTATTTGGGCTGGGTAGGGGTGAAGGAAGAGTGTTGACAGGAGTAGGAAGAGTAAGGGCCTTTAATGGTTTCTTCCTTCTAGGAGACCCTGTAGTTTCCTTCCCAACAGCTGGGCAGGAGCCGGGCATCCTGTGGGGCAAGAACACCTGCACAGTTTCCTTCCCAGCTATGCCCCTTTCTCTGTTTCCACAGTGGGATATGGCTCCTGGTTTGAGCATGTTCAGGAATTCTGGGAACATCGAATGGATGCAAATGTGCTTTTCCTCAAGTATGAAGACATGCACCGGGTGAGTAGTTGGGGGTAGGTAATGCAGTCCACCTTGCTAGAGGCGCTGTCCACGGTATTGGAGCTGTCCATGGTGCTCCAGCTTCTGGTGCCAGCACCAAGTGGAGGCAACAGAGGGTTCTGTACAATTCCTGCCATGCCCGGGGATGCTTGTGGGCTTACGTCCCTGGTCCAGCACATGGCCTCTATTGGGACAGGCTGGTTTCCAGTGATGTCATGGAAAAGCCTGTTTCTTGGCTTTACTGTCTTAGCAACAGAAGCAGGACCTTGGCCATTCTCATTTGCTGCCTCAATCCCATCACCTTGGTGACTGTGTGAGGCAGTATGCCAGGGTAGTTGAGTCCCTTTGCCTTCTGCGTCAGCTTTTGGGATGCTTGTGACCTTGTGTGTTGGCCTGTGGTGCCCCCTCCCTGTCTCTCCTTGGTGTTCAAGGAAGGAGGTTATTATTGGTTAGTGTGGATGTGAAGTCTTACTCTGTGCAGGTTCTGCTGGGTATGACAGTACAGGTCCGGAGCACTTGGTGTGTGAGCATTTTGGGTGCCTTGACAGCTGCATTTTCTCCCCCCTCCCCGCACACACCCCTGTTTTTGGAGACAGGGTTTCTCTATATAGTCCTGGCTGTTGTGAAACTAACTCTGTAGACCAGTCTGACCTCAAATTCAGAGATCTGCCTGCTTCCACCTCATGAGAGCTGGGGTTAAAGGTGTGTGCTACCATCCCCCAGTGGTCTTTCAGGCCAAGAGCAAACCTGGCCTTGGTCTCTCTCCCTCTTGGTATCTTACCCTTATCTTCACTTCACTGCAAACCCTTCCCCTCCTGTCTCAGGCATCTTGTTACCCTGGCCCCACAACTCCCAAGCTTCTCTGTCATGGTCTGCAGTGATTCCCTGCAGGTAGTGGTTATTGGATTCCTGTAACCCAGCCTTCTAATGATATTTGACATGACCCCTCCCTTCCTCATTTGGCTGCCAAGATACTACCCTCATCTCCCATGTTCCCTTTCTCTCAGATTTATTTTCTGTTTTGTTTTGTTTTTTATTTTTGCCTGCATGTATGTTTGTGCACCACATGCATGCTGGTGCCCGAAGAGATCAGGAGAAGGTATTGGATCTGGAGTTAGGAATGGTTGTGAGCCACTGTGTTTATGTTGGAAATCAAACTTGGGTCTTCTGCAAGAGCACCAAGTGCTTTAACTGCTGCGCTGCCTCTCCAGCTCCACATCCGGCATCTTTTGCTGTTTTCCCATCTCCTGACTATAGATGCTCACATGCCACAGGCCTCAGCCCTGGCCTTCCTTGTCCCTGTGGTCTCATTCCTTTGCCAGGTTTGGAACACTGCTGCCACTATGCACATAGCTGGCTGTGCACACGTCTGTGGTTGTCCAAGGGAGACTGAGGACTTGATGCACCCAGACCAAGCTCTCACTGTCCCTCATCTCAGTTCATGGCAGGCCGCTCTGCCTCCCGGGCTTGCTCAGGCGGGATTCTCTATTTGTCCCAATGTCTCTTTCACACTGTACGTCTGGGTCCCAAGCTCCATTGGCTTTGTGCTTAAACCCTCACACTTACACAACCAGTTGTGCCCAGGTCTGCCTGTTTTTTGTCCATGCCTGCATCTCTCCATCCTGTTACTGAGTTATACTCTGAGCCTCCTGGCTTCCACCCCAGCCTCTCTACCAAGTTCTTTCAGGAGCTGTGCCTACTGGTGCTAAAAATTCATCATTGTTTATCTTGTCCCAGCCCAGATGGCTGTGGGTGATCGTCCCAATTCCTGGGTACCTTAACCTTCCCGACTGCCTTGCTATTGCTTGAACCTGTCCCCCAGCTTCTGTTTCAGGCCCATGCATTGTGCTTGCCACCCAGATCGTTATTCACATATCTACGTGGGTTGCCCTCTCACCTCTGTCTCGTCTGCTCCTAGGATACCTTGTCAGGAGGCCCCTCCTCCTTGTGTGTGTGTGTGTGTTTGTGTTCATGTGCCTGGCTGACTGCTGGTGGTGGCTGAGAATCCCAGGGTAGTGGGATTCCACAAACAGTACCCCCAGCTTGGGGCCAAGCATCAGCACCTGGACTTATACAGGACATTTTAAACACATGACTATTGTCTGATTTTTAAAAAATCATTTAATTATGTATATGTATGTGGGTTTGTGCACATGAGTGCAGGTGCCCAAACAGAAGAGGGCAGCAGATTCCCCTGAATCTAGAGTCATAGGCAATTGTGAACTGTCACATGTGGGTACTGGGACCGGAACTCCAGTCCCTTGGACGAGAAGTGTGTGTGCTTGACGGCAGAACCATCTCTCCAGTCTTTGTGTCCTATCTTTAGGGAGCATCAGCATCACCCCAAAGGTGCAGCTAATACCTGGAGCTCTCTGAGGGGATATACTCACCTGTAACCACTCAGCAATGGAAGTCAGTTGCTTTAGTGTCTAATCAGCATTGCTGATCTTTCCAGAAACCTCACCTGTAGCTACTAATGTCTTTGGTGGAGACTAGGGGGGCTAAGATTACTTTGAGACAAGGGTTTTTTTCTGGGTAGCCGTAGGTGTCCTGGAACTCACTCTTTAGACCAGGCTGGCCTCAAACTCAGAGATCTGCCTGCCTCTGCCCCTGGAGTGTGGGGATTAAAGACACGCACCACCATGCCCTGCCTGAGATTACGTTTTCTTTTTTTAATTTTAAACTTTTTATTTTATGTGTATGAGTGTTTTGACTGCATGTATGTCTTTGTACCACATGGACACAGTGCCCACAGACGCCAAAAGAGGGTTTTGGATTTCCTGGGACTGGAGTTATATAGGCAGTTGTGATCTACCATATGGGTGTTGGGAATTGAACCTGGGTTCTCTGAAAGAGCAGTAAGTTCTCTTAACCACTGAGCCATCCCTCCAGCCCCTAAAATTTCATCTTTTAGGAACTTAAGTTCTCATCTTACTGTAGAAAACTAGCCATGAGAGAGCATCAGCAGTTTCCAGTTGTGGAATAGGTGGGCATGTTTTTGTCTTGGTGTTATAGGCAGAACTGGGCCCTCCCCATGGATCCACTCTTTGTGTGTTTGTGTGTGTGTTTGTCTGTCTGTCTGTGTCTGTGTTCATGTACTTATGAGTGTGTTCATGTTAACAAATGGTGTGTGCATTGCACTGTACATTTGAGACAGGGCTTCTTGTCCTCTGTGGCACATGCCAGGCTGGCTTGCCAGGGACCTTGCTGGGATCCTCCTTTCTGCCTCCCATCTCTCTGTAGGAGTGCTGGCATTGCATCTGCATGCATCTGCATCCAGCTTTAGTCACATTCTGGGGATCTGAACTCAGGTCTTCACACTTGCGTAGTAGCAAATGCTTTCCTCTCTGGGCTATCCCCCAGGCCCCACGACCCCTTTAGTGCTGCAGCTGCCCAAGTGCTGGCAGCCCTGTCTTGGTGGCCTGTGCCAAGGTACCCCAATTAAGGTCCCCCTTCATCCCCAAAGCCAACCTGAGAGGTAGTCTGTCACTAGTGAGGCTCCCCTGATAGGAGCTGGCCAGCATTCCTGTCCCTGATTATGGATGGAAAAAAGTGCATCTCAGATGAGTAAGGAAGACAGTTAAGTTTGGCCTGGTAACTACCCAGCAGCATTCTTGAACGTGTCCAGAAGCAGAATCAGTCCATCCTCCCAGAAGGGTGTTGCGTGGATGCCGAGTTGCCTGGAGCCGTCTAGCAGAGTGTCCTAACCACCCGGCTATCTGCAGCAGCCCTTTCCTTGGGTAGTTTTTTCTCTCTCTCTCTCTTTCAAGATTGATTTATTTATTTAATGTATATGAGTACACTGTAGCTGTACTGATGGTTGTGAGCCATCGTGTGGTTGCTAGGAATTTGAATTCAGGACCTCTGCTTTCTCTGGTTGGCCCCACTTGCTCCTGCTTAAAGATTCATTGTTATATCTAAGTACACTGTAGCTATCTTCAGACACACCAGAAGAGGGCATCAGATATCATTATGGATGATTGTGAGCCATCATGTGGTTGCTGGGATTTGAACTCAGGACCTTTGGAAGAGCAGTCAGTGTTCTTAACTGCTGAGCCATCTCTCCAGCCTGGATAGTTTCTTGTGAGGGCCAGTTTTATTTCTCTAGTTCTTTATCCTTTTAAAGAGCCAGCAGATGCAGGCTCTTCTTAGTTACTTTGTGTTGGCTCTGACTTCTGTTGTTCACATAACCCGTGTGCCATTCCTGTGCTTGAGACCTTGGGGGGCTATGTGCCTCCCTGCTCCCAGGAGACAGAGAACATAGGAGTGTGAACACGAGGATCAAGGCTGCTGGGTAGGTGCTGTGGGAATCCACAGAGGAGCAGACACTTCCATGGCAGCCTGTTGAAGTTAAAAGCCAGTCAGTTAACCAGTGTGTGCCGTGACCTTGCACAGCGGAGGGACTGACCTAACTGTCATGATGGGGAATGAAGAAACGACAGACAGACAGAAAATCTGGGTCAGGTGGGAGATGCACTCCGAGGGTGCTGCACAAGCAACCACATGGAAACTCATAGGGTTTATTGTATAAGGCTGAATAAGCAGACAGGCTTAGCTAATCTTGGTAAGGATGCAGACATAACCATCCAGGAGGAGGGAGGGAGGAGAAGATGGGTATGCCAGCATCCTCACATGCACCAGGAAGGCTTTGCAGTTCCCATGGGTCTGTGGCATGGGGTTCCTTGTCACGTCTGTGCTCGTGTTAAGCACACATTCGGTCAGAACGTCCTTCACTCCCGATGCCACCATGTCTAACTGGCTTCAGGTGCTGATTTCCTTCTATAGAGGAAGCAACTTCCAGCATTTTCATAATGTTTGAACAAGGCAGCTGCCAGTGGGCTTTTGGGGACTTGGGAGTGACAGCTCAGGGACCCCACTGGGAATAGGAGGCTCCTCGGGATTTCTTGGGGAGAGCATGGTCGCTGTGGGGAGACTTGTGCCCGCTCCAGCTGTATTCTAACTTCAGTTTGTGGCATTGTGGGGCCCATAAGTGCTTCTTTGTCCAGTGTGCAACTTTGTAGGACTGATTTTCCTGTCTACTTTTGTAGGTGAGATGACTGGGTGCAGAGGATTCCAGAAGCTGGGTGGCAGCTAGATCTTGCCAGTGATGGGATATTCTTTATTGCTGTTTATAAATGAGCCACAGCTCTCAAAACCTCTTATGTGTATCCCCCCACCTCCCTCCTCTTTCCAGAGCCATGGGTTCAAATTCCAGACTCGCAGGTTTCCAGTTGAGTGGTCCAATCAGTATCTTGCCCTCCTGGCTGATTTCCAGACTGGTTGCCTGAGGTCCGAGGAAGAAAGCCACGTGTACAGTCCCCAGCTCAGCTCTGTGTCCTGGATGCTGCCTCTGAAGGGCTGCTCTGCTCTCCCTCCTTGTCTTCCAGGACCTGGTGACCATGGTGGAGCAGCTGGCCAGATTCCTGGGTGTGTCCTGTGATAAGGCCCAGCTGGAGTCCTTGATCGAGCATTGCCACCAGCTGGTGGATCAATGCTGCAATGCTGAGGCCCTTCCTGTGGGCCGGGGTATGTGTCTCCTCCCACCTCCCTGCTCGGAACCTTCAGGATTCATTTCTCTCTGGGTGACAGCACTTGCTGGCTGGCCGGTGTCTGTTGAGGGCATAGTGCACCAGGAGTAGGGCATGCTCTGCCCGCCTGCACACGTGGTGCTGCAGTTCAAAGGGGCAGCAGCTGCTGGGGCTCGCTCGGGCTCTGTATAAGGTGTGTTTACGCAGAGCCATTCCCACAGAGGAGACTTAAGGCAGGGCTGTGGTGCTAAGGTGTTTTGCAATATAGAACAGGCTACTGACTTAGCCTTCCTTCCGGTGGCTGTGAGTCGTGGCCTGTGGTGGATTGGAAGATAGATCCCATGTGAGGAGATGCCTTCTTCCCTTCCCAACCCAGAGGATGCTGATCAAGGGGAGGGGCTTCTGGGTTTGAGTGATGTACAAAACAAAATGGCCAAACCTAAGAGCAGCCAAGCGTGGTAGTCAGAGCCAGCTATAGATGGGACACATACATGGTAGCAGGACCAGTTGGAGGGCAGGCAGACTTTTTGGGGTGATATTCCAGACAGGAGTCCTCCCAGGGCCACTGAGTCAGTTTCTCAGCTCTTTAGGGCATGTATTAACTGCTGCCCAGTGGGACAGCTTAGGTACTGAAGTCCTGGGATGGCTCAGAGCGGTGGCCATTTCCCACAAGTCCACTGTAGGTAAGTATGGTCTAGGTCAGCAGTGTGAACTGGACACTTCTAGAGGGTGAGAAGCTATGAATGGAGAGCTTAGGACTTTGGGTGGTGCCCGATGTGGAGAAGCTGGGCTTCTGGTCTCAGCCTGGCTGCCTACAGGTATGTATCTTCTATCGGTCCTGGAACAGCTATGGGTTCTAGGTGTTCCTGTAAGTTCCAGTTGCTAGGGGCCAAAGGCAGTTGCTAGAGGCCATAGGCCGTTGCTAGGGGCTACATGCAGTTGCTAGGGGTCAAAGGCAGTTGCTAGGGGCTAAAGGTTGTTGCTAGGGGTCAAAGGCAGTTGCTAGGGGCCATAGGTAGTTGCTAGGGGCTACATGCAGTTGCTGGGGGCCACAGACAGTGGCTAGGGGCCAAGTGCCCTGGGTCTTGCTGGAGGAGGATGAACTCTGCTCTTTCAGAGAGCAGCTCACCAAACCACATCCTTTGTCCCGTGGCTGCATCTTCACAAGCATTTATGATTTTATTTGCCATTCTTTGGTTTTGCTTTCACCATATTTTGTTAACCCCTTCTGGGACCACCTCCTCAGTTCCCCTTTGTTTGCACATGGTGAGTGTGTGGTTTGTGTGTAGCTCGCCAGGTCACGTGTGCTCCGCTGGGCGCCCACACGCTCCCTCAGAGGCGTCTGCTCTGTCGCTGTCGGCCTTGGTTTTGCTTTATTTCAGTTCTGTGGTTTTGTTTTCTTTTAGCACATTGCCTCTTTACTCAGAAGATCGCCTTGAGGTGGCGAGGATGCAGGGGCTCGGGGAGCCGGCTGCATTGCTTAAATTTGGTTCATGTCACAGCATAAATTGTCTTGATTCCAAATCCTACACCAGGTGGGTGACTCCTCTGACAAGCTCTCAGCTGGGAAAAAAAAATAATCATGGAAAAAATGTATTTATAGTGTGGTTGGTCTAGAAGCTTCTAATTTGGTCCCTTTGGTATCGTTAGAGGGTGACAAGAAGGATTTTATTTTACTTTTCCAACACCGACAGATGATGTCTCATTAGCAAAGAGAGAGTCCTGATGTGTCAGTTGTTTTAGCTTAGCTACCGGAGGGCTGTGGCTGGAGACCTGAAGTCCTGCTGGGACAAATTCGATGCAGGGCTATCTGTTGGAGATGACAGAGTTCTGACTTTAGAGCTGTCCCTCTCCCCCAAATCCTACTTGTATAAAAGCACAAAGCCAGCCAGCCCACAAACTGTTCACCACTCCCATGGATGGGAGGTTCGGAATACAAACTCCTAAACAGTGTGCACGCACGCACGCATGCATACACACACACACACACACACACACACACACACATACACACACACACTCTCCCCTACCCTCCCACCCTTCACCACTACAACTCTAGGCAGCCCAGGACAGCAGCTGGGGCTATGGAGAGACTCACTCTTTCTTTGAGTGACGTATTTTGTACCCAGCTTGGAAAGCCAACTCACACCATGGTTATTTCATTCATTCACGCCCTCCCCGACTTATTTTCAACTCAGGCTTCTAGAAATCTCCACCCTTGATGCTTTCATGAGAGCTTCCTGTTGCCCCTTGGGATGATTTTATTTATTTTTTAACTTTTGCAAATTCTCCAGAGGCAACCGAACTGATACACCAACACAACAGCTGGTCAGGCAGTCCTCAGAACATGACCTTAGCCCACAGAGCTGTCTCCCTGGCAGCTTCATGGCAGGAACACCTGCTGTGGTAGGTTCTAGGAGCTAACCTGGAGCAAGCTGTCAAGTCCCTCTCAGATCACAGGTACAGATCTGTGTGGTGCCTGGGGCGTAGTTGACAGAGAGACAGAAAGAAAGCTTCCCCAGACTTAGGCAGTAGGTTCTATTGACTCTCCCCAGAAGCAAGACTGGCGTAGCTCAGGTGGTCCATCCCACCTAGCAGGCCAAGTTCAGAGGGGTCTCGCCACTCCCAAGACTGCCTTTTGTTCTGAAACTGGTGGATACAGTCAGTATCTCGTCTGTGTTGCAGGAAGAGTCGGGCTGTGGAAGGACATCTTCACTGTCTCCATGAACGAGAAGTTTGATCTAGTGTATAAACAGAAGATGGGGAAGTGTGACCTCACGTTTGACTTTTATTTATAATACCGGAATCCGAGAACTTGCATGCTCACGGTCCCCAGACGCTCTACTAGCTAAAAGTCCTGTTTACGTTCATTTATTCCTTGCTGGACACACTTCCGGAAGCTGCTTGGAAACAGCAGGGGGTTGAGCCTGGTGGAGAGAGCCAAGGAGTGAGAGGATGCTGTCTACAGCAGCTGCCTGGCCCGTAGCATTTGAGTCTCCACGTGGCGGCCATACCACATGCACAGGCAGCGCAAATGTCTGCCCTGTACCCCATGTTATGCACTGTATTTTATAGCGCTTTTCACTGAAAACCGAAATAAATATCTGTCAGCCAAACGCAAGTCCATTTCCAAGGGGGAGCAGGAGCTAGCTGTGCCAGGATGCTAGGAAGCTCTCAGGGGTCACTGTAATTTTTGTAGTCTTTTCTCTAGGCACAGCCATCCCACCTTGTTCTGAGACGGGTGGGGGCTAGCTGGAGAGGCGGGTGTAGCCTGTGGAGTTCAGTCTTCTGGAACCATCCTGATACCAAGTCAGGACCTGAAGAGCCCAAGGAACGATCTGGCGGGGAAGCCAGCCCAAGGCTGCCGATGGCATCTGAAGGCACTGGTGGTGTGTGAAGAGTCACCATAGACACCAGACTGCACCAAGAATTAGTATCTTCCACAGCCTTCACTTGCATCCCAGGACAGTGACTGACACACTCCTGCTGGCAAGAGATACCGACACAGCATGGTTCTAAAGTCCCTAGTCGCTGTAGCGTCTGCTCCACCTGGGCCAAGGCTGTCACCCAGGAGACCCAGTCTGCGGGTTGACTGTCCTTTATGCAGAAGGATTGGCAAGCCCACCCGTGTGAGTGGGCACCTTAGCCCTCAAGAGTGTCTGTGGGAGCCGTGGTCCTGTGTGCTACCCACCCCACACCTGCGGGCTCCAATTTGGCCAGATGAGCGGTGGACCAGATTGCTGCTTGTGGGGACCAACTTGTTCTGTGACTTAGCGGGTTGGGAAGAGTCTAAGGCGGTAGTGGGAGACTCTGGCTGTGGAAGGGGCCTGCTGGGGGCTGCCTCTGAAGCAGGTCTGGTTGTCCAGGGAGAAGCTTGTGTGGGCCTGGTGCATGGTTCTCTGGGGCAGGCATGATAGCGCCTTTCCTGTGTGTCTGGGGAGGAAGGCTGCTTTCTGTGAAATTTTCTTTCTATTTTTCTATTTTTAGTACTGTACGGATGTTCTGGAACCACACACGGTACTCTGTGCTTGCTTGCATCTTTAATAAAAGACACCTCCCCTGTTTGTGTGTTTTTTTGTCTGTGTGCTGGGTAGAGAAGGGACCCTGAGCGTTCTTCCCAAAGGCGTATGAGCCCCATTCCTGCCCTGTCCCCTGGGAGTGGCTACAGTGGGAAAGAGCCTGGAGTGGATTCCGAGGAGGCAGAATTTGGTTGTTGGACCCCCCCAATGCAAAGTTCAGTGAGAGTTGAAGCCTATAGACTACTTCAATGGCCTTTGACCTCCCGGAAGAGAAAGGAAGGGTGAGAGATTCCGGTGTTCCTGTGGGTCTCTTCTAACTCTGCAGTCTGTCTTCCCAGGCTCCAGCCCAGGGCATGGTCAAGTCCCCCTTGGCCATCTTCCACAGCCCTATGGGAGTGAAATCTGGGTACTATTTCCTCTGTAGAGAGGGGGAGCCTGGGGTGAATGCAAACTCTGGATAGTCATCTTTGTGTCCCCATGCTGTGCCTGGAAGGATCTGCCCTTAAGTCATTTCCAAACTGGACACAACCTAGGAAGCAGGGTGATGGAGTCCCTTGCCTGCCTTACCTATAACCCCTCAGCTTATGCAGGGGCCTCTGTGCTGCCGTGGCACCCGGCGTGCTAGCCAGCAAGAGGACCCAGCCTTCCAGAGCTTAAGTGCCAGTCGATGAGTCAAGGACACTTAGGGTTAGTTCAGGATCAGGAGCAATGACATGGGGCCATTGAGATCAAGATAGCTCAGTGGGTAGAGCCCGTTCTGTACCAAAAAGGACTATAGCGTTCAGCTCCTCAATAGTACGTGAATGCAGCCACCTGTAATCCCAGCACTTGGGAGGCAGAGACGGGGTTCACAGGATAAGCTAGGCCAGCCTGTGTTGGGGAGCTTTAGGCTGAGTGAGAGACTGCCTTAATTTATAATGCAGTGAGCAAGCAAAGAGAATACTTGCTGTAAACCATCTGCCCCATGTATACACATGCACCCACATGTATATGCATGTAAGCATGTATGCATGCCACACACATCCCCCCACCTCCCAAAAGATAGACGTTGCAGCCGGTAAGTTCACACGGAGGAGTTGGGCTTTGGAGACTGTGGGAGAGCAGGGCTGGCGAGCTCCAGGTTAGCCAGGCATTGGTTTCCAGAGCGCCCCCTAGAGCATGAGAACTCGGGTAAGCCCCGGAAGGTTTAATCAGGAGGATGTTACTTTGACAGTGTTTTCTAGGGGGCCCTGGCTGCTGAGAAGTTTCCTCTGAGGGTGAGGGCCCCTCACCCCAGCTGTACCACTCAGGCTAAAGGGTAAGGGCAGGGCCTGTGTCTTAGAGGTTCCTTGTCCAGAAGCTGGGATCTGAGCATTCCTGGGGGTCCCAGTTATTCCCACATGGCTCCTGCCTCTTGCCGGAGTGACAGGAACACAGGATGATGGACAGGTGTCTTGAGTGGACTTGGAGAAGGGCTGTGTTGGTGTAGGAGCATTGAACTGGGCTGTGGTAAGGAGCAGAACTAGTAAAGAAGGGTGGGGTCACAGGCTAGTACTTATAGAAGGACCCTCTTCATGTTCCCCTGTGGTAGGGCCCGAGCAGGTCAGTGGTAGCCCGACTTGGGTTCACAGAAGAAAACCCTCTTTTGGGGAGCAACAGTGGTATGGACTCTTCTTTAAGACCTGGAAGTTCAGGCTGCAGCTTTCCTGCTGAGGAGTCCTGAGCTCTCCTGCTCTGCCTCACCAGTTTGGTTGATATGCAGGGCCTCTCTGCACCTAAGAGCCTTCCACACTTTATCGTCAGCTACCCAGGCATCATCTTGCTTACTCTGTGCAGTAGTGAGTAGTGAAGCCATTTTGGAAGATGAATAAAATACACAAAACCTTTCCCAAGCCCGGCACTGTGTTACTCGCCCATAAGCCCATCAGTGGGGAGGCTGAGGCAGGAAGCTTGTGAAATCATTGCCAATCTGAGACTCTCCTAATTCCAAAACAAACAAACAGAAAAAAAAAATCAGAACTAAAAAGTAAAAGAAAGCCTTTACTTAGCAGGTCTTGCCCATCCCCAAGCTGCAGGACAGCCAGCGCCACCTGGTGGCTGCAATGGGATTGTCATCTCACCTCTTGGACTTAGTGGTTTTGTTCATAGCCCAAGAGGTGGGGAGTGGGATGGGAAGGATACCAGCAAGAGCAGGCCCCCTCCTGGGTCCGGTATTACCCACCTTCTTGTTTGTTGATAGTGGGGGAGGGTATGTGGCTCTCACGTAGCTAGTCCTCTATGTAGCTAGCCAGCTCTGCCCTGTTTAGAGCTTGGTATCCCCTTCTGAGAATGGCATCATCCACCATTGTACGCTGCATATGGCACGTTTTAGGACAGGGTGGCACCTCAGCCATGGGATGACCTTTGACCCTAGCCGCTGAGTGCTCCCATGACCTCAGCTCCTTAACTCGATGTCCCCATACAGCCTGAACGGCCCTTAGCATGCTCATTTCCCTCCCCTGAGCTGCCCAGCCCTCCACCAAGGCAGCATCCCTGCCCTGGATTGGTTCCTCTACACCTCCACCTCCACTCCTGCTTGCCTCCTGACACCCATGTCACCTCCTGGCATCCTCCTTGCCTCAAGGACACCGCTGTCCTGGGAGCAAGGATGTGCTGCCTAACCAGCAGCTCATGAACGAACAGTGTCACATCTCAGAGCCCAGAATCTTCTGTGAACTGCCGCTGTTGAGCTGGTAGAGGCTGAACTTCCCAACTCAGGCTCAGAATGAGCTCCAGGCTCCTGGCCTTCCCAATGACCAAGGAAGACCCTCCCATCCCTGTAGGTGGAGACTTTGAGTCACCGAAAGAGCCTGTGCCTGGTGCCCCTCCTCCCAGGTCCCCACCCAGTGCTATGGAGCCACTGTTCTTCCTGGGGCTATCCATTCCCCCCCTGCCCCTCCCCTGCATGTCATTAGCTGAATACCTGCTATTGTAAGGCTGAGTGCTGGGGACAGTTGTGGCCATTCTGCTCTCTAGATCTTGACTCACTTCTAATCCCCTTCTCTGTTCTAGGATAGCAGTTCTCAACCTTCCTAATGCTGCGATCCATTAATACAGTTCCTCATCTTGTGGTGACCCCCCCCCCAATCGTATGATTATTTTGTTGCTACGATTATGAGTTGTAACGGACATATTTTTGGAGACAGCGGCTTGTCAAAGGGGCGGTGACCCACAGGTTGAGAACTATTGTTCAAGGACCCCATGGCTCTGCCTACCGCCGGTCTCCTACCAGTCAGGCAGATGAGAAGAGCCGCAGGGGGAGCAGAGCCAGTACCTTGAAGGCTCAGCACTAGCAACCTCAGGAAGGGTGAAGATACTGCTGGATGTAAACAGCAGGCAGGTGCAGGGTCTGGAAACGGGTGGCCCAGCAGGGAATGGGACAGCCTAGGGAAATAAGGGGGTGCCATTTCCTTACCAGGACCCCCCCAGCCCCTCCAATCTTCTTGGGATCACAAGGAGAGACCTTTCATCTTTGACAAGGGGCCCCAATGTGCAGCTCCAGGAGCCTCCTGTGACTTTGGCACAGTGTTCTGGAGAGGGTAGCAGAGCATGAGGACTGTAACTGCTGTCCAGCGGGGACGGAGCCAGCAGGAGACAGCCAGTCCCAGAAACATCTGTCATTCAATGTGGCCATAGTCAGGGTCTCCGAGGCCTGCTGGCTCTCTGCCAGCTCCTCACATCAGAGGACAATCTGCCTCGTGCTTGGATCCTGGCATGGTGTTGACTCTTGAGTGTGAGGTGCAGCCCCAAATCTCGCCTCAGAAGGGAGCCTCCTGCCGCCGCAGGAGGGAGCTCGTGTTCTGTTAACAGTGGTTCTTGAGAACCGAGAAGATGCTAAAGTGTTACTGAAAGGCAACCAGGAAATAGATCTTAATGGTTCTTAAAATTGTTATTATTTGCGTGTGGGTGTGCACGCGCATGTGCACGTGTATACACGTGTTTGCACGCATGTGAGGCTAAGAGGTTCATGTTGGGTGCCTTTTTCAGTTGCTCTCTTCCTTGTTGTCTCGGGCTAGGTCTCATGGAGCCTGGGGCACACTGATTTAGTTGAGTTAGCTGGTCATGAGCCCCAGGGAGCCAACTATTTCCACTTCTGCACTTGGCTTTTTTTCTTTTTCTTTTCTTTTTAAAATGTGGGCTCTGGGTGCTCACGCTTGTGCAGCACACACGGTATTGACGGAGCCATATCCCTGGCCCCCGCCATCTTGTATTTTTTTGAAGCCGCCATCTTTACGTTGATGTGTGGTGTTGGGTACCAGCTGAGAGGAAGCTGAGAAGAACTCATGGCAGTCCTCTCTGTGGAGGCACCCCTACCCCGTTTCCATGTATGCCCTTGGGAATCTCTGGTAAATGGCTACAGCCATTTGGGTGTTTCCTGCACACTCTCCCCTCACAGTCAGCTACAGTATCCAAAGAAGGAGGAAGCTCTTCTACTGGGGACTTGCTGGCTGTGTCTCACTTACTTCTCTCTGCCAGGGACTCAGTCCAACGGTTCAGAGCATGAAGGCTTTGAGCTTACTTTTGGGGGACATTTCATTGTCTGTATCATAGCTAAGACACAGTGGACTCTTGCTTGGACAGCTACAGGAGGCCAGGGCCCAATATCTCTTACTTCCCTAGGTGTTAAGAATGTTGGGGGTTGGGCTGGAGAGATGGCTCAGTGGTTAAGAGCACTGACTGCTCTTCCAGAGGTCCTGAGTTCAATCCCCAGCAGCCACATGGTGACTCACAACCATCTATGACGGGATCTGGTGCACTTTTCTGGTGCAGTGTACACACACACACACACACACACACACACATATATATATATAAAAGAGTGAATGAAATGACCACTGGCTCAGTCCACTGTTCATGGGATTCAGCTTGGCCGGGTCCTCCAGCAGTGTCCTGCCACCAGCGTCCCTTGCCCTGAAAGCTCATTATTTCTTGCCATGGGGTCCTCTGCACCACACACCTGCTACTCTGACTTCACGCCTCCCTCACTTTATCCTGTTGGAAACACTTTCTGCTTCTCTTCTTCAGGGATTGAATCCAAGGTCTTCAAAGGCTGAACACGTGTCTTCTCAGCCACACCCTCTAAGGGATGCTAGTCCGAGTTCCCCACTCCCACCTTAAATCAGTCTTAAGAATGAGTCTGGTCTTGCTGACTGGGCCCCTCCCCCCAACACGTCGTTTAACCTGCGATATTAAGATCTTCACGCTAGTGAGGCTGACAGGCTGGTGACTGTCGCTGTCCTGGGTCCCGACCGTACCTGGGACTGTTACCGAGGGAGGAAAGGCCGGAGATTGCCTTAGTCTGAGCTTAGTCTAGCGCAGGACCTTAGTCTCATCCCGAGACAAGATGTGCCTACAGGTGTCTGTCTGTCCATCGAGGGGAACATGCCAGGACTTAGAGCCTTGAATTTGATAAAAGGGAGAATTTTCTGTAACTCGATACTGTTTTTTATTTCTTAACCGGTCTCCGTTTCCTTCCCGAAGAGGGTGTTTTCAGCCCCCGAGGAGACCGGAAGTGGAGCGGAGGCCTTAATCATCACTCTCGCAACCCGCTCGGTGTAGCATTCCTTCCCTATCAGGTAATCAATAGATGCTTGTTAGCTAACTAAAGGCGAATTAAATGCTGAACAGCACTAATTACAAGCTGTTGCAAGATCCCTGGCTCTTAGCAAAAAGAACGGCTGGTGATTGCCCGGGTTTGTTGCTGCCCAGGTGGATTGCTCTTCTCTAACTGCAGGTTCCGGAGGGGGGCCGGGGGTTGGGGGGTGGGGGGGAGGATTTGTGAAATTCGAAATCCCAGTGTATTTCATTGTGTGGTCTTGTTCAGGAGCAAGATAAGTGGATTTTGCTTCCTGTTTCCATGAAGGGAGATAGCCAGCAACTATTAAGTGGGGGAAGGGGCTCAATGGAGCAGCAGTGTGTGGGGGGAGGACAGGGCAGATAAGGTACCACACGGAGCTGCACAGTCTCTCCGTATTGAATCCCGAAACGCTCTAGGAAATAGCTCCCATTTACAGGCTATTGTCAGTTATTGGTGGTGACAGTGCTTAAAATGTGCGATTTAGTTTCTGGCTGATGGAATTAAAATGAGCAGGCCTATCATCTGTCAAGGTAAATATCCAGAAGCGGAGGGGGAGAGAGGGAGGGAGAAGATGGGGATAGGGAGGACTATTTTTAGTCAAGAAAAATAACTGCAGCAGGAGCTACTTACACCTCATTTGTTTTAATTTTCAATTATTTTAGATTTATCTTATGCATATGGGCGTTTTGCTTGCACGTATGTATGTGCCCCTTGTATATGCTTGGTGCCTACAGAAGCCAGAGAGGGCATCTGGAAATTTTAGTTCGGGGTCCTTGTGAGCTACCATGTGAGTCCTGGGAGCCGAACCCATGGCCTCTGGATGAGCAACCTTTAGCCATCTTTCCACCAACACCCACCCACCCTTATTTATTTTCCTGTAATTTTTTTTTCTCCTAAGGACAGCTGAGTCTTGTCTCCAAGACCACCAAGTCTCTGGAAGACCACCAAGAGGGCAGTGTTCAGACTTCCTGGCAATGTTTTTAGTTGTATCCATGTGGTGGTGTTTCTCCTCCAGCCTGCAGCCTTAGCCACGAGGAAGAGCAGCCTAGCTCCTTAGGGCGTGGTCATGTCCTCTGCTTGTCTTCAAAGGTATAGCCTCTGCTGCCCTCTTCCCGCACTGACAAGCTGCTCGCTCTGGTCCCTTCTCTCAGATATGCTACAGGGAAGAAGGTTGCTGTGAACGCCCAAACCTGCAGGGTGACCCGAGGTTAGGGCCATGTAGCAGTCTGCCTTCTTGATTCCTGAGGGAATGAGAAATCTGTTGACTTGCCTCTTCAACCTTCCTTTTCGTGTGGCGGTACTGAGGATGGGACCTAAGCTGTATACAGACGAGGGGAGCCCTGGGCGCCACTGCAGCTTTTCTGACTTCTAGTGAGTCTTTTTCAGGGGTGTCACCGGAGGGCTTGGGCAGCAGATATAGGTGGTGGATGGAGAAGTGTGGGCAGTAAGTTTCCTGGGAGGTGAGTGTTAGGAAATAAAAAGTGGCGTAATGTGGTGGGGGTGAGGAGTGAGAGAATACTTGGCGGGGCCCCTGCCAGGGTCTCCCCCTGAGAAATCACATCATGCGACAGGCCTAGTACAAAAGGAGGTTTATTGTGGGAAGGAAGGAGAGCTGGGACCTGGAAAAGGGGTAGGGACAGAGAAAGGGGGACAGAAGGAGAGAAAGAGAGGTGACATATGGAGAGAGAGAGAGGGGGGGGGGAAGAAGAGGAGGAGGAGGAAGAAAAGCGGGGTGGCTTAGTGAGTTCTCATATTTGCAGCCACCCCTGGCAGCCACAGAGCTGGTGGTAATGGCGGTGGGTGGGTAGCTGTTGGGCGGAGCCTAGTGGAATTGTCTGAAGCCAATAGTGAGCCCCTCAAGTTCTTAGTGTAAATGATGCTGGGGGGGAGTATGAAAACACGGCAGTCCCGGTCCAGGCCCCACCCTTTTGAAAACAGCCCTTTGCAGGGAGTCCTGCACCCCGGCTCCCCAACCCGAGGGAACCAGCAGGGTGCTTGGAAAGTTTTCCCAAAAGAAATGACAATCATTAAATTGTTGCCCGGGGCTGCTGTCTCCATACAGATCTTGCTCTGTTTGGACAGAAATCAAACCCACACTAATAGGTGCTATGGTTTCATTAGGCAATAAACAAGGAAGCTGAATTTAGCTTCTTGTGAAAAATAGTCAACTCTTCACACAGAAGTAAGACATTGCCGAGCACAAAAACACTACAGAGTAAAGATGGGGGCAGGGAAGACAAAATGTAAAACCAAAGGTGAGCCAATCTCCAGGTTTCCCATTAACACTTCCCATCAGGGCGAGACCCTGCTCTCTACTGTTGTCCCAGAGCCTGGAGCACGCAGCAAGCCCAAAAGGCCAGTAGTGTACAAAGCTCAAAAGGACCCTGCATTTGCCCATGAAGGTCCAGGCTGTGGCCTGCTTGCCTCTTATTTGCAGACTATAGCTTCTCCTCCCTAAAGGTTCCTAGAAATTTCGAGGATGTGTGTGTATGTGTGTGTATTAAGTTTTTATGAAAATAAATATTTCCCAAAACAACCACAAAAGAAGGCTTTTGTAAATCTGTTTATTAGCAACTGGATTCTCTTATCTTCTTTGAGCTTATCTCCAGCAGAGCTTCACTTAAGTGAGAAGAATCGAAAAATCCAGTAATGTCTTAGCTCCATGAGGAAATAGTTTTGACCATATGTCTTCAGAAAGGGCTACAAACACAAGCAAAGGTCTCTGAGAGAGCTAGCGTGTAGTCCTCTGTGAAGGGACTCAGGACAACCACCAGAACAAGAGTTGGACTCTCTGAAAAGCAGTTCTCTTTTGGGATAAGAGAAGGTGTCAAAGAAATTGTGAACATGTGCCATGTGTGTTGGGGGCTTATGGATTCTATTTCCCGATGACGGGAGACCTGGTCATTCAGTTAGAGAAATGAATGAGGCAGCCTGGTAGTGGATGGGAGAGATTGCTTACTCCTTAAGTAGGCTAGGAGGCAGGGGCTACATACTTTCCATTTATACAGCACAGGGCACAGTGCCCATTAACTCATCTGCTGGCAGAGATGTGCATTGGGTATCTTACCCATGAAGCTATGTCTTCCTCTCCAAATAAGAAGTCAGGAAGGCTGTAAGTGGGGACTGTGGACTCAGGCCTATGGATTCTCGTTCTAGGCCTGGCTTGACCAGCTGTGAATCCTTGGACAAAATATTGTGTTTGTGTGTGTATGTGTGTGTGTGTGTGTCCACTGGACCTATCTCATCAGCATGCTGTGAAGCAGACTGAATTACACATAAAATACTTAAATGGGTGCCTGTTCCAGCTGGTTTTGTGTGTTAACTTGACACAAACTGGAGTTATCACAGAGAGTGGAGCTTCCTTTGGGGAAGTGCCTTCATGAGATCCAGCTGTAAGACATTTTCTCAATTAGTGATCAAGGGTGGGAGGGCCCAGTATGGGTGGTGCCATCTCTGGACTGGTAATCCTGGGTTCTATAAGAGAGCAGGCTGAGCAAGCCAGGGGAAGCAAGCCAGTAAGGAACATCTCTCTATGGCCTCTGCATCAGCTCTTGCCTTAACTTCCTGCCCAGTATGAGTTCTTGACCTGACTTCCTTTGGTGATGAACAGCAATGTGGAAGTGTAAGCTGAATAAACCCTTTCCTACCCAACTTGCTTCTTGGTCATGATGTTTTTCGTGCAGGAATAGAAACCCTGACAACATCTGAAGAAGGGGACTCCACAGAGCCCGGGAGGAAGACTACTGTTTCATGATCACTACTGTCATCCCTTGTACTGACTAGGACTAGGGAACACTTGGTACTAGTTCATTTGTGAGGGTGCTATGGTTGTATACCATGCCATGCGCTGGGCCCAAGGTGGAGCCCAAAGAGAGTGGTAGGCAAAGCAAGCAGGGCTTGTGTTTGTAGAGTCATGCCCTACAGTAGACAAATAGTCCAGACAGGCTAATTCTAAGTTAATCTTGCTCACCAGAGATCCAGCTAGCATTCATGAAGTATGGTACATAGAAGCTGGATTCATTATCCACAAGGACTGGAGAGATGAGTTAGTGGTTAAGAACACTTATTGCTCCTGCCGAGGACCCAGTTTGATTCCCAGCACCCACATGGCAGCTCACAACCATCTGTAATTCTAGCTATAGATGATCTAACGCCCTCATCTGGCCTCTGTGGGCATTGCATGCACATGGTGTACATACACACAGGCAGACACATACTCAAACACATAAATGTAATCTTTTGAGGGCAAAATTAAACATTTTATTTTATCTTTAATTGTAACATAACAGTTTTTGAGACGATAATGTATTTGAGTAAATGCATATTCACACACAAATTATATACACATGTATAAATAGGCTTATATAATTCTGATAAATATAGCAACTATACAAGAAAAAGAACACAGGAATATTTTGCTATAATAATGTAAAAATAAATAATTCTTAAAAAGTCTGCTTCTCAGAGGTGGGGCAGGTCCATGGGACTCGGCTTCAATCACACAGAAATCCAACATAACAACAACAAAAACAAAAAAGGGAGACACCACACCTGAATCCTGCCTCTCATTTCTCCCAGGGAGAGCACTTCCTGCAGAAGTCCTTCCTGGGCTTAAGCTTCGTCTGGCTCCGCCTCCTTTCTTGGCCAATCGCAACTCCGCTACTTGCCGGGGGCGGGGACTTACCATCCACCTGGCACGCACCCTGGTTGCTGGGGCAACAGCGTCCTGAAGACTTGGCTCGCGCCCGCCCCTGGGACCCAGCGGCCAGGTCAGCGCACGAGTGTAGGCGCGGCGACGTGGAGGCCACTTAGCCCGGTAAGACGGCGCGCGGTCCCTGGAGGGCCAGGGGAGTGCGGGGCTGCGCGAAACGAAGCGAGGGGCGCGGAGAAGCGCGCGGGCGGGCGAGCGAGCGGGCGGACGGGCACCCGTGGGAGGTGCGGTCTGGGACTTCCCACGGGTTGCAGCGTTCTTCACCTTGCTCATTCGCGCCCCGCCTAAATCCTGAACACAGCGTTCTCATCTTCGTCCCGAGGAGGAGTTGGGTGAGAGACCTCAGTCACACCAGTAGCAAGTCGCAAAGGCAGAACCACCTCATTTTGCTTCCAAGGCAAACGCTCCCTTACACAGCCTTGCTCTCTATTATCAGTTAACGCCACTGCCCAAATTCCATGTGAAAGAAAGCATTTTGTGAAATGTACTAAGCTTTCAGGCTGAAGGCTGCACCCCACCCCCCACCCAGCTCACCCTTCCACTCCCTTTTCTTTCCCTCCTAAAAAAAGTTTTGCTTTATTTATTTTTAGAAGGTCTCACTGTGTAGCCCTGGCTAGCCTGAAACTTGCTGTGTAGACCAGGCTGGCTTTGACCTCACAGAGATGCACCTGACTCCTCCTGAAAATATTTACTTTCCACAAGTCTGCTTCTTCAAAAGGGCTTTCATATCACGCTGAGGAAAGCACCCTTTTCTCTTAAATTGTATCTGTGTCCTTGAAGGAGTGAACTTAGAAACATATGGTAAATAAATCCTATCTTTACAAACCACACTTCATCTTGGTCTTTAATCCGTTGCCTTCAGTTCAATAAACATTACTTTGTCTAAGCTCCAGGGAATCTAAAACGAACCTGCCATTGGCTCCTTTGGTTTAGGTGAATGTATGTCTTCTGTCCAGCTGTATGAATTGGAGGAAAAAGAATTCATTGGAGTTATCTGTGCATTGGCTTTATTTACATTCATTTTAGTGCTTGGTTCAAGGTAGGCATTTTTTTTTTTTTTTTTTAAAGAAGAAATGCTTGACTGAAGCTGGGCATGGTGGTGTACACTTGTGATCCCAGAATTTGAGGGGCAGGAGGATCTCAAGTTACAACCTGGGCCACATGAAACCCTGTCTCCAAAATAAGAAACCCACAAAGCTTTCCTTATATTTGGTATTTTGCGTGCCAATTTTATTTGCACTTATACTTTATATTCTGCGCCCACCTTTCCAGCCATACAGAGGTTGAGCACCCATGCTATGACCCTGACAGCTGATCAGCATCCCCATGTAGAACCAGGTCTGCAGGCCTGTTCAGCCGCTTGACGCCAATGAAGCAGTTACTTTAGTAAAGCTACCTCACTGATCTGTATCAGGAGCAAGTGTTGGGCTGGAGAGATGGCTCACAGGTTAAGAGCACTGACTGACCTTCTGAAGGTCCTGAGTTCAATTCCCACCAACCACATGGTGGCTCACAACCATCCGTGATGGGATCTGATGCCCTCTTCTGGTGTGTCTGAAGAGAGCAACTGTAATTACATATATAAGTAAATCTTAAAAAAAAAAAAAGAGCAAGTGTTTAAAGCTCATAGATAGCTCAAAAACACAGGCTGGTTTTGGGTCAACTTGACACAAGTTAGGATCATCAGAGAGGAAGGTGCTTCAGTTGAGAAAATGCCCCCATGAGAGCTAGCTGTAGGGCTTTTTCTCAATTTATGATCAGAGAGAGGAAGGTTCAGCCCATTGTGGGGTGGAGCCATCCCTGGGTGGGTGTCCTGGGTTCTATAAGATAGCAGTCTGAGCAAGCCAGGAGAAGCAAACCAGTAAGCAGCACCCCTCCATGGCTTTTACATAAACTTCTGCCTCCAGGTTCCTGCCCGGCTTGAGTTCCTGTCCTGATGTCCTTCTATGGTGAACATTTATGTGGAAGTGTGAGCCAAATAAGCTCTTTCCTCCTCAACATGTTTTTTGGTTATGGTGTTTCGTGGCAGCAATAGAAACCCTAAGATAGTTACCTTATGATTCATAACAGTAGTAAAATTATAGTTATGAAGTAGCAATAAATAGTTTTGTTTTATTTTACAGATATTAATTCACTTTTCGTATAGTATCTTTAGGATGCTCTTGAGGAAGAGAACTTGTGAAGGGAAGGGATGTGTTTGTCTAACCCCATGGTGGCTAGACATGTGACTCTCAGGACCCCGCCAGTGTGCACCACACCGCTTCAGTTCCCAGACCCTGACAGTGCGCATCGCACCACTCTGGTTCCATTTTGCTCTGTCCTAGGTTTTGACCCTTACTGCTGTTCTGTTTTATCTGGTTTCAGATACCATTTGTTGTCTGTCTTCTGCTGCGATTTGTGATTTGATCACTGCTCCCATAGGGGGCACTGAGCACTTGCTGTGTCATGTGGATTTTAAAGTTGTTATTAGATTCAGTTGTTGTTGTTGGCGGTGGTGATGGTGGGCGTGGTGGTGGTGGTGGAGGTGGTGGTGGTGGTGTGTGTGTGTGTGCGCACCTGTGCATGTGCGTGCATGAGAGAGAGAGAGAGAGAGAGAGAGAGAGAGAGAGAGAGAGAGAGAGAGAGAGAGAGAGACTGACTGTGTGTGTATATGTGTGAATGAATGTTCATGCGTTCACACTTAGTAGTAAGAGGACAGCTTGTACAAGTCAGTTCTCTCCTTCTACCATGTGAATCCCAGAGATCAAATCCAAGTTGTCAGGCTTCAAGGCAAGTGTCTCTATCCAATGAGCTATCTTATTGGCCTTCATATGCCTTTTAAATTTACTCCTCAGTTCTCAGGTATGAAAATCTATAGTGAATGAACCACGTTAAGGCACTTCACAAAGCTGAGTAATAGCAGAGTGTGCCTTTTCTCCTGCAGTGTATGATAGTAGAGCCTGTGTTCTTGGCAAGCAGCTGTCCACTTTCATACCTGAAGACCAGGCGGGCTTTGGATGACTTGTACGAACACCTACCATGTGCCTAACTAAATCATATAAATCACCACAAGAATAAATACTGTGTCCTAACTAGCTTAAACTGCCACCTTGACACAGCCTGGAGTCATCGGAGCAGGGAGTGTCAGTAGAGGGACTGACCTGCAGGTATGTCCCTAGGGGTCTGTCTTGCTTGTTAATTGGTGTAAGAGCACTCAGCCCACTGTGGGCAGCATCATTCCCTAGAAAGGTATGCCTGGACTATATAAGAAAGCTATTTGAAAGTGAACCAGTAAATAGCCCAGAACGTGAGCCAGTGGGCAATATTCTTCAGTGGTCTCTTGCTTCAAGTTCCTGTTTCTGTTCCTACCATGACTTTCCCTCAGTGATAGACTGTGACCTGGAAGTGTAAATCAGATAAATCCACTCCTTCTTTAAGTTGCTTTTTGGTTCCTGTCTTAGTTAGGGTTTTACTGCTGTGAACAGATACCATGACCAAGGCAAGTCTTATAAAGGGCAACATTTAATTGAGGTTGGCTTATAGGTTCAGAGGTTCAGTCCATTATCATCATGGTGGGGGCATGGCAGCATCCAGGCTGGTGCAGGAGGAGCTGAGAGTGCATCTTCATCTGAAGGCTGCTAGCAGATACTAACTTCCAGGCAGCTAGGATGAGGGTCTTAAAGCCCACACCTACAGTGACACACCTACTCCAACAAAACCACACCTTCTAATAGTGCCACACTCTGGGCGGAGCATATACAAACCATCACAGTTCCAGAAAGGAGATTAGAGCAAACAAGGAAATCATGGGGAGGAAAGAGAATGCTCAGGTCCTTGATCAGTAAAATTGGGCCTCTACATTAGCTGTGAGCTTCTTGTCAAGGCAAAGCAGACTTAGAAATCAGCATCTGGTATATAACCCAGCAGTAGGGCACTTGCCTTGCATGTGTGAGGCCCTAGGCTCGATTTCTAGCACCTTTAAAATGGAATGTATTTAATCCAGGAAAACAAGGCCTTCAATTCTTCCAGGAAGACATTTTTTTCCTTTTTATTGAATATATTCTTCATTTACATTTCAAATGTTATACCCCTTCCCGGTTTCCCCTCTCCCCGAAAATCCCCAACCCATCCTCCCACCTCCTGCCTCCAAGAATATGCTCCTCCACCCAACCCACTCCCATGACCCTCACTCGATTTCCCCACACTGGGGCCTCTATTGAGCCTTCACAGGACCAAAGATCACTCCTCCCACTGATGCCCGGCAAGGCATTCCTCTGCCAATCTTTTGGCTGGAACCACATGTGCCGCTTGGTTGATGGCTTAGTCCCTGGGAGCCCTGGGGCATCTGGTTGGCCAACATTGTCGTTCTTCCCATGGGACTGCAAACCACCCCCCCCAGCTCCTCCAGCTTGCCCTCCAACTCCTCTATAGTGAACTCCACTCTCAGACCAATGGTTGGCTGCTAGTATTCACCTCTGTATCTGTAAGGCTCTGGCAGGGCCCCTCCAAAAGACAACCATAAATGGCTCCAGGAAGACATTTTTTCTCACATTTAGATGGAAGGGAGGGTCCTCCTGGGTTTCATCAGGCAAGACTGAGATAGGCCTCTGGATAACCACTAAATGACAAGCACACAGGCCCAGTGTCCTCACTTTTGGGAGAGAATGTGCCTCAGTTTGAACTAATTATTTGAAATTAAAGAATTCTGAATCATAACGGATTCTGGTAACACATTCTGAAAATTTCCCCTCTGAGATTTGGTGAGTGGGATTATCCTGTCCCCTAGGTTGACTCTCTGTGTTTATTTACTTCTTGGTGATTTAGTAAGCACCTGCCCTGTGCTGACCCTTGTCTGGGCTTTGGGGATAGCACAGCAATGGCTCCCACTTGGCTTCATATTCCTCCAGCCTCCGCACTACAGTTGTAAGGGTCCATGATTCACCGAAGAATGATACCCCAAACTCAAATAGTATGTAAACGCAAAGAGTGTTTTATTCTGCAGAAGTCCAGCAGGCTGGGGTCTCCCATTACCAGAATAGAGAGACAACCAAGTATAAACGCAAAGAGTGTTTTATTCTGCAGAAGTCCAGCAGGCTGGGGTCTCCCATTACCAGAATAGAGAGACAACCAAGTGAGCTTGCAGGCCTGATTTAAAACACACTAGGAGGGCTGGAGAGATGGCTCAGCGGTTAAGAGCACTGACTGCTCTTCCGAAGGTCCTGAGTTCAAATCCCAGCAACCACATGGTGGCTCAACCATCTGTAACAAGATCTGATTCCCTCCTTTGGAGTGTCTGAAGACAGCTACAGTGTACTTACATATAATAAATAAATAAAATCTTTAAAAAAAAACACATTAGGAAATTCCAGGGTAGGTGACCTCTATGTTATGTTAATCTATTGGGTCCATCTCTATGGACATTCCATTACCAAGGTGTGGGGACTGGAAACTTGCTGGGAAGGTCTGGAAACTGTTGCTGAGGAAGTAGCCAAGGAAGTCTGGAAACTGCTGCTGACCCATTGTCCTTGCCTCAGGCCAGGTGGTGGGGCAGCTTCTGAGGCCTGGACTTGCCCAGTTCTTGCAAACAGAGATTTAGGTTTAGTATCCCCAACTGCCAGTTTGAAGCCTCTCATGGAGTCAGCCTAGCCTTCTCACAGTCACTCAGAGGTGGTTTGATTGCCTAATTATCCTCTGGTACCTTGAGATGGTGCCATTGGCCTGTTTTCTGAGTTATCTTTCTACTGACTGGTGAGCCCCTGCTGAGATGAGCTCTGATCCTCCTCCAGCTCTGAGAGCAGTGGCCTTAGCAAGTTTTCTTTGGAGATTGTTATTTATTTTTTGGAGGGCATGGGTGATCTCGCTCATTCAGGGAGGTCAGAGGGAGGTGGTTCTCTCTTTTTACTTTGTGGGTTCTGGGGACTGAACTCCATTATCAGGCTTTGCAGCATACGCCTGTAACTGCTGAGTCGTCTTACAGGCTCCTTGTCTGCAAGAAGCTCTGGAGTCAGATCATCTCTCCACCCCACCCCTCATGACACGCACACTTTTGCGTTTGGTTGAAGGTTGGCAGAGCTCACACACACACACACACACACACACACACACACACACACATACACACACGGTCGTCTCCCTTAGGATCCAGGTTGGGAACATACACTTAAAGGAGAGCTGCTATTTCCATTTTGCAAATGAGGAGACTCAGACAGGAGAAGAATCAACTTGGGAGACTGCACAGTAGATGGCAGCATCAGTCTGACCTATACCCAGTGTCCACCCCCCACCCCACACACACACGCAGTCCCAAAATGAAGATGCTTGGTGACTGAGGTGTGTATGGAGGTCTGTGGAAGGTCACAGGGCAGGGGAGGAGGGCGACCCATTTTAACGTACACGTTCTCAGAATAGAACACTGCCTCGATGGTCCAATAGAGCCCCCTCAAATATGTGGATGGAGCCGCCAACATCTTTTGTGCAGCTCATGATCTTTTTCCAGTTTAGTCAAGTGCTCTCCCCCTATCCCATGTGATGCCAAAACCAACAGTTTTTGTTCCTGATGCCATTGCTGTTGGCTGCACGTATATTTTACTCTTGTGTTGAGTTATGTTTCTCTGGGTGCCAAGGCAGACGGATGGTACTTTTGTTAGGATTCTGTTATAAATAGCGTCTGCTAAAAACTGGACATCAGTCCTCAGGCAGATGAACAAATAGATCTGGGAAGCAGCTGCCACACGGTGGGTTTTGCCTGTGGGTAAGAAGTGTAGCTGGAGCTGGATGCAGTGGCCCACTCACTCCTGGGATCCAGCAGGTAGGGAGGTAGAGGCAGGAAGATTAGGAATCCTCTGGTACATAGTAGCTCTAGGCTAACCTGGGCTACATGGGAGCCTGTCTCAAACAAAACAAATTCATCTGTCTGTCTGTCTGTCTGTCTGTCTGTCTGTCTGTCTGTCTGTCTGTCTATCTATCTATCTATCTATCTATCTATCTATCTATCTGAAAGTCAGCAAGTTACTGGCTTTCCAGCTTTCCAGTCCTTGCCAGTGTCTACCCTCAGATTCTGAGTAGTTCCATTTGTGAATATCTTAGGATTCTCTTTTCTTGGAAAAACCTAGTGATGATGTAGTTAGGGACGAGATGTGTAGAATCTGTCATAATGTCTTGCCCTGCTCAGCACATTGTTAGCTTTCAAGACCAAGGGTAACGTTAGCCCAGGGTGTCTACCTCACAGTGTAAGGCGTTCATTGTAGCCCGCCAAGAACAAAGGGCAATGATGTGCTCGGTCTGGGCCAGCTCTCCATAGGTCCAGAAAGCCCATGGCTCGCTTCTGCTGGAGGGGTTTGCTGACTAGCAAGTTCCTTTGGCTCCACAGAAAATGTAAGAAATTGGTGAATGTCAAGATGGGGCGAGGGGAACAGACAGGGAATTATTCTGTTCATGCTCCCCCTCCCACATCTGTGGCCCCAGCCGCGTACTTCTGGGCCTTGTGCCTTTTTCCTTATCAACCAAAGTTGTCAGGAAATAAACTCACAGACTGTGTTAGTCAGGGTTCTCTAGAGTCACAGAACGTATGTGTAGTCTCTATATCGTAGGGGAATTTGTTGATGGGCTTACAGTCTGTAGTCCAACTCCCCCACAATGGTCAGCAGCAGCTGTGGATGGAAGTCCAAGGTTCTAGCAGTTGCTCAGTCCCACAAGGCAAGCAGGCCAAGAAGAGAGAGCAAATCTTCCTTCTTCCAGTATCCTTATGTAAGTCTCCAGCAGAAGGTGTGGCCCAGATTAAAGGTGTGTGTCACCACGCCTGGATCTGGGACTTGCTTTGTCCCAGATGATCTTGAATGCAGAGATCTCCCTGTCTTAATCTTCTGGGATTCATAGCCACTGTGCCTCAAGATCTCCAAGCTGAGATCCAGGTCAGACACTTATATTTCCCAGACTCCAGATTAGGATCACAGGTGAGCCTTCCAATTCTGAACTGTAGTTCATTCCAGATATAGTCAAGATAACAACCAGGAAATGCCACTACACAGGCCTAAGTTAGACGTGACTGATAGGGTAGACTCATGATGGAAGCATCACATTTTTAATCTTTTAAAAATATTTATTTTTATGTGTATGAGTGTTTTGCTTGCATGTATGTATGTATGTATGTATACCCTGCACAAACAGTTCCAACAGAGGCCAGTTGAAGGTGCTAGACACCATGGAATTGAAGTTAACGACAGTTGTAAGCTACCATGTGGATGTTTGAAATCAGACCCAGCTCCTCTGCAACAACAGTCAGTGCTTTTAACTACTGAGCCATCTTTCTAGCTCCCTCTCCCCCCATTTTTAGACGGGATCTTCCTATGTAGCTTTGGCTTGATTGGAACATGCTCTATTAACTCGCCTGGCCTAAAAGAACTCACAGAGATCTACCAGCATCTGCTTCCCAAGTGCTGAGATTAAAGGCGTGCGTCCCCCAGGCTTGGCTCTGTATCTTGAAAGATGAACTGTACCAGGAAGAAGAGGGGTGTGGTGGTTGACCTTGGTTGTCAACTCGACACACCTGGGACAAAGATTAAAGAATTAATTCTTTAACTAATTAATTCTCCACTAAAGAATTGTCCCCATCAGACTGGCTCGTGGGCATTTTCTTGATTGCTAGTTGATGGAGAAGGCTCTGCGCCCACTGTGGGCGGTGCCCTTCCTAGGCAGGTGGGGCTGGAATGTAGAAGAAAGCTGGAGGAAGCAAGTCAGTGAGTAGCAGTCCTCCACGACTTCTGATCCAGTTCGTGTCCCCAAGTTCCCGCTTTGAGCTCCAGTCATGACTTCCCTTGATAATATAAACTATAAGCCAAATAAACTCTTTCCTTCCCAAGTTGCTCTTAAAAGTTGAGGCTATGTCTTCAACAAATATTACACTCTCTGATAACTTATTTTTTAATATTTGCATAAAAGTTGAGAAAACCGGTGTAGAGAGGCGGTGGGTACTTCCAGTTTCCCCCTCCCCCAATCCCGGTGATACCATTCTCAGAATAACCATAGTTCAGTCTTCAAAACTGGGACCCACGCTTGGATACCATTGTCAAATTATCTGATTCCAGTGTTTAACATTTTATTTGGATTCAGGAGTGTCTTTCTTTTTCGCCCATTGGGGGAGGGGGTCTCTGAGGTGACGTCAGTCTGAAGAGTAGTGGTCCACAGAAATAAGAAGACAAGAAGTTCTGTTCCATACAACTCAGTAGCAGGCGCTGGCTTGACCCTGAGTAGTTTATTTATTTATTTTTTGGCACATTAAAGTACAGCACAATTTGGTGAAAATTTTTCTGGCGATAAATAACAATCCCTCAACCATCCACATGGTTGGTGGCTTACAACTGTCCTTAGCTTCAATCCCCATGGGGTCTAGCACCTCCAACTGGCCTCCGTGGGAACTGCAGTACACGGAGGCATAATAGAGAACTTAAGGCACTACTATGTCGGAACTTTGTAAAATATACCTGACATCTTCCATAAAGCTAGGTTTTATAGATTGACTGAGAAAAACAAGGTCACGAGAAGGGTCTGGGGGAGGATCTGGTGAGGTCTTGGCTACAAAGGTAGTGCAAAGGTCATTAACCACATTTGCTCCCAGCCTTCTGGATGGAGAGCAACAGGATATACGTCTCTCCCCTTGCAGAGACAACTGTGTGTGTGCCATCCATGAGTCCACTAGTGCTTATCTGTGAGCGAAGAGCTTCCCTGCTCCCCACATCTTGGACAGTTTTATTGAAGCTTAACAGTATAATTTGGCAGCATTCGTTAGAAAATCAATAGGCTATAGTAATTTGAGGTGTGTGTGAATGGGGGGCAGGGTCTCCTGGGTCATCCAGGCTGGCCTTTAACCCATAGTCCTTCCTCTGCTAGGATGATTAGTGTCTATCACCCAGTCCTCTGTTGGCAATACACTTTTTAAGAATGGAATAATATAATTTTGTATTTTTTGTCTTATTTTTATGTGAGGTGCATGTGAGCATGGAGACAGGAAGTCAATCTTCTGTGTCATCCTTAGGATGTTGTCTTCAGCCTTTTAGAAATCAATTTCATAGGAGTGCTCCGGGACATTCTCTTGCCTCTATCTCCCCAGCACTGGGATTTTGTGTGTACCTCCATTCTGGATTTTATTTTAATTTTTAACGTGGGTTCTGGGCATAGAACTCAGGTTCTCTGTCAGAGCAGGAAGTGCTCTGAGCCACCAAGCCATCTCTCCAGCTCCATGATTTCAGTTTTCAAAGTCTCAAAGTCTCACACCAGTAGACACATCATTACAAAGTGGGTGAAGGATGGCTGAGGTCGCTGACACCATGTAAGGAAGGCTGGTCTGTGCGGAGGTATCCACAAAGGTTTTTCAGGGAAGTGACATTAGTTTTGAGACCCAGGGCAGCAGTTTCCAGAGTGATACCTGGGGCCTGTGAAGGCAGCAGCAGGAACATGGACAGTCACGCATTCTGAGTTCCCGCCCACTCTTCATGGCGATCGGAATCTAGAACTGAATGCAGTAATCTGTTTGTAAGGAAGATTCCGGGTGACTCTGAGGGACGTTTAGGCTTGAGAACCAGTGATCTCCAGGACGAGGAGAGTTCAGTAGGTAGAGAGGGAGAAGTGTGGGTGGATAGGCAGAGGGGACAGCATGTGAGGACAACAGTGTTTGCGTGGAAGAGACCTTGCGCATCTCGGGGACCACCAGAGGCCAGTGTGGGAGAGGCATTGGAGCAGGAGTGGGAGGCAGCTACCGTAAGACATGGGTTGATGCTGTAACTTCGTGGGTATCAAAGCCCAGAGCCCAAGGGCCAGTGGCAGTGATTGGAAGAAACAGGACACCACAGGGCTTTCAAGTCGTTCTGGCTGTTGTGTGGAAGATGGAAGTATGTGTGTGTGTGCAGGTTGTGTGTGTAGGGATGTGTGTGTACGTGTGTGTGTGTGTATGGATGTGTGCACATATGTGTGTATGTGTGTGCGTGTGTGTGTGTGTATGGATGTGTGCACGTATGTGTGTATGTGTGTGCGTGTGTGTGTGTGTGTGTGTGTATGGATGTGTGCATGTGTGTGCAAGTATGTGTGTATGTGTGTGTGCACACGTGTGTGTGTGTGTGTGTGTGTGTGTATGTGTGTGTGTGTTGGGCTGGAACCTGGGAGGAGGAGGAATGTGCCTACAGTGCTCACAGAATAGCTTTACTTACGGTTCAGAGAATCCAGGAAACTGGTCAGCCCGCGGGTGCTAACCCATGCTCTCTTCTTTCTCAGAATTCTCAAATTTGCAAGTATTTGATCTAGAAGGAAATGAAGCGCAGCGGTGCCAGGCTAAACTTGGCTAAAGTCATCAGCACCAAGTCAGGCAGCACAAAAGCAAGGTGAGTCGCTGCCATGCCCAGCCTCTTGACGCCTGCTGCAAGGCCTGCTGGGAAGGTGCCTGGGGAGGTTCTTGCTGCCACCCGCCTCTAGTTTGTGTCAGTCTGGCATGTAGGAGCTTTCCTAAACAGGAATGCCCAGGCTCGTGCATTCTGATGTGGAGTGGCCGGAAGCCAATGTCAGCTGGGCCGCCACTATTTGTTACCCACAGTGACTTCCCTGCAGGCACCATGCTAACAGTTGGACCACTCAGGATTCCTGCAGCACTTCCCTCTTCCTCTAGGTGGCAGCAGCAGCCAATGTTTGGTTGCTCTGCCTGAAGCAGAGAAGCCCTGGAAACTTTGCCTGCTGCATCTGAGGACTTGGGGACACGGCTGGACTATAAATAGCATATGCCAAACACACTGTCTGCTGGTTGGACTGGGGGAGAGTTGTCTCCAGTTCTTACACTTCTGAAGTGCTGAGAGCAGAACAGCTCTGCGGCGGCCGACTGTGGTCCTGCTTCTTCCTGTTGTCCTGTCTGTGGCCGTCAGCGTGGTAGGGTTGGGCGCTGAGAAATCCACGGGGTAGATCATTATGTCCGTGGCAGAGAAAGCAGAACACAGACAGCCTGAGACACACAGAGATGCTCCTGTGTCCTGACATTAAAGGTGTGTGCCGCCACGCCTGGCTCATTTACCAGTCTTTTGAGGACTGATATGTGCTAGGTGTATAGTCATGACCTCCTAGGGAAGACACATGGAAATTCATGAGACTTGTGGTCCTGTGGGAACTTTACTAATACTTTCTACTTCCAAACAGAGGGGAGGAGGGGGGAGTCATGGGTGGTATGGAGAGTGGGGTGATCTTCAGGCATGGGGAAGGAATGGTGTGTGTGTGTGTGTGTGTTTGTATGTTGTACACATGTGGTGTGTGTGTCTAGGCAGTTGCGCATGTGTCTGTAGTGTGTATGTACCTGTGTGGTATGTGTATAGTAGAAGTATGTATTATGGTATGAGGGGTGTGTATAGCTTGGGGTGTGTATATGTGCTTCAAGTGTATTCGATGCATGTCCGGTGTGTGTATAGTGAGCATGTGGTTGGTATGTGTGGTGAGAGTGTGGCATTGTGTGGTGACTGTATGGTAAGAATGTGTGGTAGGTGTGGTGACTGGAATGTGTGCTAAATATGTATGTTGAGTATATTTTCTGTGTGGAGTGTGTGGAGTATGTGTGGTGAGAGTGTATGGTGTGTATAGTGTGTGGAGTGTATGTGTACTATAGTGAGTGTGTGTTATGTGTGGGGAGTGCATGTGTGTGTGTATGTGTGTGTATGGCAAGTGCTTGTGTGTATGCATATGGTATGTGTGTGTGGTGAGTTTGTGTGTGTGTGTGTTATATGTGGGGTGTGTATGTGTGTGTGTGTGGTGTGAATGTGTGTGTTGTATGTGCGGTATGTGTGTATGTATGTGTATGTATGGCGAGTGCCTGTGTGGTGTATGTGGTGTGTATGTCTATGTGTGTATGTGTATGTGTGTGTGTGTGTGTGTGTGTGTGTGTGTGTGTGAGAGAGAGAGAGAGAGAGAGAGAGAGAGAGAGAGAGAGAGAGAGAGAGACAAGTGCCTGTGTGGTGTATGTGGTGTGTGTCTGTGTGGTATGTGGTATGGTGTGTGTGTGGGGGGGTATGTGGTGTATGTAGTGTGGAGTGGTGGTGTGTATAGGGTAAGAGAAGCTGCTAAGTTTCATGAAGCTTGTAAGTCTAATTTACAATTTCCCACATACAAGTAGATTTCAAATTACAGTGGGTGCAATGCAGAAGCAGTCCTGGTGTCCAAGGGACGTTGGATGGCAGGGAGTCTTCAGCTAGGAGTGGAAGGGCACAGCTGGCGGTGGGAGGCACAGGGTGGGCAGAAGCCAGCGCATATGACCCACTTCTAAGAGAACATCGGAAACAAAAGGACCCAGGCTCCCCCATCCCGGTGTAGCTATTTTTGTTGTCTCTTCTGCCGCCCATGTGACGAGGCAGGTATTTATATCAGGGAGTGTGGACTGTATGCTCAACTGGGCCCTTGTCTTTACGTTATTCTAAATGCATTCTGTTACTATATATATGGTGATTCTTATAATCACCATTTCCAGGTCATTAAAACACATTCTCTTTAGGAGTTGTGCTAGTTTGGTTGTTGGGTTGATGGGGTTTGCCTTGTGCTGTGTGTGTGTGTGTGTGTGTGTGTGTGTGTGTGTGTGTGTGTGTGTAGATTTGAAACCCCAACAGCATTTCTTAGGCTGGGGTTCAGGATGAAGGAGGGGGGCTATGCACGGACGTGAGAGACTCCAGTGAAGGAGGCTGAGGCTCAGACAGGAGGCTGCCGTCATGGAGGCTGGTCAGTTTATTGAATTGAATTCAGATGGCTGGTTAAATTTTTTTTTTTTTTTAGACAGCCTATCGTTTAGAAGCTGCTTACAGATCACCTCACATCCTTCTAATTCCCATGTTGAGACCTGTGATCTGGGGCTTGCTGTAGCCTCGAACTGCAGTCTAAGATGGAGGTAGCCTGGCCTTCCCGTGAAACACACACAACTGCACACTGGCACAAGTGTGTAACTGGCTGAGGATTAAGTTTAGGAGAGTTTGAGTCCTAGACTTAGGGACCCAGCAAATTTGGCTTTTTTTTTCCTCTTGTGTTTAATTTTTTGAAAAACACAGGTAATAATGCAAAGTTGATAACTGGGCACTCAGCAGCTAGTGTCCAGTTATTGTGAGATATAGGCATTTGGCATTGTGTTTGAAGCTGGCAGAAGTTTTGCTAGCTTTTTGTATTGGTTTGACCTGTGTGTGTGTGTGTGTGTGTGTGTGTGTGTGTGTGTGTGTTTGTGTGTGTGTGAACTTTGAGAAAGCCCCATGGCCAATGTTTATCAATCCTCTTCAAGGATATTTTTTTAAAGATATATTTACTCTCTCTCTCTCTCTCTCTCTCTCTCTCTCTCTCTCTCTCTCTCCCTCTCTCTCTCTCTCTCTCTCTCTCTCTCTCTCTCTCTCTCTCTATATATATATATATATATATATATATATATATATATATATATATATGAGTACACTGTAGCTGTCTTCAGACACAGCAGAAGAGGGTATCAGATCCCATTACAGATGGTTGTGAGCCACCATGTGGTTGCTGGGAACTGAACTCAGGACCTCTGGAAGAGCAGAGCCACTGAACTTAACCACTGAGCCATCTCTCCAGCCCCACATCAGCTTTCTAATTCACACCGCAGTCTACAGGTCTTTCAGTGGAGACATGAGCCAGGCATGGCCTACCAGACAGGGGTGTCCCCATCACCCAGCTCATCCTGGTTTGGAAGAAGGCCCTGTGTGGACTGAGATGTGGAGTCTGGTTCTGGGCGGGGAGGTGGTGACTCCTAGTTCCCACCCCTGGCTTTCTGCCTGCTGTCAGGCTGTTTATTTATTTTTTTTAAAGATTTATTTATTTACGATATGTGAGTACACTGTAGCTGTCTTCAGACACCAGAAGAGGGAATCAGATCTATGACAGATGGTTGTGAGCCACCATGTGGGTGCTGGGATTTGAACTCAGGACCTTCGGAAGAGCAGTCAGTGCGCTTATCCTCTGAGCCATCTCTCCAGCCCCTTCTTCAAAGATTTTTTTTTTTAAAGCCGTGGGCAAGCTTGTTGAAGCCAGCTTGGGCTCACCTGAGAGCGTGTTTCTAAGTGAAAGCCTGGGAGGTGGACATGACGGCTCAGGGACACTGTCTGCACCCCTCAGTGCTGGGCTGATACACACGTTGGGCTTTTGTTTGCCTCTTTTAATTTTTGTTTCATCTCCATGGTACTTGTCTGTATGTGCATCACACACGCCCTTGGTGCTGGCAGAGTTCTCAAGAAGGCGTTGGATCTCTGGGAATTGGGAATTACAAATGGCTTTCAGCTACCATGTGGTTGCTGGGAATTGAACCTGGGTCCTCTGGAAGAGCAGTCGGTGCTCTTAACCTCTGAGCCATCTCTCCAGCCTGCACCTGACCTTTTTTTACATGGGTTCTTTGTTTGCAAAGGAGCACTTTACCAGTTGTGCTACCTTCCTAGCACTGAATTCTGTTTCTTTAATGCATACATATAATGTATAATATCTGTCTGTCTATCTGAACTTGGTTTTTAAAATATTTTTGTGTATGAAGATTCCTGCATGTATGTATGTGCATCATGTATGTGTATGTGCAGTGTCCATGGAGGCCACAAGAGGGTGATGGATGTCCTGAAACTGTAGCTATAAATAGGTACGAGCCACCATGTGCGTGCTGGGAACCGAACCCAGGTCCTGTGGAAGAGCGATAAGTGTTCTTAATCCCCGAGCCATTGCTCCAGTCTCTATGATATATCTGTTTATTCTTAATGGATAAAATAATTTGTATAAATTTACAGAATATTGTTTGACCTTTTTATTTTTGGTGGTGCTGGGGATAGAATCTGAGCCTTCTATATACTAAGCAAGTGGTGTACCACTGAGCTATATCCTCAGCCTCAGTACACCATCCAGAGACATGGATTTTGCCTGTAAGAAACGGAACAGAGTAGCTGACTTACTCATCCCTTCAAACACTCCTCATTTCCTGGTGTCTGGAACACTTAGGATCCTCTCTGCTAGCTTCTTTGAAATGTTGCCCCGCTATGTGATACAATGTTAAGTGTTGGTTCTCTATGCAGCGGCACCTGCTGTCCGTGTGCCACCTGCTCCCAGGCTCTCTGTTCCTGTCTTCTACTTGATCATGTCAGTCTCCTCGAAACACCTTGTCCCTACATTCTACACTGCTGTTGTTAGAGGGGAGGAGCCCCTTGTTCCTAAACCTGTGTGTATATAAGTTTGTGTATGAACACGTATGTAGAAGGCAAAGACAGTTCCTTCCCTCCTTATTTTTTAAGGCAGAATCCCTTACTGAACCTGGAGTCTGCCAAGTCTCTTAGATCAACTGGCCAGGGGCCCCAGGGAGCCTTCTGTCTCAGCCTTCCCTGCCTTGGGGTTGCTAAATGACTGCTACCGTGACCCGCTTATTTACACAGGTTCTGGGGGCTCGAACTTAGGTCCCCATGTTTGCCAGAGTAATCACTTCTCCAACTGTGCCACCTTCCCAGCCCTGTTATTGTTTTACAACATCTTGTCAATGTGCTTCTACCCCCTGACTTAGATGGAAAGACGCAGGAAGGTGAGAGGAGTTCATGTCCCTCTCTCTCTAGACTGCAGCTGTGGCCTGCCTGTGGCTCGTGCTGAGTGAAGACTGGTTTGGAATATGTTTGCATCATGCATGTTTAGGTTGAATATCAACTAGGGCCCGTTTTCAGAACCATTCCGGTCAGCCCTTTGGAACATCTGTGTAGTAACGGAGTCACGCCAGCCTGCCTTTGGTAGGAAGGAGAGTTGCAAGAGGTCACACAGGTCATCCAGGCATCCTCCCCTGGGAGAAAGGGTGGTTCCCTGCCGGGCCCTCAGCTGCAGCAGGAGGAATTGCTTTTCCTAGGTCGCTGCTTTTGTTTGTTTGTTTATTCCCCCACCCCCACCCCCTTGCCTTCAGCTAAGTGTTTCCTGAATGGAATGGCTGTGTATTGAAGTAATAAACCACACCTCAGGCAGTGGTCTGGGTTGATTATTTCACTCCTCAGGTGGCACAGTAAGGCAAGAGGCCATAGCCTGGGCAAGCAGCGTTGTTATTAAGAAGAGGATTTATGGGGAAAATAAAAACACCGAGTCGTGCAACAGCGTGCACTGCAAGGGCTGAGCTATTGCGGATGTTCCCTCGTGCCTGAGGAGAGACCCCGTGTTCACAACACCCCCACCCCTCAGTCTTCCAGGAACTTAGTAATTCTGTAAAATCACAGGACAGCCTTGGTCTTCGACTAGAATGCAAACGTGTACAGCCAAGGGTGACCTTGCCCTTCTCATCCTCCTGCCTTCCTCTCCAGTGAGGAGGTTGTGGGTAGGCACCACACCGTGTTTTTGACAGCTTGGCATAAACCTAGACATGACTCGGAGGAGGGAATCACACGCAGTTGAGGAGTTGCCTCCATCAGATTGGCCCATGGATCTTTCTGTGAGGCAATTACTAATTGACGGAGGGGGACATGGCCACAGTGAGCAGTGCCACTCCAGGGCAGGTGGTCCTAGGATGTATAAGAATAGAAGCTGAGCAAGCCAGTGAGCGGCTCTTCTATGGCCTCTGCTTCAGGTCCTGCCTCTAGTTTCCTACCTTGGCATCTCTGACTGATGGACTACAAGTTGTAAGCTCAAATAAACCCCATCCTCCCCAGGTTGCTTTTGGTTAGTGTTATAACACAGCAACAGAGAGAACACTAGGACAGCCCCACACCTGGTTCCTTATGGTGCTGGGGCTGCACCAGGCTTGGTGCATTGTAGGCCAGTGCTTTGCCAATCAAGCAACATTCTCGGAGCCTTGCCATCTCCAATCTCTGTCTTCATTGCTACAGGACCGGATCCGAGAGGCTCAGGAGTCTACCTGCTTTGTTCATGGGTCCCCGGACTTGTTAGAAGGAAGTGTGATAACTGTATGTTTACCCTGTGAACACTCAAGCCACCCATTTCAGAACCTATAGGATTCTGGAAGTTTATCCAAGATGCTATGATCCCTTCTCTCAGTTCAGTTGGAATAAGCTGGTTCTAGAAGACAAGCTTTACTGGGGCTCTGAGGTTCTGATGGGGCAAGCCATGTGCTATGGTTTTGATGCCAATGGAGCATAAAGATCACACACAGAAACTTGGTCCCTACTGTGATGGGACCCTTAAGAGTAGGAGGTTAGTGCAGAGTTATTAGTAGTGGGGACTTTGCTTTTGGGAGGGCTCAATGGTTTTCTGTGTGTGTGTATGTATGTTATGTGTATATGTATGTATATATGTGAGTATGTGTGAGTGTGTATGTGTATATGTGAGTATATGTGAGTATGTGTGTGTATGTATGTATATTATGTGTATATGTATGTATATATGTGAGTATGTGTGAGTGTGTATGTGTGTGTTATGTGTGTATGTATGTGTATATGTGTATATGAGTGTGTGTGTGTGTGTGTGTACCCACACAAACCAGAAGAGGGTGCCAGACTCCTGGAGCTGGTGTTACAGGCAGTTATGATCCAGCCAATGTGAGTCCTGAGCTCCAAACCAAAGAGCAGCCCGTGCTCTTCAACCACTGTACCATCTCTTTGGTTCGGTGGCCATCTGTTTTTGAACATGTGCATGGTGCATTTGACCTGAAGCAGGTTGACCAAATCGGGTTGACTGAGAATTATGATGTAGATCTGAATTTTGCCTCAAAAAACAAACAAACAAACAAACAAACAAACAACGAAAAAAGCAACACCACCCCCCCCCCAAAAAAAAAAGAGTTGCTATATAACCAAGCAGGTTTGTTCTGGCACATTGAGGAGGAGAGGTGTAGCTAGCTGGGAGGCAGCAGGGAGAAACAATAAGATTAGGCCAGTGATTAAACACAGGAAGAAAACAAATGCTTAAATAATCTTTATTCTGCCCTCTTGATCTTTGGACATGCTGAAAACGGTCTAAACACAACTCAGTGTTCCCCTTAAGAATGGTCAGAAAGGGGCAAACAGCAGGTCGGCCATGTTTACATGATGCAAATGGTATAATCTGATCCCTTTCCTCTCACAGGGATTTAATGTACAAAATGTCGATTTTACCAGAATGCCATAGTTTGTACCCTAACGCTCGGAAGCTGCCATGTTCCCGTCCCCACTCCTCACCGTGCAGAGTGCAAAGGACCGGCTTCCAAGATTTATACAGACCCTCTTCAAGTGAGTACTCAGAAGTGACTACAGCAGCATCTGCAGATACCACATACACGAGTCGAGTTCTAATACTTTCCCGATATCCCCGTATGGAGAGTGCAGACATGGGTCCTCAAGCCACTTTCCTCAAAGTGTGTACTTTTTAAGTGGATGGTCAGGATTCGAACTCAGGGCGTGTGAACCTGGATTCTGTCAGCTTAATGGTTGTATTACTCAGTAAATGACAGTTGTACAAATTTGAGCAGGCCTGTTGCCCAGTATCTTAGATTTGCAGAAGAGTTGAACAGAATGTACCAGATGTTCTCAGGTAACCTTTGCCTCAGCCTTCTAGATTTCCCATTATGTAACCTTCTAATTTCATAGTTTTGAGATTTGTGGCTAGACTGTGTTTGTGTTTTTATGGAGGGTTGAAGGTCTACATCTAGATTTTTCTTCTCATCCTCTTCCTCCTGTTCCTTTTTTGAGGAGCCTGGGCTAGCCTCTGACTTACAATGTAGTCCCAGATAACCCTTAACTTCTGATCCTCCTGTAACTTCTCAAGCTCTAGGATCATAGGTGTGTGTTCCATGCCCAATTTCTGTAGTGCCTGGGCTAGAACCTGGGGCCTCATGCATATTAGGCAAGCTCTGTACCCACTGAGCCACACCCCCAGCCCTAGACTCACATCACTCTGGATGTCCATTAGCTATGACTCTCTGTTCCTTGTTACCTTTAACTAGCTGAGTCACCTGACTGTCTATCATATGCCTTGCAGAAGTTTGTTACCTCCCTCCCTGATGTGGTTGCTTCCAAATTTGGGAATTATGAGAAAACAGCTGTAAATACATATTTGCAGAGTTTTTGTGGGGATGCAAGTCTTGAAGCCATTGGAATTCTTCCTTCAGTTTTAAAGGCAACAAAATTTCACTTAATGTTTCCCCAAATCATGTATCTTTAGATCTTCACTCATTTCCTCTGTAATACATTTGTTACTTATAAGTGGTCTTTGGAGGGCTGGTTCAGGACCAGCACTGTTGATAGGTGCTGAGCAGAGCTGGCCTGATGAAAGGCCAGTCCTGCAGGAATGCAGCAATGTAGCCAGAGAGCAGGAAGGCGAAGGAGATGGAACACTGAGACTGACACACACGCACACACACACACACACACACACACACACACACACACACACACCCAGCAGTGAGGGCTCAGGCTTGAAACCCAAAGGATGAAGGATGGAGTGGGAGCGTCGTGTAGGAGAAATGGGTGTGCCCCATGAGCACACACAGGCACTAATCACACTGGACACATGCCTGGTAGTTGGTGAGACTTTACTCCAATGCATCTATGTGTCTACTAGTGAGCCTGGAGACATAGGCTTGATTTCTGATGGCCACTGTTTACCCTAGCGACGTGGGGTCTGTTGTTAAGGAGGAAGAGTGGTTTCCATTGAAAATAGTCACACAGTAAAGTGTAGGCCCATCAGAGCTCGTAGCGCTGTGTCTATGAAACAGTACGGATGGAGGTCTTAGTGCGCTTGACAAACCTGTAGAGCAAATAGATCCGTGTGGAGGGGCTACTGAGTCCAGGCATCCATCTCTCAGAGTTCTCCAATGCTACTGAAAGAGCCTCCCAGAAGCTAGTACATGTGTGCTTTCCCTAAAGAATACAATAGACATTTGTGTATAAGTTTCCCAATAGAATATTACTTTATAAGATCTTGTCTGTTAGAAGTATTTACATGTAAGTTTTAGTTACATTTTTTAAAGTGTGTATGTGTGTCCGGCCACGTACTCAAATGCTGTGTACTGCAGGTGTATATACCACAGCACGTGTGTGTGACAACCTTGGGTGGCAGGCCTCGCCTCCTGCCTTAGTTACACATGGCCCCTTCCTGTTCATAGGCCAGGCTCCCTGGGCTGCAAACATCTGGGGATTATGTCTCTAAGTCCGTCTTAGTGTCGCGGGCATGCTGGGATCATAGGTGTCTTCCCCTGCCTTCAGCTTTACGTGAACTTTTTGGAAGCCAAACTGGAGTCATGTTTGCACGGCAAGCTTTATCCTCTGAGCCATTTGTTCGGTAGTGGTTGAAATCCTCATCCTCAGCTCTCGCTGCTGTGCCTTCTGGCTCCGTGACTTGCCTGGTCCACCGGGTTGATCTTTATCTCTGGTGGGCATAATTGATCTTTGCGTGGTGCTGCAGCCCTCGTGCCTTTGCCTCAGCTGTGCTATTTCTTTGTCTTTTGCTTCTTCTCGTATTTGCCAGGTATATTTTTTAAAAGTTTAGTGATATGTTTTGTTTTTTTGAAAAGTTATTTCTTGGGCTAGAGAAGTGGATCAACTATTAAGGGCACTGGTTACTCTTTCTTGAGGACCTGGGTTTGGTTCCCAGTATCCATATGGCAGCTTGTAACCATGGTAACTACAGGGATGCGATACCTTCTTCTGACCTTCATGGGCACCAGGCACTAATGTGGTGCAATACATATACAGAGGCAAACACTCACATATTTATTTATAATATGTATAATTACTATATAGAAATATATATTACATATTACACATTATGCTATACATTATATAGTATATAAATAAAGAAAAACACATTTATTTATATAAATAAATAAATGGAAATTCTTTTTTATAGTTGTGTCTATGGGGGAGAGGAGGCTGCTCAGTCATCAAAGTACCTTCTGAGTAAGCATGACTGAGTTTGTTTCCCAGAATCCAAGTGAAAAATCCAGACACGGGGATGTTTGCCGGGAGTCCCAGACAGGCAGATCCCTAGACCTCAATACCAGTCATCTAGCCTTGTTTGGTGGGTGAGCTCCAGGCCAAGTGTGAGACCTGGTTAGTACCCTAGCATGTGTGCACCCTTCCCATACTCTCTCTCACACACACACACACACACACACACACACACACACACACTCGTGCACACACATACTTACACATGCATACTTGAACACATGCAGTCACACACACACATGCACACACACACTCGTGCACACACATACTCACACATGCATACTTGAACACATGTACACTCATACACGTGCACTTGCACATGTGCACGTGCACATACACACACACACACACACACACATGAGCACATTGTGTGTGTCTACTAGCTCCACTTTCTGCCCCCCGTGCGCAGCAGCAGCGGCTCAGTGCTCTGAGATCCATGAATACATGTGGATTTGGAGATGCAGCCGTGTAACTTGTACAACTGACAATAGTAAACAAATACAATTGCTATGGTATGCTCTTTTTCTTTCTAAAGGAGTTTTACCTGGGGCTGGAGCCCTGGGCCAGCTGTTAAGAGCCCCTGCTGCTCTTGCAGAGGGCCCGAGTTCTGCTTCCAGCGCCCACGTCAAGTAGCACATAGCGGCTGTAACTCCAGCTCCCAGGAGTCTGATGCCTGCTTTTGGCCTTGTGGGCATTCCTTTCAGGAGGCACACAAACAGATGCACATATGAATAAATAAATAATATGGATGAGAATAGCAAGCTAAAACATTTTTATCTTTGTTTTTCAACCACGTGGTCTGTAGGGATTGGCCTTGCCTCTTGGCCCTGTAGCCAGCCTTTGGAGGACAGCTGCCTCGGCTGTGGCAGACCTCACGAGTGTCTGGGTATCGTTACATAGCTCTCTGCACCTGCCCGGCTTGCTCCTCATGTGCCCAGGATGACAGTCAGTCTGCTACCACACGTGCCTCCTGTGTATCTGGTTGTTTCCTTGTCATCCTGTTTATGCTGTATTTGTCCCCTTCTCCTTACAGAGAGAGAAGGCACTGTCCTTTGGGGCTGTCTAGGACCAGCTTGTCCTGTCTGGTATTTTCTGGTATATCTTCAGGTCTTGGCTTGGTGTGAACCTGTACGGATTTTTTAACTCATCTCGCTTGGTCTCATGGTAGGCCTGGAGTGGCGGTCTCCTGTAAATTCTCTAGCCTTTAAACTAACACCGGAAAGCTTGTCCAGTTGCCCTCCAGGAAGATGGCATTGGTTGGTTCTCCCAGCAGCAGTTGAGGAGGTTTGGGTCCAGCTTTTAGTTCTAGTTGGAGGGGTTGCATTGGGCTTTTATCTGAGGGGCTGCATCGGGCCTGTGTCTGAGGGGCTGCATCGGGCCTGTGTCTGAGGGGCTGCATCGGGCCTGTGTCTGAGGGACTGCATCGGGCCTGTGTCTGAGGAGCTGTATCGGGCCTATGTGTGAGGGGTTGCATTGGGCCTGTGACTGAGTGCTGCATCGGGCCTGTGTCTGAGGGGCTGCATCGGGCCTGTGTCTGAGGGGCTGCATCGGGCCTATGTGTGAGGGGTTGCATCGGGCCTGTATCTGAGGGGCTGCATCAGGCCCGTGTCTGAGGGGCTGCATCAGGCCTGTGTCTGAGGGGCTGCATCAGGCCTATGTGTGAGGAGTTGCATTGGGCCTGTGACTGAGTGCTGCATCAGGCCTGTGTCTGAGGGGGCTGTGTCTTGCTTGTATCTCAGGGATACATCGGGCCCATATCTGAGGGTCTGCATTAGACTTGTGAAAACAGAAGCTGCTCTCTAGTACTTCCGCAGTTTTTGGCTGATACTGTCTGCTGCCTCTAAATCACAATTCTGAGTGTCAAATTGGGGTTTCTTGGAAAGCAATTAAAAAGTACACAGAAAGTCTGAGAAGAGATCTCTGGGTAGAGGCATCCACTGCCAAGAGGGTCCCCCGCGACACCCGGCAGGCCCAGGAAGAGCTGTGCACTCCAGCTGAGTTGCTCCACACAGCTCCTCTGTGGGAACCAGCTGCTGCTGAGAGTCTCAGCGGTTGGAAGAGAGAATGGAGAGTGGAGAGCACCCGTCTTGCTTCGCATCCTCAGGGATCTGATGAGAGATTCTGGAGTGTTCCTCTGCCTTCAGGCTCTGTGTTTGGTCCTCTGCCCACTGTCCCTCCCTGGCTCCATGTTCTGAAATGTCATGAGTGTAACCCGCTCTATACTGATTTCCCCAGTCGGTTCCAGGTCACATGTCCGCTGTTTGTCTGGCTTTCTATTTGCACCTCGGTTGCACCTTATTTACACAAACTCCACAAAGTCCTTTGCCCTAGAATTCAGCCAGTAGCACAGTTGGTCTAGGCCCTCACGTCAAGCTTGGGGGCGGGGTCCTGATCTGCTTCTCGTCTCTGCCCATCCCTGAGCCACACTGTCTGCAAGACCTGGTCAGTGCAGGAGCCAGCACACTATGTCCCGGTTTGCCAGTCTGTGGTCCACATTCAGGATGGTACCAGGGTCAAGCCACACCCATTTCCTCATGGTCTGGATGCATGGCATCTTCTCCAATCTCCTTCCTGGTTCCTTACTCTCTCCGTCCAGCCTCTCTAGTGGCTGGAATAGTATAATGCTGTTGCTTCTCTGGTGATCCCTGGGCCTGCCGGCTTCCCCCACGGCTACGCTGACCTTTTTGTTCTCTCAGACAGACTTAGGTTGCTCCCACACATAGCTCTTACAAGGCCACTCTGGTCCACGCTCGGAATGTAGTCACCTCGGCTTGCTAGCTCGTGCTTCATTTCTAACATTCTGGTCTTGGTTCTTAAACTCCCTGAGGAGAGATCCTGGACCACCTGTCTGGTTAGACCAGCCCACGGTGGCACCATCCTACGCTCTGCTGATCTCTTGCCATCCTTGCTGCATTCACCACCATCTGTTACCACCCTGTGACATGCTGGCTGCCTGCCCTTGTCTGGCTTGCCCCTCCAGATGGTAGGCTGGACCTGTTTGCCCAATGTGGTGTTCTTGGCATCAGGACCTGGGCCGATAGCAATAGGTGCCCTGCTAGTCACTCTGGAATGATGAATCCCACTTCCAGCAAAGTAGGGGTTTCCTAGATACCCCTTCTTTCCTTGCTCCTCCCCCCACTCCATGCTTCCTGTGCTGCAGGCTTCTGGCTCTCACATGGCTTGCCCTGCCCCAGCCTCTCTGATCTCCATATTATAGATTCAGCCATCAAGAAGGCATGCACACTTAGACACGCCACACTGAACTCAGGAGTTCTCTCATCTGCCCCAGGTATCGATTGCAGGGGACGAAGCCCCATACACAGTGCCTTGAAAGAACAACGGCTGCATATTTCTTGCATGGTGCTGCTGGTCTCAGGGACAGGTGCGGCTGATGCCACATACAATCAGGAGTTGGAGACAGGGAGAAAACTCTGCCCGTTCTTGCTGGGAGGAGGGACAGTGTGACTGTGATGGTTGTTTTAATGGTTAACCTGAAGCAATCTGGAGTTACCTGGGGGAGGGGCTTCGTGAGGAGTTGAATTGATTGGATTGGCCTGTGGTCATGCCTGTGAGGGATTTTCATTATCAGGCTACTTGAGGTGGGAAGATCATCCTGAATGTGGGCAGAACTGTTTCATGGGCTGTATGGAAAGGGGGGAGCAAGCTGAGCATAGCATAAGGGCACCAATCCATTGCTGCCTGCCCTTGACTGAGGATGGGATTTGACCATGACTTCAAGTTCCTGCTGCCTTGACTTCTCTGAGTGATAGACTGTAACCTGGGAAAGAGATAGACTGTATACCCTTGGACAGAGATAGACTGTAACCTGGGATGGAGATAGACTGTAACCTGGGGTGGAGATAGACTGTACCCTGGGACGGAGATAGACTATAACCTGGGGTGGAGATAGACTGTAACCTGGGGTGGAGATAGACTGTAACCTGGAGTGGAGATAAACTGTAACCTGGGACAGAGGTAGACTGTAACCTGGGACAGAAAGACTGTCACCTGTGAAGGAGATAGACTGTAACCTGGGGTGGAGATAGACTGTACCCTAGGATGGAGATTGACTGTACCCTGGGACAGAGATAGAGTATAACCTGGGATAAAGATAGACTGTAACCTGGGAAAGAGATAGACTGTAACCTGGGATGGAGAGACAAATTCGTCCTTTTGCCCATAGAGGGGAGGGCTCACCGTGGCCATCTTGGAAACTTTCATCTACTGAATGATTTGCTGTCCTCTGAGTGGAGGTCATGACCACCTGTCAGGCTCCATGGGCTTCACTGTTTTTTCCACTTCCCATGACTCATCAAATCAAACATTCCGTGGCCTCTGCTTTTCAGAAATTTCCCTAATTTACTCTTACTTTTGGTTCTGTGAACTTCACATTGGATAGAACTCCATAAGTATCCTCCTGAGCATCTGGGATTGCCTGACCTGTCTCTACACCACCTTCCTCCACCCCTGCTCTTTCTCCTCCATGTGGTAACAGAGGGGAGTAGAGGAAGGACATTGGGTTCTGTTATTCTATTGATGGAAATGTCATGATGACATCCCATAACCCCACGAGGCTCCAGATCTGGACCATCCCTGGTTCTTGGCTGTGCTGCCTTGATTGGACTCCTCTTGTGTCTTGTGTGTTCCCATAGCCCCAGTCCTTTCCTCCCTGCTGCTCCTTCTCAGGAACATCCAGTTGCAGCTGTGTGGTGTCACTGTGAGCACAGTACCTGGCAGAAGCAACTTAAAGGAGAAAGGTCTCAGGCTCACTGCTGTAAAGATTTCAGTTCATCATGGTGGAACAGCTCAGTTCGCCAGAGTGTTTGATGGAAATTGTTTACAAAATAGCAGACCAGGAAGCGTGGCTGGAGGTGGGGGGAAAGGGGAGAAGTATCACACCAGGGGCTGGATATAACCTCCAAAGTCCCCTCTCTAGTGATCTGCTTTTAGCAGGTAACAAATAGGTTCTGTTTCTGAAAGGTCCCACAGTCTCTCCAAACAGCACCGCCACTTTCTTCTAGAAAGCAACCGTGTCACCCCAAAGCAGTCACCTCATTTCTAGGTCTTCACTGGCCTGAGGTTATCTAAGCATATCTTGGTACCTTTCCCATCTCCTAGCTATCTTCCTGGAGGAGGCTCTGGGCACTGAGAATGGGTAGCATCTCCTATCTCCTCAGTCTCCCCAGTGGGGGTTTGCACATCCCTGGGCTGTAACAGAGTGAATCCAGGACTTGCCCATGGCCTATCCTTGAGAGTAGGGCAGATGTCCACCATAGCATAACTGGGGAGCCCATGTTGTTTCCCTGTACCACCTTGACAAAAGATGACCCAGGCAGCTTATACTGTGACCCAAGAGAGCCCTGGGGATATGCACATCACTGAAGTGTTCTCTGAGTCTCTGGTCTGGCTTAGGCCACCTGGGGCAAAACCCTTCACTCTCCTCAGGGATGATAAGAATTGCACATTCTAAGGAAGTAGCTAGATGCAGGGCTCCCTGACTACCCTTGTAAGTATAAAAGACAAGACCTTTGCCAAACACTGGAATCTGCCAATCGTGAGGTGCATGCCAGGCTGCCGTTCTCAGCCTCTCAGCCAGCTATAGACTATCAGACAGAGCACCCAGGGCCTGTACACTGGACCTGATGGGTGCCTTGGGGCTCTGAATAACTAGATTTCTCTCCACAATCCCTATCTGGGATTGAAGTCAGGGAGGTCTGTAACCTGTTACCTCTCATGGGTGACATGTGGACTTCTGAGGCCTGAAGCATCAGTTGGGACTCTCCACCCCCAGTGTTGAAGCTCCTGACACTTATATAGAGCATGGTGAATATCTTCATGCTGCCTCTCCATAGCCAGGCTGTTCACATCTCCAGCCTTGGGAAGGAAAAAGATCACAGCCAGTCAAGGATTTCCCTGCAAGAAACTGTCAAGTTCGTGTAAGGAAGATAGGATGCTATTGATTGATGTGAGGGCCAAGAAGATGGCTTGGTGGATGGACTGCTTGCCAGGCAAACCTGAGAATTTGAGTTAGGGTCCCCTGCACCCACCAAGAGTGGTAGTATAATCCTGGTGCTATGGAGGTTGGGGCAGGAGGATCCTGGGATTTGTTGACCCATTAGGTCTGGGTTGGATTGAGAGGCCTTGTTTCAAAAAATAAAGTAGAGAAGAGATTCAGGAAGACATCCATTGTTGGCTTCTGGCTTCCACATACACATGTACCAGTCTATGTGCGTGCATGCGTGTGTGTGTGTGACACATATACACATACACACACATATACACACAAACATACACAGACACACATACACACACATACACACATACACGCATACACACATATACACATACATTTACATATACACATACACATATACATACATACACACACATACACACATACATTCACATTTACACATACACACAAACACACATATACACACATACATACACATACACACATACATACACACACATACATATACACACACATACATACACATACACACATACATTCACATATACACACATATATATACACACATACATACACACATACACATACATATACACACATATAAACACACATACACACATACATTCACATATACACATACATATATACACACATGCACATACATATACACACATACATACATGCATGCATACATACATACATACGCACACATACATATACACACATACACACATACATTCACATATACACATACACACATACATACACACACATACACATACATATATACACATACACACATACATTCACATATACACATACACACATACATACACACATACACACACATACACATACATATATACACATACACACATACATTCACATATACACATACACACATACACATACATATATACACATACAGACATACATTCACATATACACATACACACACATACACACATACATTCACATTTACACATACACACATACATACAAACACACGCACATACACACATACATACACATACACACATATACACTCATACACACATACATACACACACACACACACACATACAGAGATTCAGTGATGACTGTTGAGGTGGTTCAGAAGGTAAAGGCATTTATTTTGCTGTCAAGCTTGATGACCTGAGTTTGATACCCAGGCTCCACAAGGTGGAAAGAGAGAACCCCCTCCTCCGAGCTGTCTTCCATCCTCCACATGCATGCGTGGACACTCTAGCACCCACATGCATACACATACATGCACACACAGAAAATTGGAAGAAGAAAGATTGACTTATGAGACACATTTCTTCCATCACTCAAGCTTTCTTCCCATATCCCGTGTCCTTGTAAAGAAAGGTCACCTTCACCTCCTTCCCTTATGGATGTGACCCTGCTGACCAAATTCCTGAGGTGGGGACCGATTTCCCTTGTCCAAGGCCTTAAGTGAGTAGGCACATGAACAGGAAGCCCTGCTGGGTTCTGCAGTCTGTGCTGCGTCTTGGTTTCAGTGCGCTCACTGGGTATCTCTGTCTCATTCACAGCCACCGTTATTGCCAACCCAGTTCTGTCCTTCTTAGACATCGAACGGATCTTATCTCAAAAGATTTCCAGCAAAAGGGATGAAATAAAAAAAGTCTTCCAGATACTCGACCCGAACCACAGGCAGACGGTGACTAAAGGGGAACTGAAGCGCATCATCACGACTTTCCTCATGCCGCTCACCAAAGACCAGTTCCAGGCCTTGCTGGCCCAGGTAGGATGAGCGGCGCTTGGGATGGACTGTTCTGGAAAAGTCAGGGGAGCTGGCAGAGGAGCGTGTGGCCTGTTCTGCCTTTTCCTCACTGCCTTGCATGAGCAACTGGAGCTTTGTACGTCGTTCATAATTCACTGAGTTCTGACCAAATGCCATGGTCAGCATCCGTGTGCTCATAGTTAGCACACAGCAGTGGGTTTGCCAGTCCTTCCTTTCAAAAACTCCTATATAAAAGCATTTGGTCAGTTTATATGTATAAAGATTGGTTTGTTTGTTTACTTTCTCTCTCTCTCTCTCTCTCTCTCTCTCTCTCTCTCTCTCTCTCTCTCTCTCTCTCTCTATTTATTTATTTTTTGAGATAGGGTCTCACTTTGTAGCCCTGGCTGTTCTGGAACTCACAATGTAGACCAGGGTGCCATCAAACTCACAGAGATCCTCTTGCCTCTGCCTCTTAAGTGCTGAGATTAATGGCATGCACCTCCAGAACCAGCTTAAATATTTTTTAGAATATGTGTTTGAGTGTGTGCGTGTGTGTGTATGGGGGGGGAGTATATGCATATGGGGTCAATGCCTGCAGAAGTCAGAAGAGGGCATTAGATTCCCTGCAGCTGCAGTTACAGGTGGTTGTGAGCCACCCGATATGGGTGCTAGAAACAAAATCAGGGTTCTCTGCAGAAGCCATATACTTTGGGAACTCCGGAACCCAATTTGTACTTTAGAACCTAAGATTTCAGCCTTGGTTCTCATATCAAACTTTATGATGCTTCCCATGTAGTCTAGGGGTCAGGCATCCTGAGTTCAGCTGTTAGGTGGGGATGTGGTGACCTTCCAGGATGGGCAGGTGCTTTAGAGGGTCCAGTGACTGCTGGGCAAAGAAGAGGATCTGAGTCTGGGCTCCAAGAGCCACATATAAACTGGCCTAGTACTATACATTGATAGCCAGGGCTGGGAACAAGGGGAGGGGTAGGGACAGGCAGATCTAGAGACACTCTAGCCAGCCAATGATAGAGGAGGCCTCTGTGTGCATGTGCACATGTATATATGCACACACATACACACAATATATACATGGATGCATACACACAATAAATAAATACAATTTTAAAAATGTAAGAAACAGGAGTAGGTTAAGGGGCATCTACTTTGTGCTGCAGCAGTGCTGGACATGGGCTGGGGGTGGGGCACGTATGGAGGCTGGACTCCTCCCTCCAGGGGCCCATGGCTCAGAAGACAAGGAGTTTAATAAGGCCTGGGACGGTGGTCCTCACAGGGAGGGAGCAGGCTTCCTGTTACTGAGGTTGGGACTCCAAGAAGACTGTCTGGGAGGGACATTTAACTTCTCTGCTGTTGAGTTGGGAGTAGATGTTAGTGACATGATGGAGAAAGGAAGGTCATTATGCGCAGGCAGAGAGGATAGTCCACTCTATCCCAGACTGTAGGAGCCGGGGACGGTGTATAGCCAGGAGGATGTCAGGGCCTGGGGAGGCATGCACACGGTGAGGGGCCTTGTGCCAGTCACTAGTGTGCCCCAACCAGGATTGTGGAAAGAGTAAAAGATTTCTGGTTCAAGGCCTCAGGGCCCTTAAGGAAAGGAGGGTAAAGTCAGTGGGTGTTCGACACTAGTAAGTCTGTGAGGATCACAACAAGAGTGGAGAATTCAGCCGGGATATCGGGACCATTCTTTCCAGCCCGAGGACTGAACTTGTACACATGTGTACACACATGTAAGCACTCTTTCCTCCTCCATTCATTCTTAACCTAATCTGGCTTCATGCTATGGTGGAGCTTTTAAAAGCCAATTTCATTTTGATGTCTGCACCGCCCCAGGGTGATTTGCATGTGGTTAACACAGGGGATGAGGTGCTATGAACCCAGGAGTTCAGTGGAAGGAACATGTCACCATGGAAGGGACATGTCACCAGGTTCTTGTTTCAGCCCCAAGAGGTCGTTACATTTCTCCTACTGACTTTTTAAAAAATGTGCAATTTAGTGGGGTGTGATGGAACACACTGAAACCCCAACACTAGGGAAACTAAGGCAAGAAGATCTCAAATTCCAGCCTAGCCTGGGCTACATAGAGAGCTGGAAGCCAGCCTGGGCTATTAAGTGTTGTGGCTTTTGTTTCTTCTTGTGTAGATCTCATGGCTCTTCCTCAGTTCAATTCTGCCTTTCAGGAAGTGCTCAACCATTTTTAGTCAAAGTAATATTTGGTTCTGTCTTCTTTCAGGCATTTGGTATTATCCCTGTGAGTCCCCACAGATCTCTGTTTTAAAAACATATTCTCTATTTTTCAGAGTGGATATCAGGAGTCTTCCAATTCCTGAATCTACTAGGTTTTCCCTACCCTCCTGGTGTTGCTATTGGTCCATTATCCTCTGTGACTGCAACTTTAGACACTGTGTTTTTGTTTGTTTATTTGTTTTAATGATTTATTTATTTTACGTATATGAGTACACTGTAACTGTCTTCACACACATCAGAAGAGAGCATTAGATCCCATTACAGATGGTTGTGAGCCAACATGCGGTTGCTGGGAATTGAACTCAGGACCACACTAGACATTGTGTTTTAACATCCAGCATTTCACATGGCTCCTCTCTCTGCTGGTGTAGCTTTCCCTCTTCTTTTTTTTTTTCTTTTGCTTCCTTAACCACAGTGGAAAGAGCTGCTCTCAAGTCATTGCCTAATACATTTCTTATCTCTCAGTTGCCCCCACGGATGGTCTTATCTGTTGAGAAGGGTTATGTTTCGTGGTGGCTTATATTCTTGTATGTCTGGGTAATGACACAGACCAGCTTTCTCCAGTGAAATATTGTGTGAGCTATACAGGTAAACTTTTTAGCAGCCACCTTAAAAGGTTAATAATGGGCTAAAATGAACTTCATTCCTTATTTATCAGGTGTGTGTGTGTGTGTGTGTACATGACATGATGTACAACATGTGGAGGTCAGTGGACAACTATGGGAGTCAGTTCTCTCCTCTACCATGTGAATCCTAGGAATTGAACTTAGATTGCCAGTCTTGACATCAATCCCCACTACCTCCCAAGTTGTGTTGCTGACCCAGGAATTAACTTTAATAATGGTTTTATTCAATCATGAGCATTCAAAATACTATTGCATATCACTGTTTGCATGAAATTGTTTGTATTGTACCTTCTTTTAGCATCTGAAGTCTTTAAACGTGGTGTGCACCCACAGCTTACCACATTGTCACAGACCTGACTATGACATCATAAAACTTAGGCTTGAAACATCAGGTTAACATCCCCAGTTTCCAAACACGCTTGGACATTTCTTAATAACAGAATCAATGGAGTTTTTGAATTTAGGTTTATAAGCACTGAATAAAGTGAAAAGCAGTTCATCATTTTCATTGGCCACATCTCCAATGCTTGGCAACCACATGTGTTGTGGACTTCGGGCTTCTGTGCATCCTTCTGTCCTGCCTTCACGTCCCTCTGTCTTGTCGGCTCAGGGCAGAGCTCATACCTTAGTTTAGATCTTTGATGTTCAGTTGGACCGCTTTGACATTTGTGCACACATGGTTCCCTGAGGTCAGCTTGACCCTTGGACTGATCTTATAGCAGAAAGTGGATGTCTTCCCAGCCACCCCCTTCTCAGGTGCTGTGGTAGGTTTTGCTTCTGCAATATTAGTCCCATAGGGCAGAAAGACAGTTTTCTCCATGCCTTTTTAAATATACTATTTTATTAATTATTTGAGAATTTCATATGTACATAATGTATTTTGATAATACCCACCCTCAGTTCTCCTCAACACCTCCCAGATCCATCGACTGCCAACTTCACGTCCTCCCATCTGCTAATAGCCCCTAAGTCCAGTCTGTGCTACCTGCACACTCCTGGGTGTGACTATCCACTGGACGCACAACCTGTCTCTCCCTCCCCATGTGCCACAGACTGGCCCCAGCTCCCCAGCTGGGAGTGGGGCCTCGTGAGGCCCATCCTCCTCCTTGTGGGAATGTTGACTGGCTTGATCATGCGCAGGCGTTGTGCTTCCATCACGCTGTCTGTCGTGAGTTCGTGAGCGCAGTGGACCCGTCATGTCCAGCAGATCCTGCTCTGCTCTGATCCTCTCCAACCTCTGGCTCTTAGGAACTCTCCATCCATCTCCTCTTCCACTATGGCCTTTGAGCTCTGTGTGTGTGTGTGTACATATTGTACATATCTCTGTATGTACTTGTGTGTGCATGTGCACATGTATGTGTGCATATGTGTATATGTTGTGCTTATTGTACATATGTGCATGTGTTTATGTGCATGTGTGTATGCACATACATGTGTATGTTGTGTGTGTGCATGTGTGTGTGCATGTGTATGTGCATGTGTGTGTGTGATATAAGTGTGTCACTTAATCTTTCCACTTTGACCAGTTGTGAGTTTCTGCCTTACCCACCATCCGCTGCACAGAGAAACTTCTTTGATGAGGTCTGTGGGTTTAGGTGTACAAATTTCAAGAGCAGTCTGATGCACTGTGCATTTAGCAGAGTAAGGCTGCCCCCCCTACCCCCCACCCCAGTTTTATGGAAACTGTGCTGAGTAGCAACTTTGACCTGGCCTGAAGCTAAACACCATTGAGAACTGGAAGCTCTCCCCGAACTGACCCCTTCTAGTTTTCAACTCCCTCTAAAACCTGCTTTCCCCCATGCCCCAGAACTGTTGGTCTGTCACAGTCACAGTCTCGTGTTTTAAAAACAAAGTCATAGGCAAGTTGAGTATAGAATGCAGAGAACACCTTTTTCCTAAGCCATTTGTGAAAAGCTGTGTTGTTACCCGCAGGTGTTGTGCTATGGATTTCCTTCAAACCAGGGTGTTGCCCCATCAGCCACAACCCAGCCTTGCCTCATTGCTCCTAGCGCAGCCTCAGACTATAATGCATTTGCCCCATGCTCACCCTATAGGTCCAGGTCATGGTCAGATCTTGCCCTTGGTTTTGGTACCCATTTGGTACCTGTCAGTCTGAGCCAGTCCCAATCTTTCCCTGACTCTGCCTTCAGCTACAGAAGGAGTCCCTGTGTGGATTTGCCTGGACTTTCCTAGGGAGCGAGCATTGGCAGCATCCCTATGGGAATGTCCCAGTGATCTCCTGATCTGCTTAGGTTGCTCTGGATTCCTTTGTGTCCCTGAGTCCCTGATGCTTGCTCGCTCGCCTTGGCCACTTTAGGAGGGAAATCTGTCAGGCTTTCCAGGGTGTGCACTTTGTAGTTAATATTCCACGAGGGGAACTTTGAGATGAGTAAATATTCTGCTTCTCATCTGACTTTCAATCTGTTCACTCGCTGTTTACATATTCGCAGGGACTTGAGGTCTCCTTGGAAGTGGGTTATGAATCATCATTTATTCACCTCAGTGTTCAAATCATCCCCGTGCAGCCAGCAGGAGCCCCTCTCATCTGCTTTCCACAGCCTTGGACACAACTCCATTACTATGAGGACTTGTTTGCTTTCCGTATCCCCCTTGCCTGAGTCCTAGAATCGGGTGATTCTCGGGGTCTCAGATCTAGAGACGCTAGAGCGGGTCTCTCCAGAGCTCTGCTAACTGTGTGTGAATGGAGGAGGATGCCAGGAGCCAAGGATCTAGGCAAGGGGTGGCTCACATCGCTGGGAGCCATCACCCCAGCCTTCTCTGTGGGCCCAGTTTTAGGAGTCCATTGGTTCACACGAGTGGCTCCCTAGATTGACAGTACCTCCATTTCTGTGTCACACAAAGCCCAGTGTTCAAGCCTGTGTCTTCAGTTCTCCGCCAGCATTCCAGGGAGCATCTGCCTCTCCTTTTCCAGTGTCATAGCTGTGTGCTCCATGAGTGAAGAGTCTGGACTCCGTCATCCTTAGCATGTTTCCTCGCCCAGCCTTTCTGTTACACACGGCTCCTCTCCCCAGCACCTCTTGGTTTCGGAGGCTGTCCCACTTTTTCCCAGGGTCTTCCTGCAGCAACCTGACAGCAGAGGGCGTCGCATGCTGAGCCAGAGAGACCGGCTGCTGTCTACATTTTTAATAGCAGCTTAATTAAGATTGAATGTATATGCCCTGAATACCTAATGAGCCCACGCTCATTAGAAGTCACCCTCCCCCACGCCTTCATCTACTGGGAGCGACTAATCCACTCATTGACACTGGAGATGCCAAGTGTTTATTTATTTATTTTTATTTTCCTTTCCTCCTCCCTGTCTTCTTTCTTTCCTCTTTGCCAGTGACTGTATAATCCCAGTGTGCCTTGAACTCACTATGGAGATGCAGCTGACCTTGATCATCTGCCTGCCTCTGCCTCCCAGGTGCTGGGCTTAAAAGGAGTGTGTGACCTTCATCTAAACAGCCTGTGGTGGTTTGAGTCTGCTTGGCCCAGGGAGTGGCACTATTAGGAGGTTTGGCGTTGTCGGAGTAGGTGTATCCTTGTTGGAGGAAGTGTGTCACTGTGTTTGTATGTGTGTGTGTGGGGGGGGGTGGACTTTGAGATCCCCCTTCTAGCTGCCTGGAAGACAGTAGACTTCTAGTCTTTAGATCAAGATGTAGAACTATCAGTTCCTTCTCCAGCACTGTGCCTGCCTGGACACTACCATGCTTCCTGTCTTGATGATACTGGACTGAACCTCTGAATCTGTAAGCCAGCCCCAATTAAATGTTGTCCTTATAAGAGTTGCCTTGGTCATTGTGTCTGTTCACAGTAATGGAAACTCTAAGCCTCAGCCTGTGTGTGCTTCTGTATTGGGGCTACTTTCACTTAGCGTGATCCAGGCCCCCCTGTACTGTGCTGGCAGCACTGGCGTCCTGTCTGTGGCTGTCTGCCGGGCCTCGTGTGTGCATGTGGCAAACACTCTAGCCTTTGGGACCTTTAGGTTTCTGCTCTCTGATGGTTGTGAGTGTGACTGCCATGAATGTTGACTCACCCTCTTGGGGGACCTGCTGAGGCTGGGGTGGATCTAACAGGGGAATATTTCTGATATATGAAGACCATTTGCTCTTGTAAACACTGGGTGTCTCCTCTGACAAATACTTTATACCAAATGGAGAGTTAAAATATAATCTCTTGTCTGGGCGTGGTGTCACACACCGTTGATCCCAGCACTCAGGAGGCAGAGGCAAGTGGATCTCTGAGTTCGAGGCCAGCCTGGTCTACAGAGCCAGTTCCAAGACAGCCTAGGCTACACAGGGAAATTATGCCTCAGGAAAAAACAAAACAAAGCCAAATCTCTGTATTGTCCTTGCAGCTACAGTGTGACGCCTGTTGACAGTAGAGACGACCTCTCCAAGCTAAGCAGCTGTGTGGGAGGAGGAAAGTGTAGAAACCACGGCTTAGACATGTTTTCAAAAGCAGCCATTTTCAGAAGTTACTGGGCACTGGGGGGGGCGGCTTTTAAAAGGGAAGATCCTGGCTATCTACCCCTAACATCAGGTGTACTTCCTCAGGGACTGGAGCCTCCGGACCTGTGGTCAGTCACGGGGGCCAAGGTCCTGGGAATGATCTCCAGTGTGATGCCTGGGGCTGAGCCGAATGACGACTCCGTGGGGTGACACCCTTCTTCCTCAGTTGGCAGCACATTGGAAATGCATAAAACCAGTACAAGATTTCATAGTCATCTGCCCCAGGAGTTAGAATTTCAGAAGCCATCTGCACATCCTTTAACTCTAGTGTTCTTTGGAGAGCCACATCCGGGTGTTTTAATGTTGGGGCATCTTAGCATTTGCAGTGGCCTGCTCTGTTTCCCTGAGGAGTCTCTGAGTATGAACCAGATTCCCCCCCAACCCCCACCCCCAACCCCACCCGGGACCTCCTTGCATCTGCATCTGCCTGTGGAGGCAAGAGTCCCACCTTGGCTGCCTTTTCCCATTGCCAGGGTCTGTCACTGAACATGGAGCTCACTGATTGGCTAGACTGGTTGGCCTGTCCCTCTGTTTCCTCAGCACAGGGTTCCAGGTACCTGCTTCCATGCCTAGTCTTTCCATAGGTGCGTGGGATCTGATCTCAGGTCTTCTTGCTTAAGTAGCAAGCATTTTACCCTGCAAGCCATCTCCTCAGCCCAGTCATAGACCATTTAAAGAAATAACAAAGGCTTGTGAGCAAATGGATTTCAGAGAACTAAGTTCTGTGCGGGCCCCTGTGGTATTCTAACTGAGAGAACGAGGCTGTGGGAATTCTCAGCCTGCTAGACACAGATTGTGGAACTCCCTCGTCTCCAGCCTGAGAGCCTGCTTCCTGCAGTCCACTTGGGTATGGATGCTGGTGGATCTTGTACACTTTCGGCAGGTCCCTTACTCCCGCAGAGCTCAGAGCTGAGCCGAGCCTTCCTGTCTCTGTCCAAGGAGCTTAACTGTGGGCTCCAGTCACGGCAGGCTGCATCTGCAGTTAGAATCGAAGTGTGCTGTCAGGGACTCCGAGATGATTGAAGCCTTCAACCTGGCAGTATGATAGGATGACTCAGCCACTGGAATCTCAGACCTCTGGCCCTGACTGGCAGCAGCACCGTGCAGGGTAACCATGAACTGTGGAAGAGGACTCTGAAGGTGGCTCAGGGTGGCTCCTGTCAAACCTTGAAAGTTGCCCTGAGCCTGCTGTTTATTGGTTATAATCTGGCAAGTATCTTCTCTCATCTTTTTATATTCTCTCCCTCTCTCTCTCTCTCTCTCTCTCTCTCTCTCTCTCTCTCTCTCTCTTTCTCTTAGAAAAGAACTTCAAATGCTGTTTCTCAGGCACTGTCCTCCCTGTTTTCGAGACAGGTTCACTTATTGGCCTGGTACTTACCTCACAGGCCGGGTTGGTTGGCCGGTGTGCTCCAGGATCAGCCCATCTCTACCTTCCCAGCACTGGGATTGTAAGCATGTGTCCCCATACTTAGCTTTCTAAGTATGGCTTCTGGGGACTTGAACTTGGGTCCTTGCAAGTCCTTTACTGACTGATCCCCCATCGCCACCCCTAGGTCCCTTTTTTCTTTTATCTTATCACCCAGAACATCCAATCTTGAACCACACATCTGACACGATCTTGCCCATCTTCCATCACGTTAAGAGAGCTTTGAAGTACCTGCTGCTCTCATATCTGCTAGCACACACAGCATTAGAAGCAGCAGTCACAGGTGCCCCTGTGCAGGCAAGGCTTCTCCGCCATAAGCCCACATCCCTCTGGCCTCGTTTCCTAGTTACACATGTTTTAAATTAGGAAGAGAAATGTATCCTTTGGGGAACACTGAGATAACCGGGCTAGGCTTTGCCACTTCAAGGCAAGGTAAATACCAACTCAATTGTGCAGACGTTGGAATCATTAGCTGTGAAGGATGATGTGTTATGTTAACCTGTATGAGACCTTAATAATTTATTTTTATTGATCATATATAAATTCTAGATCCATAATCCTTCTTGGGTAATTATCTTCATTTTAAAAGTTCAACTTTGTGTTAGAAATAACTCTGAATTTACAGAAAAATTTCCGTAAGAATGATACTAAAAGCGCCCGTGGCACAGGAGTCCTTAGGTCCCTCTGCTTTGAGCTGTCTGAGGCACAGCCTTCCCCTCACTTTCTTCTCCTGGGATCTCGTGTGTGTGTGTGTGTGTGTGCGCGCGTGCGCGCGCGCGCGCGCACACACACACACACACACATGCACTCACTAGCAATATACTCAACATGCACCATGTGCATATTTTTAAAAGACATTTCTTTTCATGTTTATGACCATTTGCCTGTGCGTATGGATACGTACCATGTGTGTGCCATGCTTGTGGGGGTCAGAGAAGGGCATCGGATTCCTTGGAACTGGTGTTACAGATAGTTGTGAGCCACCACTGTGGGTGCTGGGAACTGATCCTGGGTTCTCTGAAAGAGCAGCCAACCCTCTTAACCCCTGAGCTGCCTCCTCAGCCCAGGTTTTTATCAGTATAGATTTACTGTACAAAATCAGGTTTTCATTGTGCCACTCATGTTCATCCCCCATCACTCTTTCATCCCTCCTTCTTCCCGGCAGTCCTCCCTTTCATTCTTCACCCCTTCTTCCCGGCAGTCCTCCCTTTCATCCCTGCCCCTCCTTCCCTGCAGTCCTACCTTTCATCCCTGCCCCTCCTTCCCTGCAGTCCTCCCTTTCATCCCCTCTTTCTTCCTACAGTCCTCCCTTTTATCACTCTCTTCTTCCCGGCAGTCCTCCCTTTCATCACTTTCTTCTTCCAGGCAGTCCTCCCTTTACTTTCACATGTATTATTTTTACACTTAATCTTAGCTTCAAGGTTGAGAAATGATGTGTTTTTTATTCTTGAGTTTAGGCCCAGTATATGGGGACACATATTTGCTATGTCTGCCTGTGTCTGGCTTACCTCACCAAACACAATGACCTCCAGTTCTATCCATTTTTTTTTTCTGAAAATGATGTAGTCCCATTCTTCAGAACTGAATAAAACCCCATTGTGCATATTTACCAAACTCCCCCCTTCATTCAGCGATGGACGTGTAGGCTGTGTCCATAGCTTGATTGTTAATGGTGTGGTGATGAACACAGATGTCTGAATATCTCTGTGGTGTACAGATTTAGGGTCCCTCATTATGCACCCGGAGTGGATTAGCTGGGTCGCATGGCAGTTGTGTTTTTAGATTTTGTAAACACCCTGCATGTTGATTTCTGTGATGCTTACACTAATTTCCATCAGCCTTTTAAATTTCTTTTAATGACCAGAGTAGGATAGAAACACATTGGAGCCTAAAAAAATATTAACCATGTCACTTAAATTTTTAATTTTAGTGGTGTGTGCGTGTGTGCATCTCTCTCTGTGTCTCCATGCCAGTGTGCAGGCACACACCCATATATGCATATGCAGAGGCCACAGAAAGCTATCAGGGTATTCCTCCCTGGCTTCCTACTTTATTGCCTTGCAACAGGTTTATCTCTGATCAGGAAGCTCAATGTTTTGGCCTCGAATTGTTGGCCAGACAGCTCTTGGGATCCACCTGCCTCCAGTTCCCAGTGTCGGGGTTACAGGCATGTGTATCCATGGCTGCTTTATTTTTTAAAAGCTATTTTTGATTTTTCTATTTATTTTTAACACTGGTGCTGAGAATTCAAACACAGGTCCTTCTGGTTGCAGAACAAGCACTCTTACCCACTGAACCATCCCCTGAGGCCCACACTGTAGATTGAGTTTACATTTCCCTGATGACCAGGGAGCTTGGACATGTATTTATTTGTGTATTTATTAGCCACTTAAACTCTTGAGAACAGCTTGTTCAACCCATTCACCTGCTTACAGATTATTTGTTCTTTTGGTATTTAATCTTTCAAGCTCTTTATATACTCTGGGTACTAATTCCATGTCAGATGACTGACTAGCAGAACTTTTCTCCCGCCCCATGCCTGCTTCTCTCCACCCATTGGCCCTTTGCTGCAGAGACGCTTTGAACTGTGTGCTGTGCTCCCTGAGCTGCAGGTACTTTCAGAAAGCCCTTGCCTGTGCCTGTTTCTTTAAGCATCTCTCCTGCATTGTCCTTCAGGGCTCTCAGGGCTTCAAGTCCCACAGAAATGTCCTCCATGCATTTATTTATTTATTTATTTATTTATTTATTTATTTATTTATTTATGCGAGCCAGGGATCTAGTCTCAATCTTCTGCCTCTGGGTGTCCCGTGTTTTCAGTGCCATGAGTTGAGGGAGGCTGACATCTCTCCAGTGTGTGCTCCTGGATGAGAATGAGTGAGTGGGTGACTATGTAGATTTCCTTCCTTGTCCTTCAGACTGTCCTATTGGTTGGAGGCTGTGTTTATGTCAGCACCATGCCGGGTTTTGTTGCCATGGCTCTGCAGTGTAATTTGGGGTCTTTTGTACATCCATATGATGTTTAGTTTTTCTTTTTTTTTTTTGTCCTTTCTATTTAGAATGTCACTGGAATTGGACGGGGATTTTACTGACTCTGTAGGTCGCTTTTAGGAATGCAGCTGCTTTCATGAGGTTAATTCTTTTGATCAGTGGGCATGGGAGGTCCTTCCTATTTTCCAGTGCGGTCTCCAACACACTAAAGTGCATTTCGTTCTCTGGAGAAATGACTTCGAACATCAAGGAAGTTGATAGTCTCACAGTTCTTCATTGTGGCTTCAGGACATATAATTCTTAAGAACAAAGACTAACTTCTCACATAATCACAGTGCAGTGCCAATCGTGATTGAATCATTTTCTTTAATCTATAATTCATGCCGACTCACTTGGCCCAATAGTATCCTTTGTAGAACTTTTGGGTCAGCAGGATGGCTCAGTAGTGGGTTAAGGTGTTTGCCCATTACCCTAACAACTTGAGTTCATTCTCTGGAATACATATGGTAGGAGAAAAGAACTGACCCGGTCAATCTATCTTCTGACCTCCCCACCTACACTGTGGCACTCAGTCCCTTCACCAAGAAATCAATAATCACAATAGAAATTTATTAGAAAATAGTTTTTAACAGTGACAGTTTCTGCCTTGAAACTAGATGAACGTCTCTGCTCTCCGCTCAGCTAACAGTTACACACAACGCACAGGAAATGCTTGCCCGGATTCTGTTTGATTCTATGTCAATGTTAGATTTATCTCAGGTCAGATGTTTGGTAGTGTTGTAAACACATGCTGGCTCTTCCGAGGGCACAGACTAGCCTTGCTCCTTGCCCTCTGAGGCCGTGTATCAGTTCTGACTCCCGGAAAGGACCCACAAATGTCTAACAGCAGTTTTGCATGACACATTACAGACACAGGAGCCTACTATGCTATGTGTCTGTAGCTGGGGTCTCAACTCTCTAACATGTTCCTTCTTCCTGTCTGACCATAGATCCCAATCACCAGCTTGGGTAATGTGCCGTACCTTGAATTCCTCTCCAGGTTCGGTGGAATTGATATAAGCATCAATGGTATAAAGAGGTAAGCCTTTTTCTCTCACCCATATTAACATTTGACATTTGAAATGATGTATAGAGTCAGGACGCAGACCATCAGAGCCAGGCCTAGTAACACATATATATCCGTGTCTATATCTCTTTCTTTTCTCTCTGAGACTGAGACTTGCTGTGTATCCCATGCTGGTCTTAAACACATGATCCTCCCGCCTCAGCCTCAAGTGCTGGGGTTTTCATTGTGCACCACCATGCTTGGCTTTTATATGCATCTCCTTAGAAAACACACAGGCAGAGCTTATCTGTGTAACACTTAATGGCTGTAAGCAGGAGTGTTTCGGGTTCCAGTTTATGGTTTAGGAGATACTGTTTTAGTAAGAAAATTCTGCAGTGCTTATCTGATTCTGTGAATGAGTCTTGTTTTCTATGAAGCATTGCAAACAATTACAGTAATTAAATTTGGGGGTTGGAGAGGTGACTCAGCAGCTTAAGAGCCCTTGCTGCCTGCCTTAGTTAAGGCTTCGTTGCTGTGAAGAGACATCACGACCAAGACAACTCTTATAAAGGAAAATATTTAATTGCAGCCGGCTTACAGTTCAGAGGTTTAGTTTGTTATCATCATGGCGAGAAACATGGCGGCACGTAGGCAGACACGGTGCTGGAGATGCAGCAGAATGTTCTATAGCTTGATCAGCAGGCAGGAGAAGGAGACTGTGTTCCACACTGGGTAGAGCTTGAGCATAGGAAACCTCAAAGACCACCCCACAGTGACACATTTCCTCCAACGAGGCCACACCTACTTCATCAAGGCCACACCTCCTAAGAGTGTCACTCCCTATGGCCAAGCATTCAAACATATGAATCTGTGGGGACCATTCCATTCCTTTTCAAACCACTACAGTGATCTTTCAGAGAACCTGAGTTCAGTTCCCAGCACCCATGTCAGGCAGCTCATAACTGCCTATAACTCTTTTTTTCAGGGGATCCAAAGCTACCTTCTGGCCTCCATAGGTACTGCATTAATGGACACATGGGCATACAGGAAATGCACTTATACATATAAAAACAAATGGTAGCCCATGCAGTTAGAACCTTTCAGTAGTGCACTTACAGAGTCACAGTTGACTCCTTACCCTCCACCCCTGCAGCTCAGGCACAAGTACCAGTGTAACAGAAGGAAGGGGTGATGGGGAACAAGGAACAATGGAGAGCCTTGGCTGACAGGGGGCGGGGGGATGGTGAGGATCTGTGGTCCTTAAGACTTTCTGTACAGCATCTTGCATATACTGAACACCGCAGAACTGTGTAAATGGTCCAGTGGCTCATTTTGTTTTGTTTTTTTCATTTTGTGGTAGTAAGAGACTGAACCCTAGAGACCTCACACATGCTTGGCAAGTGCTTTATCCATTGAGCTCTACCCCCAGTTCATAAAGACAAATTTTATGGCTTTTCCCCTGTTAAATCACAATTAAAAAAAAATCACTAGTGAAATCTCAGAAGTTCACGTGTTCACCTTAATTCCCTGATTGGTTGGTATTGCTGGGGGTGGAGCCTGATGGAGAGTGGTTGGTTGGTTTTGGGGTAAGAGCCTAGGGGAAAGAGGTTTTCACCTTAGTGGGTTCTTGCTCTCATGGGACTAGATTACGTACCTTCAGGAGTGGGACCAGGATGCTCTTGGGGTCCTTCTTCCATGCATGCCTGTTCTTCCACACACCCCTGCTCGTCCACTTTCTGCCACCAGCTGAAAGAGCATGAGGCCCTCATTAGAGACCCCGAGCTCTGACATTCCAGTTCTTTAACCAACTCCTCAACACAATTCTTTTCATTATAAATTTCCCAGACTTGGGTATTCTGTTACAGTACCAGACACATACTGATGTAAAGTGCATGACTGGGAGGCCTCAGAGCTCTGTTCTATGTTGAAGAAGTCGTTCAACTGTGTGCTTTCCAGTCACTCAGAAGAATGGCTGCTGCTACACAGACCATGTCTATTCTCTTGACCTATTTATGGATAATATTGTTGGGTGTACCATCACCTATTTAAATATTCTTTGTTTAAGAAAAATGAAAAAGCTGTTTTGAAAAACCAAAAAAATAGAAACAAAACCCAAAACAAAACAACAAAAACAAAAACAAAACAACCTTAAACCCTAAAGAGCAGGAAAAAATGGAAAGCAAGAGATCTATGTATGCATCTTACTGTGAAACCTTAGTCTGATAACTTGGGATGAGAAGGACCCTAAGTTATTTTCTTCACCATCAAAGGCTAACAATTTAAACTGGACTTGAGAGATTCTGACTTTCTGCAATGTTGACTCCTCTTGATGATAGGAGACCACGCATTCTGATCAAGTTTCATCCTGTAGGTAGAACAGGTCATGCACCATGAACAGCATTTCTGTGGAACACAATGAAAATGCTGGATAAAAAGTCAAATATATATATATATACATACACATACATATATGTGTATATATATATGTATATAGACATTTTAATGTCTTAGTGTGCTGTCAAGAGTAGGACTCCTTGAAGAGGCCAAAATAAAGTGAAAATTGGAGTCCAGAGGAGGATACTTTCTATACAGTAGACTTTGGTTCTATGGGCCTTGGCCAAGTCATAGTGAATTCCTGTCCACCCCTAGTGAATTTCTGTCCACTCTTAGTGAATTCCTGTCCACCCCTAGTGAATTCCTGTCCACCCCTAGTGAATTTCTGTCCACCCCTAGTGAATTCCTGTCCACCCCTAGTGAATTCCTGTCCACCCCTAGTGAATTCCTGTCCACCCCTAGTGAATTCCTGTCCACCCCTAGTGAATTCCTGTCCACCCCTAGTGAATTCCTGTCTACCCCTAGTGAATTCCTGTCCACCCCTAGTGAATTCCTGTGTACCCCTAGTGAATTTCTGTCCACCCCTAGTGAATTTCTGTCCACTCTTAGTGAATTCCTGTCCACCCCTAGTGAATTCCTATGCACCCCTAGTGAATTCCTGTCCACTCTTAGTGAATTCCTGTCCATTCTTAGTGAATTCCTGTCCACCCCTAGTGAATTCCTGTCCACCCCTAGTGAATTCCTGTCAACCCCTAGTGAATTGCTGTCCACCCCTAGTGATTTCCTATGCCAGTTTTGTTGTCCGTCTGAAGTAAAGAAGGCAAGAGGCAAAGCCGAGTGCGCCGCCGCGGCGGGGAGAGCCAGAGAGGAGAGCCCTGTGGGCGGCATTGCTGCACAGTGGGATTCGGGATGCTGGGAACTGGAGGAGTAAACTTAGTAGGTTGGTGAAAATGGAGTAAAGCCAGCCGAACAGAACACCAGTGGCCTGGAAGGCAGCTCTGACGGATGTAGCGGACATAGCACAGAAAGACACAGAGAGGACAGGCACACGGGGACCAAAGTTGGGAGGAAGAGGGCACTTGAAATGGCTCTTCCAGGAAGACCTGTCCTGCTTTGTTTCATGTGCCTATATCAGGATGCATAGCCTGGGTAATTTGTGAAAGTGGAAATTATTGAGTTTCAGAGGCCTGCAAGTCCAAGATTCCGGCCTCAGCACCTCAGCCTTCTCCTCGAATCTTACGAGGAAGGCGGAGGGCGGGCGTGCCAGCTATCCAGTCACGGGTCACTTCTTCAGGACCCTGTTTTGTAGTACACAGCACCAAAATCTGGAGGGGATATTCAAAGTGTAGAAACAGAAGGGGGGGGGGAGAGGGAGAGAGAGGGAGGGCAAGCATGCACAGGAATAAAGAGGCAAGAGCTGAGAGTCTCAAGCCAGATAAAGAAACGCCACTGGTCACGTTACAGTGAAATGAATGCAGAATGTCAGTGCCACAGAGAGCGCCAGCAAGATGGCTCAGTGGGTAAAGGCACGTGCTGCTAAGCCGGAGGATCCAAGTTCAATCCCTGGAACCCACACAGTGACAGGAGAGAATAGTTTCCTACAAGTTGTACTCTGACCTCCACATGCATGATATGGAAAAAGAAAAGTAAATTAATCAACATTTAAAAGTCAGAGAAATATAAAGGCAGTGTGAAAGTAGTCATCAATCCCAGAATTCTGTGCTGTTTGTAAAAGTGAAAACGAGACTTTCCCCCTGCAGGATGCATTACCGCCCTCTCGTCTTCTTGTCACAGTGCCATAGTGTGCCCAGTAACTGACGCCAGAGCCCAATACCCATTACTGTGGTTGTCTGACTGTCCTGGACAGTTTATGTCAACATGACACAAGCTAAAGTCACCTGAAGGGAGGAAATGTCAACTGAGAAATGCCTCTGTGAGATGGGGCTGCAGGCAAGCCTCTGGGACATTTTCTTAATTAGTGATTGATGGGAGGGGCAACCCATTGTACGTGGTGCCATCCCTGGGCTGGTGGTCCTGAGTGCTGTTAGAAAGCAGGCTGAACGAGCCACAGGGAGCAAGCCAGTAAGCAGCACCTTCTCCTGGCCTCTGCATCAGCTCCTGCCTCCAGGCTCCTGCCCTGATTGAGTTCCTGCCCTGACTTCCTTCAAAGATGAACAATGATATAAAAGCATAAGTCAAATAAACTCTTTCCTCTCTGTTGTTTTTGGTTGTGGTGTTTCATCACAGCAATACAAACCCTGACTAGGACACCCACTTACAGATTTTTAACCTTAAGATGCTGTGTGTTGGTGTGACTAGGAACTGTCTTCTATAGGCTTAGGAAAGGGGTCTTTGGTGACAGATGATGGGCTTTGGGTAAGTGATTGGGTAATGAGGACTCTGCCTTCATGAATGGGTTAGCCCAGCATTGGATTTAAATCTGGAGTAGACTGTCAGCTTGTGATTAAACTTTGGAAGGTGTAGTCTGGCTTGAGGAACAAACTCATTGGGGCAGGGCAGTGTGCCCCGTGGGCTCTCTCTACCCTGGCACTTTACTGAAACTGCACTGTGTTACAAGCTGCCATGGGCTGAACAGACTCTGTTCTGCCACTTGTTGCCTGGCAGCTGGAATCTCCATTTCATCACTGCAAGAAGAAAATAGCTAAGACCGAGTGAAAGTTGTGAACATGTAATGGCGGTCACATGACCATGTGTGGCCACTGAGTCCCAGTCTTCTGCTAGCTAGAGGTGTGCAAGTACAGTGGTTGTGTGATGCTGGGCAATGGGGAGTTGCTGCTTCCGGTCAGCTAGGGATGGGCCACCCATGGTCTGCAGCATGCCTCAATGTCTGCTCTGCTGTGGGGCCAGCCTTGGGAAGGCTGTTTGTTATGTTCCGATATTTTACATGCCAGGAGTTGAGTAGCCATCATTATTGGAAACAGCAGAATCACACCTTTGCTTACTGTATTCAGTCCAGTGTGTGTTAGCCAGGTCCTGGATGCTTTATTCATATCGACTCGCATAAAACAAGGGACAGCCTGTTATTGCTGCTTAACTTCCAATCATGGGGCCATAGCAGAATAACAGCTTAAGTCTCTGCCGTGGTAGAGGTGAGACTTACTGTAGCCGTGGCACCTCCTTCCTGGAGAGACAGCTGTGGAGACCACACTTCATACATTGGCATGCTGAGGAAAGACTGGCCAGAAGTGTTCTACATCACTTCTCTCCTGCCCTAGCTACTCTCACTACACCAGAACTGGCCGCATGTTAAAATGACCACCGGAGCCCCTGGGTGTCCTGTGGTAAGCTGACTTGAGTGGAGGCCCCATCATGAAGGCATAGTTTTCCTGCAGATGCAGTTATAATCCTTGGATTATTTAAGTCTATGCTACGTTCAAAATGGGGGACTGCTGTCTCCAGTGCGGGAGAGCTTGTGTTCTCTGTAATATGTACACTGTTACCATTCATCCTACAGAAAAACCCATGGAGTGATTTACTAAAAGAGAGGTACTATGCTCCTTTTCTTCCCATGTGTTTATGGAGGGGTTGGGGGTTTCAGGGGAACCAGCCAGAGCCTTGCCCACACTAGGCAAGCTCTGTAGTGAGCTATGTGCCCAGCCATGATGAGCCAGTATAACCACTGTGATTGTTTCTGGTGAGCCCTCTGTGTGGCAACTGATCCACATGGCATTGGCACTGTGCTGACTGGATGAATTGTAATGGTCTTTCACGTATAACACCATCCTGATCTTGGTGATGTTTAAAAAGCATTCTGAACTCTACCTTTGAAGTCTAACCACAGAGTTCTGAGGAAGTTTCTGGAGTATGATCCTTACATTGAACCTGAATTCCCTATCAAGAACAGGTCTTGTGGTATGGAGTTGCTTCCCCACACAGGCAACCAGGATTCCAATGGATAAAACAGGCAGTACTAGCAGAGTGAAGATTCAAAGGGCAGATGGATGCATAGCTGGTTCCAGGGAGGTGGCCTTGCCACAGAAGACCTGAAGGACAAAGGCTGGCAGCTGAGAGAAGTGGGGTTTGCAGGGAGTTGGGCTTTTTGCCGAAGAGAGGCCACAGTTCAGATCCATCAGGAGAGGGGCCCGTTTGGGATAAAGGAAGCCTGATATATGACCATCTATTGAACTTGAAGGCTTCCAAGGCCAATTCAGTCTGGGCAGGAGAGATAGAACCAGTGCTTAGGGTGGAGGAAGGGGAGTAGGAAGGGAAGCTCGGGTTCCTAGTAACACCCAGTCTCAAGAAAAAAAGGGAGTGGGAAACATGTTACAAAATAAGGATTTGGGGCCAAGTAAAAATATTTTAAATTTCATTTATGAAGATAGGTAGCTAATCTGAGATGCTGGCTTAGCAGTATAGAAGAGGCCAAAGGAAAATGATCAGGCTTGAAGGACTGAGGTTTTAGGGACAGTACAGAAAACAACTAACATCGTGAAACCAAGCAAATAGAAACACAATTGTCTGTGCAAATGGCCCCAGTGTTTCTGTGCCTTTAATAAAAGATTGGGAGTCTCAAATACCAGGCAGGAGACAGAGTGGATGGACTGAGTTAGGGTCTTCTGAGTTTTGCCTGTTTCTGACAAGAGTCTAAGTGCTCTAACTTTGCACACAGAAGTCTTACACCTGAACATTGTGATTGTTAGGCCAGCTGAAAGATCACAGACCCAAATGTTTAACTTCCAGACAGGGGAAAAGGAAATTATTTTTTTCTTATACAATATTTAACCTAGAAATAAGAAAGGAGAGAGAAATCTAGAACAAGTGGTAAAAATAAAGACCAGGAAGCAATTGTCTGCCCCAAGCTCCGTGCATAGCATGTGTAATGTAACAGGGTGGAAACACTCAGGTGAAGGGTAGAGGCTGCACAGAGCCCAGCTACTGGCTTTTAAAAACGAGGATAGCTTCAGAGAAGGATAAAGAGTTGAGGAGAAAAGATGGAAATCCTCTCCCTACAGAGAGTTAGAGTAACTGCTGGTTACAGGAAACGTGTGTTACAGACTTAATCATTGTAAATATTTTGCTTCAAAGACAAAGACTGATTAGTTCCAGTTAGAGAAAAAAAATGTAGGTCTAGGCACACAGAAAGGGGAAAAGAGAAAGGATTTAAAAAGTTGTGCTATTCTACACTCCTTATAGATTTTTATTCTTCGACTCAAGTACATCCTATGAACAGTATTTTTCATTGAATATGTCACTAAAGCAGTATTAAGAAGCTTGCGTTAACATGGTTAACACAAAATTGGGTTGCTGACCCATCCTGTCTTTATCGTGGGCACAGAACTGAACAGCTCTCAGCACTGGCTTCCTCCTACACACATAAAGTGACGTGAGATGCTCCAAGGACCTCACTGCCCCATCAGTTAGAAGTCCAGATCCCCCTTTATGGCCCACAACACCCCACTGTCTCTAAACTTCCCTTGTGTGTCTCTAACCCATTATCCTGCGCCAGCTGCTTAATGCCGACTCCCTGTGCTGAGCGCCTGCCCCGGAACCGCCTGATGGTCCTTTTGTGTGGCCAGGAGAGCTGTGGTGTCCTTCAGCTCAAGGATCTCCTTGACATGACACCCGAGCAGAGGCCTCTTATTACCCCCACCCCAAAGATTACCCATTGCCCAGCCTCCAGCTTCCCTCCATTCCCCATTATCGTCTCCCTGGCACCCAACCACTCCACGCTCTTGTTTCTTCCATCTGTGGCTGTCACTTGGTGGGATGGTGTCAGGTGGCAGGTGATGGAGAGCTGGCAGGAAGGAGAGGGGCCCAGGCTCTGCCCCTTCTGTTCATTGCTCAGCACCTGACCCCACCAGCCAGTCTTAAAGAAAACTCTGAGGCTTGGTAGCCACACAGATCCTGCAGACCCCAGGAGAGCTGAGAGGAAGAGCAGATGGAGCCAAGTATGATACAGGTACACGGTGACCCGGAAGTCCTTTACCAAGAGACTCCTGGGGTCAGATAGGACTGGCGCCTACTAAGTCAGGATGAAGTGCAGTAGTGTATAGACTGGGTGCTGGTGAGCCCAGGCCTGGAACAGTGCTGTGGGCTCAGCTGAAGTGAGGCCTGGTGTCCATCAAGTACCCACATGCCCTGAAGACAGTAGATACTGTACTTCCATTTCCTGATGAGGAAACCGAGGCCCAGGGAAGCTCACGCTCCTGGAGAAGTGACTCAGAAAGCCCGTGACTCAGTGCCATGTAGGTCCAGTGTCAACAGCTGTCCGGGAGGAAAATGTTAACAAAAATTATTTTTATTTTATTTTCAAGGGTAAATGAAAACGAGGTAGATAACAGACGAACACTCAAAGAAGTCCAACTTGCTGAAAAGGTAACAGGGATTTAAAAAAAAATTGCTTTACTCCATACTCCGTCGGCCCAGGCTGGTGACCCTAGTAAGGGCTCCTAGTTATGTGGGCTCTGTGAGAGAAGGCGGCGTGTGTGCTCTCTGACTCTCCACCTGACACGCTGAGGCTGTTGACAGTGATTTTGTCTTTTGTGTTAACTCAGGACATGTGTCAGCAAGCTGCCTGTCCTGTTTCTGTGTCAGACTTGAGTTTCTCGTCAGGATGAGGACAGACTTTTCCTGAGCAGTAATCCGAAGGGTGGAGAAAATAACCAGTCAGTGCCAAGCACGGGGTTTTCCAGTGAGGGGTCACTTAGCCCGGGGAGCCGCTCTGCCTCTTGGTTAGGTCTCTGCAAGGCGGGGCGGGGGTGGGGATGCCATACCAGGCTTGGAGCTGAGATGCCTTTTTAAAATGCATCAGAGCCTGTCAGTTCCTTGAGCAGTTTGAGAATTGTGGCTTAATTTACTCGATTCAATATGTTGGTTTGAAATTGGACACGTTTTTCTTTCTTTTTTGAACTCTTCTGAGACTTCCATACATTCCAAACTCAAAAATAACTAGAGGGCCACAAAATGTTTGCTTCCAGTTTGTCCCATCCACAGCAGAAGAATCCTGTAACTGATTCTTTCGGAGCACTGTGTGTCCCCAAACCTGAGTCACATGAGTCGTTCTGAGTTGGAGCCCTGGCCCAGACCCCTGTATAGCCAGCCTATGGGCTATTCTGTAGAAGGACTTGATACTAGGAGTACCTGTTTTGGTTTCGTCTTTTATTTGTCTCTGCATAAGGTGTGTTTATCACAAAATACCCCTTGGAAAGCCAGCCGTTTGGGATGGTCATTCCTACTGCAGCAGCTTTTGAAGAGATAAGAGGTTTTACAGAGAGTCCACAACTTGTGGACATGGTGGGGGTTGCCATTTATCAACAGCAAGCTCCCACCCCCATCCTGTGGTCACATCTGAAAGCGGGGATCTGCACTCTCCAGCCTTTGGCCTTTTTTTCACTCAGACTTTCTCCCCATGGAAGCTGTCTGTAAATGAGTGAGTCTACGCTGTTACGGGTTTGGACCGGGCTACAAGGGTGAAAGCCAGACAGCATATTCCATTCCAGGAGTGCTGGGGACACTTGGCCAGGTATTCTCACAAGTAGATGTCACCGCTCCAGTTCTATCTACAACCCCGACAGTGCCAAGCAAAACTAACCTTGTTACCAGATTTAATCATGTGTAACTGTAGAGAACAGTGCTCACCTTGAAGGAAGTGCAACCCAAGAGGAAGCCAGGCAGCTTGGAGTGGAGGCTAGCTGCCAGCTACAGCTTCTTTCTGAGGGGAGGTAGGGCCCAGAAAGCCACATAAAAGATCTCTTCCACTATGCACCCTGCACAGGGCCACCGCACTGAGTAAACCCAGTCGCCGACCCATAAATCCTTGTTCCGTTCCCTGGATCCTGGTTACCTGATCCAGAGCCTAAGATCCAGTGCTAGAGCCTGAGAAGATGGGCAAGGGATTAGTGGAGTTGGGCGCTGTCTGTGCCTTCCTTCCAGGGCTGGGAGAGAGATGGTTTGGAATGAAAGCACACCCATTTGTTTTAACTACAGACACACATGGCTTAGTAGAGCCAAGAATACATGCACATGCCTCTGAATCTGGAGGTCAGATTTGCTCATGTGCAAATGAATTAACCTTCTGAAACCAGCACCTGACAACTGGGCAGACGGACTAGATCCTAGGGCTAGCATTCCCTTTGGTTTCCATGGTGAAGGTAGTCTGATAGCTGGTTTGTCAACATCTGCTTTCGGACTCAGACTTTCCAAAGTATGTTCCCGGTTACCCTCATTATCCAGGGATCCCCTGGGCATTCAGGTCTTGCCTTCATCTATCAGCTGGAACTGTAGTCTCAGCCGGATGATTCCCAAGCTGTGTCTTAATTCAGTGATTTGCTGTGGCTTTGGGGGGAGAGGTGCTGCTCCCATGTCAGCTAAGGGCATTCTCAGGGCATCCTCAGAAGATGCTTCCTAGTTTTGGCTCAAATTTAGTCTATCCTCAGGGCCACTCCACTCACGCTGAATCCTTCCTGGACCTCACACACACAAGCCCTTTGGTTGTGTGTTGCTGAGGCTCCACTGGGTCTCTCTAGTGTTCAGATTCCTTGTTCTTGAAAACTAGGGAGGTGGTGCTGGAGAGTTATAGGCATCCTGGTGGTTTCCTGGAGGAGGCGGGCGTTGGCCAGGCTTCTCACAGACCTGCTTTCCTGTCTCCATGTTGGGATTCACTGTGGCACTGTAACAACGAGAGGTGTAATGTAAGTGGAGACCCTAGTGTGATCAATGTGTGGATGTTCCTGCTGCTGCTGCTGCTGACTAGAGAGGCTGTTTCTCCGTGCCAAACCCTTAACAGGATGCTAGGTGGCACTTTCTTGGCCATAGAGATAAGTGATATTTTTCCAGGTTAACCTCTGCTTCTCACTACTGGGAAGGGAGGACAGGCAAAAGGGGAGGCAAAGGGAGGGAAGGAGAGGGAACTGACTTCTCTTATCTGTTTGCCTCTTGAGCCAAAGTGAAACACTTCAGAGCCACTTCCTCCATTCTTCCAAGGAGCTACCCCAGAGCAAGGTGTGCTAGTTAGTTTTAAACTAATCTTGCTACAACCTAGAATCACAGGGGAAGGTAGTCTTAATGGAGAATTATCTAGATCAGCTTGGCCTGTGGGCATGTCTGTTGGAGATTGCCTTGACGTCAACTGAGGTGGAAAGATATACCTAGAATGTAGGCTGTGCCATTCCACGGGCTGGGCCCTGAACTGAGTAAGAATGAAGAGAGCAAGCCCAACATAAGCAGTAGGCAAGAGTGTGTTCAATCTCTCTTTGCCCTTGACTGTGCAAGGGGTATAAGAGCCAGTTCCTGAGCTCCTGCCCTGACTTCCTTGAAGTGATGGCCTGCAGCCTGGGATTGGGAACCAAACAGACCCTTTCTTAAGTAGTTTTTTGGTCAGGACAGTTTATCACAGCAACAGAAAAGCAATTAGGATACAAGGGGAAACGTCTTCCCCCAACTCACAGCTGGGGTGTTCCCCTCACCCACTTGCACCCTCAGCCTGGGAACGAACTGGTCCCCACCAGCAGCCTAAGCCAGCTCTGTGTGGCTTCTCCTGGGGTGGCAGGCTCCCTCCTGTGTGTCAGGTGGTCACCCAGGAAAACCACAGCAAAAGAGAATGGCAAGCTTGTTGAGGAGGAGGAGGGCGCCTGGCTTTCTTTTGGACACTTATAAGTGTGTAACTTTTGCTCGCTCTAGTCACAGTAGGGGTAAGAGGCCGAGCGTTCACTAGGATTCTTCTAGGTGCTTCATCCTATTGGACCTGTCTCCAGAGATTCTCATAAAGCAGCACCACTCTCATCCCTGGAGGAAACTGAGGAACGGGTGAGCAGCCTGGCCATGGGAACACAGCTATAGGTGGAGAAGAAGCCCCATCTCCAGCCTTCTTATCATTACCTGCGCTACACTGCCTTCTGGGTCTCTCAGCAAACATGTTGTGGCTGATTTTGCATTCAGCAGACACACACCTGGTCAAGTCAATAGCCAGGGTCACTCTTCATCTGAGAGCGGCCTCTGTTGCCTCCATCACAAAGCTGCTCTGCCTGTGAGATCACCTGACAGTCTGTGGAGCTGTCCCTTTTCCCCTGTGTTTTCGCTGGCATGTGGCCTTTTCCCATCCCTCCCAGCTGAGTTACCTATGCCCTTGCCCTGTCTGTCCCTCCAGGTCCCAGCTCTATCCTGGGGCACTGGATAAGTCCAAGACCTCAGACTTAGTTGATAGTTTTGAAGTCAGGACTCCAGTAGGACCAGAAGAGAGAAGTGGTCAGATTAGGGAAGTTGTGTTTACTCTGTTTTGTCATCTGTGGACCCCCACATGACGTGTGGTAGGGATGGAAGACGAGGCTAAGGTATGAAGAAAACACCACCTTACCCCTGGGTGGGAAGCATTAATAGTCGTGTATAGAGGATAGCTGAGAAGCCCCAAAGGGTTCTGCCTTGCTCAGGCACACAGTAAGAACAGGCAGGACTCCAGACCTTTCTCAACCTGCTACACACAAAAACAGTTCTTAACCGAAGACTGGAATTCAAGCATATGTCATACAGTTAAGGAGGCATAAAAAGAAAAAGAGCCAAAGACCCAGGCTGTTCATATTGTGTGGCTTTCCAAGTTAAAGAAACTCTCAAAAGTAGAAAGGATTCCAGGGCTTGGGTATTCGTGATGCTGGAACATCTGGTCGACCCAGTCAGCTGTGACTAGCATGTCTGTTGGACACCGAGTGATCCCACACAGCTTTGATGGGATTACCCTGGTGCCTCAGAATTGTAGGACGCAGCCTGCATCATTTTAGAGGTAATTGGTGAATCATTCAAGAGAGCTGCCTGCTTGTTCTTTGCTTACCCCAAAGGAGAAGGCACAAGAGTCAGAAGTAGGTCATCCTTCCTAGACAGGTGAGCTTTCCTTTTAAAGGGCATTTACAAAGTTAGGACTGGGGAGATGGCTCACCTGGAGAAGTGAGATTGCCTTGCAAGTATGAGGACCTGAGCTCAATCCCTAGGATCCACGTAAAAAAAGCCAATCAGTGTAACACATGCTTGTAATCCCAGGGCTAGGTAGGTAGAGGTTTGTCTCTGCAGCTTCCTGGCCAGTCAGTCTAGCCTAGTTGTGTACTCCAGAGTCTAGTGAGAGATTGTCTCAAAAACCATGGCTGGCTCTTTAGGAAGGCTACCTGAGATTGACTTTTTCCCTCTGCATGTACATTCATATGCCTGCATGCATACTAGTCCCCTGCATAAACACCTCTCTCTCTCTCTCTCTCTCTCTCTCTTTCTCTCTCTCTCTCTAAAAAGAAAGCCATGTTGGGCTGAAACCGAGGCCATGTGCTAAGCCCACAGGCTTCTAGCCCTGCTTAGCCTGGCCCATCCTCCCACTCCTGCTTCTTGGCCCCTCTGGAACTTTCAGTCAATCACCAGCTACGGCAGGGATTTGAACACATCTCCTCTTTCATCTGAAGAAAATATTAGCATATCGCAGAGCTGTTGGGACAGATTGTATCTGAGGCACTTCTTCCTCCCCGCAGAAAAGCCCATCAATCATAACTGAATATAGTGATTAATAATGTCACAGCTTCCTCCACGTGCCTCCTTGCAGCTAAATGAAGAGCAGTGCTTCCACTCTCAACTCACACCACAAAACAACCACTTGCCACTCTATCGGAAACTCGCACCAAAAGTACTTTAAGCCCAGAAGCTATTTTTGGTTGATCTATTATTAATTTACCGAAGCCTCATGAGGAAACCGTATCAAGGACTCAATTGGAATTTATAGTTATTTCAGACGAAGTTTATCTTGTTGACTTTTAAGCTACATAGCCTACATATGACCAACCAATAGCACGGACAGAAGTTTGCGGGGGAGAGCGTTTGCACCGAGTGGGGAACCAGGCAGCCTGAGTGGCGTTTCTGGACCCTGATGTTGAATGGCCCAGAGCAAGCTGGTCTCCCTTGGGACTGACAGCCGCTCACCTGGGAATCTAGGAAATGGTGTCATTAGATGGTGCTTCTGTGAAAGGATAAAGATAAAAAGAGCTTGTCTGTAACTGCCCGCAGTTACATCGAACAGGTTACCTGGAAGGGAAGCAGGGATGTATGGGAAGGCAGCGAAAAGAGAGTGAGACCAAGACAACAGTTGCTGTTCAAGGTCTCAAGGTTTAATGGAGGACTCCAAATATATAGGCGGGGAGGGGGGTGGGGGGGCCCTTCCCCCAAAGGCTGGAAACTCTCCGCAGAACCAGTTCGGTTGCTCTGCAGATGGCTAGTGTTTCTCAGGAAACTGCAGGTCCTTGAAGAACCATGGGCTTCCCCTTGGTCTGAGCGCTCCACCCCAGGTGGAGGGGAATATGGCTAACATAGGAGTTCCTGCTCAAAGACTGGGAGAGGAACTTCACCTTGGTTGATGTCAAATTCCTGCCAGGTGGCATGGCACCCCAATAAGGCTCTCTACACTTGTCATCTGCCAGGCTCATAGAGATGGCTAGACAATTAGGGACCCTTTACATGTGGAAGGTATACCAATAGTTCTCAAGAGAGAATTGAAGTGACAACATGTGGTTTTTTAAAGCCACGGGCGGTGGGGGGGGGGCAGGGGCTGGGAGTGGGCCCTGTGCTGATGGAACCTACATTTACCTCTTCTGGGGTGCCAGCCTCACAGGTGTCCAAAGGAGAAGCATCACTCTTGCCCATCTTGCTCAGTTATCGGCATCTGCCTGCCCTGCCCCTCCACTTACTCTATAACACTGTGAGCTGCATGAGAGTCAGAGTTACCATCAGAGCCACGGACCTGCTCTCATCCGGCTACAGGTGAGGATGCCCATGGGTTTTGCTGGCCAGGGAGAACACATGGTAATCCTAAGTCATTCTGAACCCACCGATCTGGGAAAGCCTTGGTCTTTTCTCTTTAGCCCCTGGGCAGTTTTCTTCCTGGAGACTTCCGAACCCCACACTAGGCTGTCTTGCCTTCCTCCTGTTTATTCATTGAGACTGAGAAGCATAGTATCTTAGTTATAGAACACTGTTGCTGTGAGGTAACGTCCTGACCAAGGTAACTCTTATAAAAGAAAGAAAGCATCTAATTGGGGGCTCGCTTACAGCCTCAGAGGCTTGATCCATTAATGATAGCAGGGAACACAGCACTGGAGAAGTGGCTGACAGCTACACCCTGATCCTCTAGCTGAGAGAGGGAGGGAACCTGGGCCTGACGTGGGCTTTTGAGACCCAAAGCCCCGCCCCTTCCTCTAACAAGGCCACACCTACTGGTCCTTCTGAGTTCCACTCCCTGATAATTAAGAGCTGAAATATATGACATAGCTGACATTTGCAACTTTGTTCTTTCTTCCTTTTCCATCCTTTCTTCTTCACCCTTTCAAGTCCCTAAGACCGAATAAAGTCAGGGGTCAGAAAGAAGGTGACATATTGTTAGACTACTTCCTGTTGGTTAGGGCCGTCTAATTCCTTGGGGCAAGTTTGATCTTTGCTGTCAGGATATCTAATTTATTCTTGTTTCTTCTTTGTACACATCTATGTAACAAATCTTGGCCAACAGCAACCAACAACCAGCCAACCAACAGCTAACCAAGAACCCACCTGGAGGCCCTAGCATTTATATACCCCCTGAAAAATCCCCAGAATTCTAAATGTTCACACAGTCTGCAGCTGGCAAAACCAAGCCCCTGCAAGAGCCCGAGGCAAATCATAGTCAGCTGCTGTGGACAATCTGAAGCAGCCCCACATCCCCATACCTGATATTGAAGTGATACCACAGCCCTGTTTCTGAGTGTTTTTTGTTTTTGTTTTTGTTGTTTTGTTTGTTTGTTTTGGTTTTTTTTTTTTGGTCTCTCTCTCTCTCTCTCTCTCTCTCTCTCTCTCTCTCTCTCTCTCTCTCTTTCTTTCTTTCTTTTTTTCCGAGACAGGGTTTCTCTGTATAGCCCTGGCTGTCCTGGAACTCACTCTGTAGACCAGGCTGGCCTCGAACTCAGAAATCTCCCTGCCTCTGCCTCTCAAGTGCTGGGATTAAAGGCATGTGCCACCACTGCCCAGCTGTTGTTGGTTTTTAAGAAACCAAAATTCTCACTACAATAGGAACCTCTGGGAGCCATTCTTATTCAAATCATCACACAGAGTCAGAAGAGCTCTGTGTGGCCCCCTTCTTTCCTCTTAAAAGTTTTATTTATTTTTATTTAATGTGTATAAGTGCTCGGCTTTCATGTGTATCTGTGTGCCACAAGCATGCCATGAAGATCAGAGGATCCTTTGTAACTGGAGTTCCTAATAGTTATGAGCTGCCCTGTGGGTGCTGGGAATCACCCTGGTCCTCTGGTAGAGCAACAAGTGCTCCTAACCACTGAGCTAGCTTTCCATCTCCTCATGAGCATTTCTCCGAGATGCTGAGAGCATGCCTTCAGCACTCGACCTTCTGACAAGTGTTTGTGAATGGACGTGTGTCTCACAGCTGTGCCACCTTCTCCAGGTCAGGTGCTGCTGCACCTGGCATCTGGCACACGGCCAGCAAATGCTGACCAGATGCTACGGTTATGGAGGCCGGCTCACATTGCTCAGAATGGTTAGGGACGATGGATGAGGAAGGTAGATGGGAGTCAGTGCAGACATGGGTAGCTCTTTGGGGACAAGGTGGCCTGGGAGACTGCTTTGGGGCATCGTGGAGACATGGTTGGGCAGAGAGAAGATAAAACCATGGCTGTTCTGAGGCAGCCTGTTATCTCAGGCAGATTGGACAGGCCTGCTTCAAAACCAAGGCTACGGGAAAAGTAGTTGAACGCCAGATGTAAGCCCTAATGTGGGGCTGTGTTAAAGATCTGGTGAGGGCATGGCCTTGCAGGGAGAGGTGTGAAGGCGTGGCCGTGGCTGTGTGTGGTATTATAGGGGAACCTCTCAGGGGATCAACTGCAATTGGGATGCCTACGAGGAGGACTTTGAAACCATCAGCCACATTTTCTCACGGGGCTGTATTGGCTTAGTGTGTGCCGGTGTATGGTGACCAGGTGGTGACCAGTGATGTGACAATATGACTCGATCCTTGTCCCCCAGACACATGAAGTCAATGCAAGAACAGCCTTGATAGAGGATGGTGGTCTGTTACTTTTGTTTTGTTTTTGAGATTATAATATAACTACATTTCTTCCATGTCCTCCCCAAACCCTCCCATATACCTCTGGCTCTCTTTCAAATTCATGGCCTCTTTATTCATTAGTCATTTGTACATACATACATACATACATATACAATACATACATGTGCATATGCATATACATATCCATACACACACGTATACTTAGATTTTCAAATGCATAAGTACAATTTGCTCAGTCTGTATAATGTTACTTGTATGTATATGTTTTCAGGGTTGACCATTTGCTATGGATAACCAACTGGTGTGCTTCTCCCAGAAGGAGACTGTTTCTCCTGTTCTCGGTGTTCCTTCCTTCATTGCCTGTGCTTCCTTGTCTGGGGCTGTAGCCTTGTGAGCTTTCCCTGTCTACATTAGCGTGTTTATTGGAATCATCTTTGTTCAGCTCATGTCTAGGCAATCATGTTGGTGAAACTTTATGGCTGTAGCTTCTGACACCCCAAGGAGACCCAGTCTCACAGCAAACTCTCCAGCACTCTGCCTCTTACAATCCTCTGCCTCCTCTTCCATAATGTCCCTGAGCCTTGGCTGCAGGAGTTACTCTGTGGATATGTCAGTTAGAACTGGGCTCCACAACTCTGCATTTTGATTGGTTGTGGTTTTCTGTAGTGTCTTTTGCAAAGAGAAATCTCCTTGATGAGGGGGTATTATTCTGTTTTATTTTTTTGCTGGTCACAACATCAGCTTGAATAAGATTTAGTTTTCAATAAAGCAATGTCTGTCGTTATGTGGAAGCCAGTTGGGGGGGGGGGCAAAGATAGTGGACTTTGTGGGTTTGTCTGAGGGGGAAAGACCTTTGGGTGCCTTAGAGCACAGTGGGTTCGAGGCTGAGCCTGGCCTGAAGAAGAGTAAGACTGCAGGGGCCTGTGCTCACCGCAGGCTCCTCAGCCTGAACCAACAGGAACAATGTAGGAAAGCAGTGTGGCTGGAGATGTTACCTGGAACAGTTTTCTAGGAAAAAAGTATCCACGGGCTGAAGGGAGCCGACAAAGGCTTCCCAGCCCAGTGTGCCCTGAGTGAACCTAGGATCGTGCGCCAGCTGTGCTGTGCCACTCTCTGTGTTCTCCATCTTGTCTATCCAGCTCCCCATGCTCCTTATGCTACTTATGGGGTTCCACCTTGCCTTTCCTGCCCTTCAGCCCCCACATCCAGCTGTTACCCGGTCCATGGTTCAGCCGCCTGAGTCTGCCATATCTTCCTTCTTCACCGAGGTTTGTCTGAGTCTTATGAGTTCATGGAGACATACAATGGCAAGGTGCAGCTCAAGAGCTGCTGCAGAGACCCAGGCATCTCTGCAGAGACCTGGGCATCACTGCAGAGACCCGGGCATCTCTGCAGAGACCCGGGCATCTCTGCAGAGACCCGGGCATCACTGCAGAGACCCGGGCATCACTGCAGAGACCCGGGCATCTCTGCAGAGACCCGGGCATCACTGCAGAGACCCGGGCATCTCTGCAGAGACCCGGGCATCACTGCAGAGACCCGGGCATCTCTGCAGAGACCCGGGCATCTCTGCAGAGACCCGGGCATCACTGCAGAGACCCGGGCATCACTGCAGAGACCCGGGCATCTCTGCAGAGACCCGGGCATCACTGCAGAGACCCGGGCATCTCTGCAGAGACCCGGGCATCTCTGCAGAGACCCGGGCATCACTGCAGAGACCCGGGCATCTCTGCAGAGACCCGGGCATCTCTGCAGAGACCCGGGCATCACTGCAGAGACCCGGGCATCACTGCAGAGACCCGGGCATCTCTGCAGAGACCCGGGCATCTCTGCAGAGACCCGGGCATCACTGCAGAGACCCGGGCATCTCTGCAGAGACCCGGGCATCACTGCAGAGACCCGGGCATCACTGCAGAGACCCAGGCATCTCTGCAGAGACCCGGGCATCACTGCAGAGACCCAGGCATCTCTGCAGAGACCCAGGCATCACTACAGAGACCCAGGCATCTCTGCAGAGACCTGGGCATCACTGCAGAGACCCAGGCATCACTGCAGAGACCCAGGCATCTCTGCAGAGACCCATGTATCACTTCAGAGACCCAGGCATCTCTGCAGAGACCCAGGCATTTCTGCAGAGACCCATGTATCACTGCAGAGACCCAACATCACTGCAGAGACCCAGGCATCTCTGCAGAGACCCAGGCATCTCTGCAGAGACCCAGGCATCTCTGCAGAGACCTGGGCACCACTGCAGAGACCCGGGCATCTCTGCAGAGACCCATGTATCACTGCAGAGACCCAACATCACTGCAGAGACCCAGGCATCTCTGCAAAGACCTGGGCATTTCTGCAGAGACCCAGACATCTCTGCAGAGACCCGGGCATCACTGCAGAGACCCAGGCATCTCTGCAGAGACCCAGGCATTTCTGCAGAGACCCAGGCATCACTGCAGAGACCCAACATCACTGCAGAGACCCAGGCATCACTGCAGAGATCTAGGCATCTCTGCAGAGACACAAGCATCACTGCAGAGACCCAGGCATCACTGCAGAGACCCAATATCACTGCAGAGACCTGGGCATCACTGCAGAGACCCGGGTATCGCCTGGGCATCATTCTTGCTTTCTGTGTGCTGCCCAGGAGCTGGCAGGCAGAGGAACTGCTGGGACATGCTGGGGGAGGGGACAGGGCTTGTCCTTGTCTGTTCTACACAGGATTCTGGCCTTCTCATATGCTGGAGGTTAGACTGGCTCAAGTCTTGGCAGTACCCAGTGCTGGCCCCATTAGAAAACTTTTCCTGAGAGCCCCCTTGGGTGTGCTTGCTTGCTTCTGAGCAGGACCTTCTCCAATGACTTGCAGCCGAGAGTGGATGTCAGTATGGTGGCAGCCCAGTCTCCCCTGCTTTGAAGTTGTGTCCTGAGTGAACTGTGGTACTCTGCCTGGGTAGATATACTACCTTAAATGTAGGCATGGTGAGAAAGAAAAGCCAGGCATGGTGGTGCTTGCCTCTAATCCCAGGACTCAGGGGGCAGAGGCAGGGGGATTGCTGTAAGTTCAAGGTCAGGACTCTATCGTAACTTAGAAACCTGCCAAGGGTTACAAAATGAGACTGTGTTTTAACCTCATCATCATCAACAACAAATAGAACAGCAACAGCCTTTTAAAAGAAGGAGAAGGAAGAGAGAGAAAGAGAAAAGAAGCCGGGAGTGTTTCCAGGGGACTTGGCACCCTGGAGTCCCTGGGTAGACAGGCGTGGGCTTCTTGTCATAGGTCTTCTAAACTATAGTCTTGGGTGAATGCCTTAGCAATGGAGCTGAAACTCAGGCTTTGTGCGTGACTGCAGAATATGTGGCCTCACTCCTTATGTCCCTGCGGGGACACCCAGAACCAGGTCTTTGTTCCATCTGAGGAACTGCAACTTCTGGGTTTCTCTGATTTGCGTTTCTCTTTTTGTCTGTCCTCTTTTCTCCATTTCTGTGGATCCCATTCAGATGTCTTTTTATGTAAGCTTGTTCAGTTTGGGTAGAAATCAGGGTATGCATATGCTCAATAAAGAAATGCAATGTCTTGGGCCCACGGGGGAGAGGGGGGTGAGCGCTAGAGTGAGCAGAGCCCAGAGACTCAGGCAGACAGGCAGGGGGATGAGGGCTTTGTTAGAGGTGAGCGATGCCTGGCACGCCACTCCCCCGCACGTCCCTGCGTTGAGAGTCTGTGTTTATGAGGCTCTGAATGCAGTCTAATTTTTTCCTATCTGGTTTGGCTCATCTCTACCAGCTGGTAAATAGGAAATGTTCACGGTTGGAAGCCAATACTCCTCAGAGTGTAAACAGATGGAATCCATATAAAGTGACAAGTCAGACTGCGTTGCTGAGAACGTGGAGCCAAAACTCAGAACATAACCGTCAAGTGCCTACTCCGTTCCAGTTCATTTAGCCCCGAGTTGTGCTTCATAGCCGCACAGCTGTGTTGTTCCTTTCTCCCCCCGTCCTTTCTTCTGGGTTGATAATGACAATTTCAAAGAAAAACTTTAATTAAAGATTTTATACAAAATAGCCAAAAGTAGAATAATAAGGAAAATGAGCATTGATGTGTTTATTGTGAGAGGCATCCTTTTTTTGGGGGGGGGTGTCTCATTTCAAAATGTTCACTTGTTCAATTTGAAACGAGTTTGGTGGCGGTGACAGGAAGGTGGCAGACAGACAGCACTGGTTGCTGAACACTTTTTTGCACACTGCAGAGAGCCAAGACTCGGGTAGTAGCAGCTCCCTGCTGTGGGGCTCAGGCTGCAGGCTGCCCCTCATGCCCTGTGCTTGTGAGTGTGTGTGTGTGTGTGTGTGTGTGTGCGTGCGCATGCCCATGCCTGTGCTTCTTTGTACACAGTTCTTGACCCCCCCCCCCTTCTGTCAGTTCTAGGCAGGAAGAGGTGTCTCCAGCAGAGGGACCTGTTGGCCAGTAGTAGGTCAGAGAGCTGGGAAGGATTCAGCTAGTCTCCAGTTTACTCTAGAAAGGCCTCCTCAGAGCCAGGCAGGTAGAGTGAGTCTAGGCTCCAGAGAGCAAAGTTTCTGTTCTTGGATGCTTACAGCCAGGTTGGATGACATGTGCTTGTAAACCCAGTCCTGGACAAGGAGAGATCGGTGGATCCTTCAGGCTCATTGGCCTGCTAGCCCCAGGCCAGGGAGAGGTGGCCCTTCCTCAAGATCCCAGAGGAATGGCTTCTGAGTAGTGACATCTGAGGTGTTTCTTGTCCTCTGGCCTCTCCATGCCTGTTCTCATTCTCTCTCTCTCTCTCTCTCTGTCTCTGTCTCACACACACACACACACACACACACACACACACACACACACACACACACTAAAGTCTGGGTGGCCGTGTTTATTTGGGCTTGCGGCTTTTCTTCCCAGAGCTCACACTGCGTACAAAGCATTGGAACAAAGCCCCGCAGAGTAATAACGAGTAATAACGCATCCACTGCAGGCAGTTTATGGAGCTGTCTGAGCTCAGTGGGGGACAAATAGGAAGCAGTTGGATTTCCCTCCTCAGGATGCTCTGCAGGCCCGCACCGAGCTCCCCTTTTTGTCACTGAGAGATGCCTTTGGCAGGATCACATGTAGACGAAAGCCAGGCCAGTGCAGGCCCTTGGGTTAGAGGTCTCTGTCACATAGCAGTTGAGGATGCCCGCCTGAGCTGGTGTCTGCCTGTCCTATCTCTCACATGTGTTCTTCCTGTCCTCAGGTCTTGCCGTCTGTGATCCAGGAGGGGTCGTGCCCCTTCCTTACTTGGCGGCTTCTCTAGGAAGTAAGGTCTGAGGACTGTGTTTGGGTAGCCTCAAAACAGTGTGGGTGCCTAACCCCATCCTCTGACCTCCTCAGCTCCCGTATCTGGTGGTCCACCCTGTATGCCCCCAATGCCTGGTACCCTCCTCTGACCAGCAGCCCCAGAGGACCGGCACACACAGATTGCCGCCTTTCCTGGTGTCCTCTCAACCCTGAGACTTCAGGTGTGCTCTCCATGCATGTACCATCCACATCAGGGAGACAGGTTGCACTACTGGGCCCGTCCATCAGACCTTCCCTCAGTTCCTCTACCAGAGGATGCTGAGCAGATCCCATAACAGAAATGAGACGCCTGTCGGCCACGCACCTATCCAAGATCCCCGTAGATCACCCAGATTATTCCTTATGCGTGTGTCACTCACCTGCCCATCACCGACCCACTCACTCATCCATCTCTCTGTCCAGTCAGCCAGCCAGCCTGTATGTATATCATCTGTCCATCTTCCATTCATCAGCCATCCATCTAGTCAACCAGCCATCATCCGTCAGTCTCTCCACCCACCCACCCATCAGCCATCCATCAGCCAGCCAGCCAGGCAGCTAGCCACTATCCATTAATCTACCCACAAATCCATCTGTTCACCTATCTACTTTAGCTATAATACATGCATACATGAATACATACATACATACATGCACATACATACATACAATCAGCCATTATCCATCATCCATCCACCTACCCGTATATTCATCCATCATCCATCTTCCACCTAGCCATCATCTGTTCCACAGCTAGCTAAACAGCCATTATCTATTAATCTAGCCACAATCCATTAATCTAACCAATTATTCACCTATATACATATATATTCATATGTAAGACATACATATAGTCAGATTTACCTATCAGTCCATTCACCAGTGGAATCCTCTATCTATTAATACACCTACGAATTTATCCACTATCCATACATCTGTCCAGCCAGCCAGGTAGCCACCTATCTACCCACATATTTACCGACATATCCCAGTTCGTCATCCATCTGTAATTCATCTGTCTAGCCAGCCAGCCATTATCCACCAGTTCATCCACCTATTTGTCTACAGAGCCACTACCCATCCCCTTGACTATCTCTAGTGGCTCCTATTGCTCGTGAGCTTTATAAGATCTAGTATCACCCGGGGAATAACCTCTGGGCCTGCCTGCCTCTGAGCTACTGTCTGGATTAGATTAGTGAGGCAGGAAGACCTTGACTGTGGGCAGCATCATCCCACAGGCTGGGGTCCTGGACTGTATGGAAAGGAGACAGCCAATCACCAACGTTCTCGCCCCCCTGCTTCCCAGAGGTACAGTGTGACCAGCTGCCTCACACTTTTGTCACCTTCCACTGTGGCTCAAAATTATAAGCATTTCCTTCCCTACATTGCTTGTCAGACATTTTATAGTGGCAACGAGACACACATGCCAGCCACCATTCATCCACTCCAACCTTCCTCCTCCTCTAGGCTTCTGCTGTGTTAGGATGGGGGGGCGGGGCTGAGCAGTTTCTTACTGGTCCAGTCGTTTTCTGTTCCTTAATGTGAGAGCATGCTACTTGGTCACTTAGCACCTTGTCTTGAGCCTTTCACCCCATCCAGCAGTTCCCACTATAGCTCCATTGACCTCTTAAAAGTCATTTAAATACTTTACAGGATATAGTACTTTAAATTCTTTTCCTTTGCTTAAAAAAAAAAAGTTAGCGGTCAGCACAAACTCGAGTCCCATTGATTGCATGCCGCCTCTATGGGCCTCAGCGAGCTAAGGGGCTGGGAAGAGGTCTGTTCCCAGGGGATAGGACAATGAATGATCAGAAGGGAACAGTGGGGGACAACATCCAGGCACAACCTCGCAGGTGGATGTCTGCCTTCCTCACTCTTAACTTCAAGTTGTAACTAATGATGTTTGGGTCTTTCTCTGTAGCCGTTGAACTCCCAACTCTCCTGGCTGTACCTCCCAAGTGTTGTGATTACAGGTGTGGCCCCTGAGAGTGGCAAAAATATTCCTGCTTTGGTCTTTCGTTTGTCTTTTTTTTTTTTTTGACAGTACATACCCCAGGCTGATCTCAAACTTGTGGCATTCCACTGCCTAAGCCACTGGAGTGCCACCATACTTGACTTTCGGCTGTCTGCTTAAATAAATCCTCCAGACTCCCTGTACCTGTATCTTCCCTGAAAGGTCTTCATTATTCAGCTGTCTACAAGAGAGGTGTGGGAAGGAGAGCAGAGTGTCCAGTGATTTTTTTTTTCTGTACAGGGGTGGAGAGGGCAGAGCATCCCTGGTCTTTGTGCCTCCAGGATCTTTCTAGCCTGCTGCCTGGGTCCTGGTGGGGGAAAGCAGCCCCCAGCAGTATGGAAATGGACGGCATTGGCTGAGTCCTTCACTCATCTATTTGTGGACACTGAAATTTGAAATTCATGGTACTTCACATGGCATGCAGTAAGATTCTTCTTTTGATCCCCCCCCACCCCATCCCAACCATTTAAAACTTCTAAAGCCAATTTTAGCTTGCGGATATATAAAACTGAGTGGTGGGCAGTGGTTCGCATACCTACATGAAAGTTAGGTTTCCATTAGGGAGGGAGGCCAGCACAGAGGTAAGCCTGGGGAAAGGCAAGCTGTTGGGGCAGACATGAGGTCCATACTTTCCTTTCTGAGAAGTGTGCTGGGTTTGGATGGGGCAGTGCCCCCTCCCTTTTTGTAATTTGTACCCACTCCTCTTCCTCCAAGGGATGCCAGGGGCTTGTGAAAGGCTAGAACAGAGCAGAGTCAGGCAGGGGGTGGGCATGGCCCTTCTACTCCCAAGGGAGGCTACAAGAATAACCCAAGGTCAGTATCAGCGGACAGTGACAAACTAGAAGGGTGGTTAGACAAGCTGGAGAGAAGGTACCAGACTGCCCTTGTTAGTTTTTTTTTTCTTTAAATAATAAAAATAAATTTATTTTTGTAAATTTGATTCCTTTTTTTAAAAATTCCCTGTTAGTTTTTGATTGTTAACTTTGCACAAGCTAGAGCCACTTGGGAAGAGGGAACCTCAGTCAAGGAATTGTCTGAATCAGATTGGCCGGTGGCTATGTCTGTGACCAATAGTCTTCGCTGATAGCTGGCCTGGGAAGACCCGGCCCTCTGTGGGCAGCACCATCCCTAGGCAGCCGAGCAGGAGCCAGAGAATAAGCCAATAAGCATTTTTCTTCTGTGGTCCTGCTTCAGTTCCTGCCCTGACTTCTCTCAGTGATGGACTGGGACCTGGAAATAGAGACTGAAATAAACCCTTTCCTCCTTAAGTAGCTTTTGATCAGAACATTTTCCCACAGCAACAGAAAAGGAAACCCTGCCTCATTGGAGAGCAGAGGGCAAGGGAAGGGCTTTCTGGGCAACAGTTACAGCTTGTTCAGCCCAGGATGTTCTGAGCTCCCGGGACATCACAGACTAGACTAGAGCAGGGCCGTGTTCCATACAAGAAGTCTGGGACACAAGCTGTCGGTGGATAGATAGAGAAACAAGGGGAGTGGTCAAAACAGGTGGCAGGTGTGCTCTGGCTTCCCTCTGAGCAGGCGAGGTGTGACTAAGGCGTGTGTGAAGGCAGGGAGGGGTCTGGCCAGCACAAAACACCAGAACTGGAGTGGTGTGTACTGGAGAGGTGTGAACTGGAGAGGTGTGAACTGGCTTGCTACTGTAAGCAAGGTTAAGGCTGGGCTCGCAGCTGGGACAGAGGAAGGAGGAGAGAGGCTGCGATCATCTAGGGTCT